>VWZS01002160.1:1103829-1188633 GCA_013397075.1 Rhabdornis inornatus | reverse complement strand
ATCAGTGACCCAGAGCTCACCAGAGCTGTAAACATCACATCTGCCCCCGAGTGTGTCCCTGCCATCCCCTTGCAAATTGCTCTTGCAAATGTAATCTGTGCTGGACTGAGTGGAAAAAGGCATAATTACCTCTCCAAATAAAAGGGGGGCGATTGCAAGCAAAGCTCGCCTTTTGAGTAGCTATGAGAGAATTAGATAATTTCTCTTCCTCTCCAGGGGTTGGAAAAAACCCCGAATGGTGACTTTTTCAAGGTGAGGGGGGGAAAGCAGAGAATGGTGTTGGCTGGTCAGGTTTAGTGAGAGCTTTTTAGACCATCTGAGACATTTTACACCCGATTCTTGTGTTGTCCAGCAGTTCACAGGAGTGAGATAAGGGGGTTTGAAATATCTAAATAGACACTGAAAGGCATGGGCAGGATTAAGGCTTGAAGGTTTCCAGTGTGCTTGCAGAGCGGTGGGAAGAAAAGAGCTCCCAAAAATTAAAAGATACAGAAATACTCTGAAACAAGAAGCATGTATGCCTGGATGCTCGTGGGAGCACTGCCTTCAAGGGACACATCAAACCCAAATCCAAGTGGGCATTAAAGAAAAACAATCCATGGCAATGAAATCCTGCCTCCCTTGTAGGCAGTCAGTTTTGTCTCGGACTTCAAGGGAGCCAGGAACTCGCCCCTAGAGGTTATTAAAATCCTTTGTAATAACAGCACTTCTCTAGTAACCCTTTACGCCAGGAGCTGGGGTTGGGATAGCCAAAAAGCAGCCTGAATAGAAAAATATGCTGCAGATGGCAGAGGAAACACTCAGAAATATTCATTGCCCCCAACCCATTTGCTTCCCAAATGGGGATATTTAGGCAGAAAGCTGCAGCTGGGCAAATCCAGGGCTGGGGATGAAGTAGGATACCCTTTTCCCAGGGTAAGAGGTTTCCCAAAGTGAAGCTGACTGCTCCAGCCATTCCCAGTCCCTTCCCAAACCCCTCTGAGGGGATGATGTGGGGGGATGCACAGTTACAGTTTGGGTGTGCCGGTGTGCTGTGCTGTTTGTAGACTCCAGAGGTGCAATGTGGTGGGCAGGTTTTTCTGTTTATTTTACTGTTGCCTTTCTCATGGGATGGGAAACCACTGCAAAGACCACAAAAAGCAGCCTGGAGCGGTGTCTGAAGTGAGTAACTGAAGGGAAACCCATTTACTGCTATTAATACTGCTGCTAAAATAAGCAAGCCATGCCCTGGAGACAGAGAGGACCCCTCTAAGGATTTAAGTCCTGCACCTGGTTTGTTTATCTGTTTGGCCTGAAGAAGGAAAAAAGCAACAAAAAGAAAAGGGATGTGGAGGTATCCTTGAGAGCTTTTTTGTCTCCTTCAGGCTACTCCCTGGAGACAAAAATGGGATTTTATGTTTACAAAGTTGCAGCCTTTTCCGTGAGCTCCAGGTGCCAAGGACTTGGAAGAAGTGAGAGGCAGAGTTAATGAGGTGAGAAGAAAAGCAAAGGTGAAGACCAAAACACATTTATTGTAACAGATCAGAGAGAAACATCTGCAGGGCAAGGGCACCTGCATAAAGTAGGGAAATGCAGTTTTTATTATTTGTCTTCTCTGCAGAAAAAGAGAGGAAAAAGAAATCTGGAGAGAGGAAAGGGAGAAATGAATAGCTGAAGATTTGGGCTAATCTAAAGATCTATCTTTTTTTTTTTTTTCTTCCTGAGCAGTTGCACAAACTTTTTGGAGAGGGGAAGAAAAAAAAACTCACTAAAGTGAAGCAGCGAATGAAGTCTTGCCATGTGCAGGGTTAAATGGAAACACACAATCAGACCATAACTCTGTGTAATTCAACCCATACGGTTTGTCTGTCTGTTGACTCGAAAGGTTGTATCGAGGCTTGGCAAGGGAGGGGACTGAGAAGGGATAATCCAAACCTTTTCATGATTCATAAACCACTCCTTTGCAATTTGGATAATAGATTTCTCTCTCGCAGTGACTCGCTAAACTTCGGAGTTAACTGTAGCTCGCGCTCTTTCTCTCTCTCCTTTCAGGTTGTTCATCTCCAAGAACGAGCAATACCCAAACTGAAGGAAAATACACCGCACAAAATATTAAGAAAACTCCTTTTTTTTAAAAAAAAAAAAAATTCTTTGGAGAAGCTGATTTCCTTTGGCTAGCACAAGAAAGTGAAGAAAATGAAGCCAAGTCTGCGATTTTTCTTAGCTGGTTTTCTGTTGTTGATTCTGCAGACAGGGCTTTGCTATGGGATAAAATGGATGTAAGTACCCGGCTCTATCTCTGCATTTTTGATGTTTTTGTAGGAATTGCTGGTCTCTCACCTATTTGTACAACTGCTGCTTGAGGCATGCTGTAAAGCTGTTTAAAGAGCAGCAAGCACTGCAGTTCTCCAGGCATTGATTGATTTCAAGTGTGTGTACTAGGGGCTTATGCTAACAATGTCTCCATCTTCTTTCTAAAATATGCATGATTTAGGCTCATTTGGGTTTTTTTTCTCCTCATTGATACCAAGGGAAAGGCATGCACTTGAATGCTCACATGAGCCACTTCATGGAGTTTCTAGCATTAGCTCCTGCTTTGCTGGGAAACTCTCCCACCAGGACCACAGGTTGTGCTGGGTAGGAACTGAGAGCAGGAGGGATGGCAGCTGAGAACATGCTGCACATCTCCAACCACAGGGGATGCTTGACAGATAACATGGGTTTTTTGTGGACCTTTTAACCTTTGGATTTTGTGAAGGGTGTTAAAAATGAGGTGAGGAGGGGGGAGGAGGGTGAAGAAATACCAGGGCCAGTGGTCAAGTCAGGATTGAGTTTCCTTGGAGGCAATGTCGCTGCAAAGTGAAAACATCACAATCTCATTTCTTTGCTTAAGCAAGCAATCAGTTAGTTGCTTGCTGCAAATAAACAAACAGACCACTCCAACACCAAGCTGCTTTCATGCAGCCCTTGACAAGTGATCTGTCTTTTCTGCTTGGGTTTGGAGCGGGGCACAAAATAAATAAGGAAATATGGGTTTGCCTCAAAGCAGCGTCTTTGGTAGAAGAAAAGGCATGGTAATATACAATGCCAGGAAGGCTCTGTAGTGCTTTGAAGCAAGAATCTTTGGGTTAGTTGGTGAAACTTGGACAAGAGGTTCTTGTTTTTTTGCTCCTTCTGCCACAGACTTCATGCTCTGTCTAATTCCCATTCTGCTGTTCCAGTCATTATCATTTGAAGCTCTACTCATGCCGTCTTTTATAAAGGCTTAAATTTGGATATCTGCAAATTAAGGTATCCCATTGGAGCCAGTGTTTTTACTCCCCATCATGCAGTGAGGGAAGAGAGGCTCTTCCAGATGGCAATTCATCTTCTCCAAACAGAGACATCCAACAGAACTGTTAATTGATAGCCCCTGGTGATGCTGTGTACTGCAGGGAGCTGCTGGAGACCACACATCTGCCTCTTCCATAAAGAGAAGCATAGTGAGTCTCTCCATAGGGTGTTTAAATTCACATGGTCAGGTCAGAGGAACAGTCACCTACTTTAGGATATCTTTCAAGGTGGCATGATTGCATATGGCAGAACGGTAGGAACTAGATGATTTTTAAGGCTTCTTCCAACCCAAACCATTCCATAATCTTTCCAAATCCATAATTTGCTGTCTCCATACTCTAAGGACCATCTTGGAAGTAGAGGAGAGTAAGGATCTGGTTTGCTCTTCACTGCTTTGGCTTTACACCTTGCAGTAGTCAGCAGAGCTCAACTACATAACCCAGCTGTTTATTTCTGCCAGCTTCCTCCAGTATTTAGGCTCTCAGCTCTGCCTTTATCCAGCACCAGGAAAGGCAGGCATCTCTTTTCTACAGAATATTTAGCAACACATCCATGGGACTCCTTTGCAAGGTTTATTTATTATTAAAACACAAAAAGCTGTTTTGTGGCACCCTGATTCAGCAGGGCTTTTATGTGTAGAACTATGACTGACTGGAGGGACTTGCCCATATGCTTGGTATTGGTATTAAGCCACTTAGGCAAGGTGCTTAATCATGAGTGAAGGGTGAGATGAGCTCCAAAGGGAACCTGCTAGTATGGTGACAAGCCATAGACATGAAAAATGCTGGGAGGCAGGCCAAGGTCCCTAACAGCTTTGCTGTCAAAAGCAGCCTTTTGGCTGCTAAGTGGTTAAGATGCAAGGGTTGCTTTCAGGGATGAGAGGAGGGAAAAGCAGTTGGAGGCAAGACACCACAGTTGTTGCTCCTCCCCTCCCCAGCAGACACATCCCCCCTATCAAAAAGTAAGTGGAAAAGATGAAAGCTGGGATTAAAGTGGTATTTGAAGCATGAATGGCATGCAGATGCACCACTGAGCTCCCCTCACACCTGTTTAAAACCTGGCAGAGACCTGTGCTCCCTGTCCATAGCACTCTGCAACTGGGATGCTGGCAGCTGAGATTTCACAAAATTATGTTAGGTTTTTCTTTCATTTGCTGTTTCTCCTCGTTTCCCCACCCTTATTTTCCCGGGAAGCACAGGCCAATTTTCCCCACTCCCCATCGCTCTTTTTCCTTGGGGCTCAGGGACTGTCCTTAGAAATTGCATGGGTAAGTTCTTGGCAAACAAAGTACCAAATACTGAGTAATACCTCAGACCTGCTTATCCCAGCCCTGGACTCATATTCTGGGTGCTGTACAATTGAAATCTGCTCCTTTCTTCTCTTGCTCATGAACAGAGAGGGGAAAAAGGACTGGATGAAGAAGGAGTAAAGTGCTATGTGATGTTTTCAGCTGTGGGCTCTTCTCAGCAGTCTGCCTGCTGCTGCATTTTTGTAGGCATGGTGCCAGGGACAAGCTTCAAAGAGGATTTGGGAGAGGAAGGGAGAGATAATGAAGTGGGTTTCACCAGCCTGGAGATGAGGGAGTGACTGATATGAAAGGTGATAGGAAATTTAATTTTGATTCTGTGCGTGATGTAATTGCAGGGGGAGGGGAAGAAGAAAAACACAATTTTCAGCCATTTAGGACTTCTCAGTAACACAAATATGCCCTGAAAATTAGTGAAAGCTGGGAGAAGGTAAAAAAAGGAATTATTTATTTTATTTTACTTGTCTTATTTTTATGAGTCCTGTGGACCAGATCCCCATCTGTTGGAAGTTGGTGCTGGCCCCCACCAAACATCCAGCATGGTGTGTGGACAGTCAGCATCTCGTATACATGCTCTTGCTCTTGTATAAATTTCTCTTGCTGGAGAAATTTCGTATCTTATGCTATTTCATCTGAGCTCCAGAGAGCTACTCAGGTGTAAAGGCAGAGTATGGTTCCAGATCTTCACTGGATCAGGATTGTTGTGGAGATGCAGCCTTCCTCATCAATGTATGTGAGACCCTGCATCTTATTTTTGCAAACACCTTCCCATCCTTAGAGCAAAGCAGGTATGAGGGGAGGTTACATCATTTTGTGGTGCTCAGTGTTGTTTTGTCCCAGTGGCTGGGAAGGTGAGGCAGCCATTGGTTTCCATGAGGTGTCTTAGGGCCAATGCACCTAGCAATTCTATCACCTTCCCAATCTGCTTTTGCAATCCCTTTTGCTTTCCCAGGAGAGTTTGGGTTTGACCAGGCAGGTGCTGGAGCGACTTACTTGGGTAGAACTGAAAAACAGATGAGCACTAGAGGGAGCTGCAGCCAGATGTGAATGCCCCAAAGCTCTGCAGATGTTGGGATGTCCAGGCACAGAGTAGCTTCTGAGGCACTTCTGCCTCCACAGGGGTTGGCATCTCCTCTGTTCCTCTGTATTGAATGTCCTCTTCAGTGTGGTTGTAAATAAGCCAAACACACCAAGTGATTTGGATTTGGTTTTGTGGGTTTTTTTTGTTGTTTTTTGGGGGTCTTTTGTTTTGTTTTGGGTTTTTTTGTTTTGTTTTGGGTTTTGTTTGGTTTGGTTTTTGATTGTTTGTTTGTTTTTGTTTTTGTTTTTGTTTTTTTTTTGCACAGCTTGCAGAATATGCCCAGGACAGCAAGTGCTGGCATTAGGAACACCATCATTTTTAGGTGGAGCTTGGTCACTTTGGGAAGTCTCTGCCTGTCCCTAATGTGGTGACCCAATCACATCTCATGTGCTCTGGAGCAATCCCCAGCTGATCCCCATTCCCAGCTATTGCTGAACAATTCCCATGGTTAAATTGCAGCCTTTCAGAAGCAAAAAGTAGCTTAACCACACCTTTTGGTGCACACAGGATGTCCCCCAGCCCACCAACCTTGAGCAGCCCTTCTGCAGCCAGCAAAAAGCAGGGGAGAAAAATGGAAAGATTTTGTGCTTCCTGGCAGCTCCTGCTTCTCCCTTCAATCCATGGTGGGAGGGAGCTGGGACATGGAGACAGGGCGCCTGTGAGGAGACTGTCTGCCTGGCAAGGGACTGCTAGATGAGCTGCTGTGAAAGAGCTGCAGGATGGGGATGGCAGGAGGGGAGTAGGCTGGGTGTGAGGAAAGGGGGGTACCACGTCTTTGAAGTTTGCACTTCGCTCCATTGGCAGCTCAGGAAAAGTTGACAAAGCTCCATGGCCTTCCTCAGTGCTCAGTGAGCCAACTCCCTGCTGGCATTGACTTCAGTCAAGCTTGGCCTTGAAGTCAGCAGCCTTGTGCCCACTGCTGCCAGCACTGAACTTGGCACCATATCTGAAAACAGCTCCTATTTTAAGCTTTTAGTTCAGAGTTGGTTTCCCCACACACACTTCTCTCCCTCTTCCTCTTCTTTCTTTTTTTTTTCTAAATCACATAAATCCTACTTCTCTGTTTGAAAAGCCCTTGCAGAACCAGGGGAAGCGTTTACCAGGGGATGTGGTGTCTTTTCCAGGACTTGTGGTCCCCAGACTGGAACTGATGCAGGGCAGGGTGGCAGGGGCATGGGCTGCCTCTGACTACCAGGAGCTTAGATAAGGTTATTATAACACCCCTGCAGGCCTTTTCCAGATGAAAACCTGAGAAAACGAGGCTCCTCCAGATTAAAAACCTTCAATGAGATCAAATACAAAAAGAACCCTCAATCTCTGCCTCTCTTTATTAACATTTACCACATGCTTCGCTCTCCACATCCATGTAATTTTGTTTAAGTCTTTTTGTGTCACCCACATCCCTGCAAGATTGAGAGGTTTAGGAATAGGCATTAGAAAGAATGCCTTTTCAGGAAGCAAAGCTGGTAATTTGGAGTAGAAGTTCATGGTTTCACCAGCAGTCCCTTTGTGAGACTTTCTCAGACCGTGTCACACAAGGGAGGGTGGGGAGATGGCTCCAGAGAGAAGATTCTTCCACCCTTCAAGGGTATTTTAAAGGACACCAATGCTTTGCTTCTCAATTGAAGGAGCTTTTTTCCCTTTGGTATGGCCAGGAGCAGTGTCCTGTTCACAGGGTACCTTGTAAACCAAATAATGTATGACTTTCATTGATGTCTGCTGAGATCTGAAGGTGCTTCTTCCTAACCTGCAGTTCCTATGAATAGTCCTCTCATGGGGCCCAGACTTGCAGGAATGGGCCCATACCTCTCAAAGGACCTCACATTGCAGAGAATTCATGTTTTCAAATGAATTTAATAGCTGCCTGAGATAATTAAAAGAGTAAACAAATGTCATGATCCATCATGCCTATTTACTCTGTAATTATGTTCATGGTTTTCTGTCAGTATCCAGAACTTCAACTGAATGATCTGCTGTGTTATATATAGATCAGGAGATGTTTGGTTTAGGCCCTGTTTATTTAAAAGGATGGATCAAATATGTATATTTTTTAAAAACCCTGAAACAACCACCCCTTGGCTGTCTGGAGAATGAAGGATGGGGCAGGAGAATTAAGTGAGAAGAGCACAATGTTATCAGGAGGAAACAGTGAAAATCAGCATTTCCAGGGTGAAAGAAGGCAAAATCCCCTTTTCAGATGAAGAGTATGAGTCCACAGAAAGATGTTTGTCAGGGATTTTTTTTCCCAGGTTGAGGAATGAAGGATGTTCTTCTAATTATGCCCTTGAGGGCTGGATTTTCAGGCTGGCTATGCCCCATTGGCTCCAGTTTCCCTCCCAGTGCTGGTGATCAGTGGAGACTGGGTCAGGGACCCACCACTAAATCCTACCATGGACCAGCCTCTCCTGGGGGTGTTTTTCCTTCCATAAATGGACACTGTTTCCCAATAATGTCATTGCAGGCAGTGGGTATCTGTCCCCTGATGCTGCCAGAATTTAGGAAGCAGGGAGGGGTGGTGCATTTCCACAGAGAGGGTTTAGAGTGGCATGGAGTGGAGAAGATATTCCTGAATGTAGGACAGGGACTGGGCAAACCTAGGTTGTCAGGGCATGGACTAGATGACATAACAGGCCTCTCACATTCCTGATCTGTGATTTATAAATGTGCTTTTCAGTCTCAGCAAGTGCCTACAGTAACTGAGTTTTCTTTTCTATCTCCATTACCTTTTAATTTTTCCTCCTGATGCTTGGAGATGTTTCCAATTATAGGTTCTCATAAGCAAAGACATGAAGTTCAGACCTGGGAGATGCTCAGAAAACACCTTCCTGCATCTTGCAGTTTTATTCTTGGTAGATTTCCTGGAGCTCAGCTCATTCTATGAGAAACAGCCATTGCTGCCATTTGAGTTCTCACCAATCACAAGGCATTTTCCCTCTTCCATGAAATAAATGGTTTTCTTGTTGCATTGTAAAACTGCTTCTCTAATGCTGATCACTTCAAGCCATCTGTAATAATAGTCTCATTGCATCACATCCCATTTTTTCACACTGAGGATGAGTTTCAGTCCAAATTCTGCTTTCATCCCTACCTCTAGATGGTTATTTGTGCTGTTCATGACTTGTCTGTAATTCTGAGATAGAGGTACCTCAATGTAGCCTTCCAGGTCCTTTAAAGAGGCTGAAGACCTCTATAAAGGATCAGAAAATATAGGACCTAGGAGATATATGGTTAGATTAGAAAACTGAGCTGTAGCTTCATAGTACAGCCTCTCTCAGAGACTTGGAATGTTCCTCATTTGCCTGAAGCTCAGGCTGTGAAGTTCTCCCACTGCTCCTGCCACACCCTGCCTGCTTCCCTTGCTGCTGGATATGCTGTGCTGGAGTATTTATCCTTTATACTCTATTACTGATGAGCTGCTTTGGCCTCTTGCCTGATTTGTGTTTCAACTCGTTCCTGGGAGTTGCTGATAGGCTTTCTGGGATAAGGTTTCTCAGATTCCTGGTGTCAAGTGCTAGGATCTGGACATTCCTCATTCAGCTCTGTGCTTATACCATTCAGATGTCCGTGTCCCTGCTCGGTGTCTGGGTTTCTCATATAGAGCAGAAAATGAGCACTTCTAAGTCATGATGGTGTCTTACTATAGGTCTCAAAAGGCTAACTACTCCCTAGATGTGGCTTTTTGCTTTCCATGAGCTAAAGAAGGATCCTGAAGGACTACTGTGAGGTTTGCAGTCAGGTGGCAGTCATGCTATTCAGAGACTCATGTCTCTGCCTTCGAGGACATGATCTCTCTGAGATACCTGAACACCCAGTATATCACCAAGTTTTTTCTCCACCAGCTCAGGTTCACATCTAAGGCAGGATGAGTTGCTTTCTGGAGGGGCCCCTCTCCAAACAGGGAACAGTGCATGAACACCAGTGTGTAGGGACCAAGATGAACTGCAGGGCAGAATTTCTGATGGTTAAATCATAGAATCATTTAGGTTGGAAAAGACCTCTATGATCATTGAGTCCAACCAATAACTTAACACTGCCAAGTCCATCACTTTTTCCTTTTTCTTGACATTCACTGGCAATGGCTTCTGCTTGCAGTATGTTTAATGGACCTCTTAAATATGTGTATGAAGTATATATAGCTAGCAGAGTGGTGGTTTCCCTTCCAAGTTTGCCACTGATTATCTAGTGCCAGAAATGCCAAACTCCAGCCACGTGGGAATTTGTCAGTGCAGGCCTATTCATCCCCAGCAAGGATTTAATACCTCCAGTTTTGGTTAGGGCTCAATGTTTGCTCTGTTTCCATCTCATTCAACTTCTGAAGAATGTGGATGTTACAGTAATAAAGTGAAATGCACCCCAAAATGTGTTTGCTAATAAGCCAAACTAACCAAGATGGCCTGGGATGAATTTGAAAGCCAATGCGTTTAACAAGGAGAGAAGGAAATATGTGTTAAAGTTGTGTTGCCAGGATCAGATGCCATCAGATTATTGATGCAGCCAGCTAGAAAGTTGTTTTATGGGAATGAATAACTTTTATGACTACCCTAAGAAAGCCATAAAGATACAAAGAGAGTTGCACACCAGGCTTCTGCTGATAATTGTGGGTGCTCAGGGAAGAAGAGTACAGCCCTGTAAGATGCATGTCAGCATTTGTTCTTTTTTTAACGTGGGAAATTTGGCAATTGGACAGCAGAAGAACCACCACTGTGGGATCTTGTTTTCTTCCATGGTAACATATGTGCTTGTATTCATGGATCCCTTCTCGGATTTGACTGTGGCACTCTCTCTGCCCATACTCCCACTGAGCTTTTGCACTATGGTTTTTGGAGACTAGAGGAACAGGCTTATCTATGTGCAACACTGATTGAATCAGTGGAGGCCCTTGGCATTAACTCTAAGTGAAAGCATATGTTTTGCAAATTTGGTGATTTTTCCCTAGGCCTCGCAGGGGATTTTCTCCATAATTAATTACATGACATTTAGCATAATCCTTTGAGAGTGTGAGAGACAGATGCTGAATGCAAAATACTGATAACACCAACGTTGCTTTTTTTTCCTAAATGCCACAGTCTTGGAGGATCCAGATTTCTTTTATCATGGAACTGATGGGTCATTTTTCACTCTGTTGGGAGGTCTGTGCTCTTCATTCTTCAGCAAACAACCTTCCCCATAGGATTTACACATCCAGTTGGCTTGACATATGCCCCTGGAGTTTTGTGCAGACTCCTCTCAATAATGGAGAGAATTGCACACTGCTCAAGGGTGTTTCTTCCCACCTCCCTTAAACTTCTACTTTTTATGAGATAAATCACTCTTCATAGTTGCTCATCTTTCTCACCAGCTTTATCTAGGCACCTATTTACATAAAGCTTTAGTTAAGTCAGGTGAGTACAGGCAACTAGAGTGTGTTTTAATGCTGTTTTGCATGTGCTTGTCTCCTCAGAGCTCTGTCCAAGACTCCTTTGTCTTTGGCCCTGAACCAAACCCAGCACTGCAAGCAGCTTGAAGGCCTGGTGGTTTCTCAGGTGCAGCTGTGCCGCAGCAACCTGGAGCTGATGCAGACCATTATTCAGGCAGCCAGGGAAGTGATAAAGACCTGCCGAAAAACCTTCTCAGACATGAGGTGGAACTGCTCCTCAATAGAGCTGGCTCCTAACTACCTGCTGGACTTAGAGAGAGGTAAACAGCACTGCTGGCTCAGCTGGGACTGGAGTCAGTAGAGCCAACCTGTGTATGTGTGTGCGTGTGTGTGCTGGAGATAGGAAGGGTCTTGCTCCTGGGAGGCTGTGGAGGGACTCCAAAGCCACTTGTCCTGTTCTCTGAGAACACATTCATCATTATGGTGCCATAATGATGAATTATTAGTCATGCCCACAGGCTTTTGGGTCCAAGACCTGGTCTACCACAACCCTTACAAAGCAGGCCACCATTCTGGTCTGCTTATCCTACTTGGAGTCATGGGATGAGCACAGGAGCAAAAGGAGCTAGGAGAGTTCATGGAAAGGCTTAACCACATGCTCCAAGAGCAAATCACACCACAGTGAACAAGATGCCTAAATCCATGTGACTCCTTGCCCTGCTGGGATGTTGTCTTATGTTGAAGAGTTCACTTAGATGTGCTCCAAATTAGCAGTGCCATGGGACATCTCAGCTGCAGTGAGTTGGTGTGTTGGCTGCTCTGTGGGACACAGACTGTGTGAGTCTCTTTTTGGGGAATGTTTATCTGGCCCAGGAGGCTGAGCTGGAGCTCTTGTCTCTTTCAGGCACACGGGAGTCAGCATTTGTGTATGCCCTCTCTGCTGCTGCCATCAGCCACACCATTGCCAGAGCCTGCACCACCGGGGACCTCCCTGGCTGTTCCTGTGGTCCCATCCCAGGTGAGACACCTGGACCTGGGTATCGATGGGGAGGATGTGCAGACAACCTCAACTATGGTCTTATCATGGGGTCCAAATTTTCAGATGCTCCCATGAAGATGAAAAAATCAGGATCACAAGCCAATAAACTGATGCATCTGCACAACAGTGAAGTAGGGAGACAGGTAACAAATCCACAAGAGTTATTGTACTTGTACAATCATCTGTAGTGTTGGTCACTCGGTGAGGTTCAGTGTCTCTATCAGCCAGCGAAAGGAGCAGGTTTCTCCTGGATTGCTCTGAACTCCTTTGGCCTGCTGAAAATGGTGGCTGTATAACTCACCCTGTGACTCAGGAGGTCCCAAATGCTACTATCAGTTTAACTGTGGGTGGGATGTCTCACTGCCACCTGTTGCACAGCCAGTGTTGGCTCTGGTGTGCCTGCCCCAGGAGGTGTGGTGGGGATGGGTCCCAGTGGGCTTTGCCAAGGGCATTGTGTGGGCAAAGTGCTGTGTAAATGTGCAGGATTATCATCTGCCAGATGCATCCAGCAGCAGTTGCCTCCAGCCATCCCTGCAGCCAGGAGGGAGGATTTTTTTTCCTTTTTAAACTGCTATGCTAGTGATTATTCTCATATCTGGCACAAGCTGCTTTTAACAGCTTGCATCCAGTGGAGGGATAATATTTACCATGTGCAATGCCTGGCGTGCACTGATGTGCAAATCCCTATTGCAGCCCTCCAAACAGCTGAAGAAATGGATGGGGGGGGCTATAAAACTGATTCCTGCACCCATCTCTGGGGCTCCAGTGGTTCCACATACTGCTCCTATTGCACATCTTGGTCCTTCCAGGACTGGCTGTGCAGACAAATTTGGAGCATGCTGAGCTCGTTTGAAGCTTGCTGTGTAGCTACAAGCTGAGTCCACCTTTGCAGAGCACAACTATGTTGAAATCTCCCTCCCTGGCTCTTTTTTATTTTTCTACTATTTCCACACTATTCAGTTTGTTTGTGTGGGGTTTGGTTTTTTTTTTAAAAAATTATTTTATATTTGTAATGTCTTGAGGTTTTGTTTCAATTGCAAAGGGCAAATTTTTGTTTGGGACATTGTGTTGCCATGGCTGGTGCATTCAGCCCTTCCTGGCAGCATCCTGCCATGTCCCACTGAAATGAGAAGAGTGCAGAATCGAAGTAAAAGGCTATTTTGGCCCTATGACCAGCAGAAAGGCAGGGTGAGAGTGCACTGAATTCAACAAAGCCATGACATTTCTCTTACCAAAGCACAAAGCTGCTGGAGGTTGGAATTGATGTTAATTATCTATTTATGGAATGCTTTGATATTCATCTCCTTAGGAATTTACAGGGTGGAAATGCAGCCCAATATAGATATCTAATCAAAATTCAAAATACTCTTCTGTCTTCTGGCTGCAGAGGAGCCCTTTGAAAGTAGTCCTGGACTGACAGTGATCACCAAAGAGCTGTAGGATTCTCATTCACTTTGCAAAGGAGCTACTCTAGGCTGCCTCTGCAGAAAAGAGAACAGCAGTACTTTTCTATAGCAGTTCCTGCTAAGGAAGTACCTTCATTAGCAGGCTTGTGGGATGTTTGGTGGTAAGAGAAGGGCATTTCCTAACTCCTGCATTCCTTTTTGCAGGTCTTGAAAGCCTCTCTTGAAATGAAATGTAAGTGCCATGGAGTTTCTGGGTCATGCTCTATCAAGACCTGTTGGAAAGGCCTTCAAGAGCTGCGAGACATTGCACTGGACCTCAAAACCAAATATTTATCTGCCACCAAGGTTGTTCACCGGCCCATGGGCACACGCAAATACCTTGTGCCAAAGGATATTGATATCAGGCCAGTTAAAGAGACAGAGCTGATTTACCTGCAGAGCTCACCTGATTTCTGCATGAAGAACGAAAAAGTGGGGTCACATGGGACCCAGGACAGGTGAGGACTTCTGCAGTGGGTGCTCACTGTACTCTGACCCCAAAGAGGAAAGGGCAAGAGGGGAACATTTATGGATAAGGGGCAATCGAGGAGGTGACATATACATGCAGGTAAAGCACATCTCTAACATACAATATGGTTTACCACTGCCTAGCCCTGTTAATGATGGCTGTGGCCAAGACAGGGCTTGCTGGCACATTTTCCATTACACAATCAGGTACAAGATACATTTCAAAATTCCCCAGGCAGCTCACCTCCACAGGAACTTGTAAGGATCAAGCAGCTGCTTTATACTGTGTTGAGTCTCAGTCATTTCTTGCAGTCACTGCTGATTAGAAGAGTTGTCACTCTAAGGCTCCCCTAAGCAGGCAGATGTTAACCCAGTTAGAACCAGCATTCCTAGATTGCCTTGAACTGGCCCCCCCTCCCAAAACTACAGAGATGATATTTAATTTTTTTTCTTCGACTGCATATTAAAGGTCCAGGTGTGTTTGTATTGCTTATGACTCTGCAGAGGAATTTTTTAATGGCATTAGTATTAGGGATTTAAGGTAGTTTTTGTCAAGTCCAGCCTCCACTGGGCAGCATACTGTTCCCTTTCACAGGCAACAGACATGCCTTTCCCTTCCCACCGTCTGTTTAATTTCCTCCAAGAGAAACTAATTCAACATTTCAACAATCTGAGCATCTCTAGGAGGGCAGACCCATCTGATCTCTCTAGAGTTGACCCATCAACATCCAAAAAATGTGTGTGTTTCCAGAATTTTCCTAATTTTTGTTAGGTGGCTGCAGTGGCTGGATTTCAATCTATCTCTTTAGTTGCTATCTTGCTGGTTTACCTTCCTTTAGATAGTTCTCATAATTCTTTTTTGCTCTTTCTGATATTTCATGGTGGAGGCTCAGGCAAGTGGCAAGGAGTATGTGCCTGGCCTTTTTTGGGATGCCTTCCTTTTAATGCAGTGGACATAGTGGTATTTGGACCATTATGGTTCAATGGAGAGAAGATTTTGCTGAAAAGAAATGATCCAAACGCAGACAAGATAAACAATATGTGCATGTGGGGATGTGGCACCTGGGAACATGCGTTAGTGGTGGGCTCAGCAGTGCTGTGGACTTGGTGATTTTGGAGGGCTTTTGCAGCCTAAAGGATTCTGTGATTCTGCATCAGCATTTAGCTGGTGGAGCTGATCAGTAGCTAAGACAGCTGAGTGAGACAAGACTGTCTTTTTTTGTCCCCTGATGTTTTATGACAGTTAATGTCCTGCATCCTCTGGCATCAATGGCTGGACTGCCTTACAGCAGCACTTATCTGACAGCTCTGTGGTGGGAGCACCAGACTGACCTTTATCACTAATTCAGGAGTGGAGCATTAATTACCAAGTGAAGATGTTTATGAGTCACTGAGAATAGCAGGGAAAAAGCATGTATTGAAACTGGTGTCTGAAAGAAAATGTCAGCTGAGTGGAAGTGAAGTTTTTGTGGATTTGGATGGATTTTGATATATTTGTGCCTTGAAAAAGACCTCTTTGTTGTGCCTTTCTGTTTTGCAAGGAAAAAAATTGGTGAAGATTATTTGGAAATTAGTTTTCTAGGAATTGCATTAAGTGAACAGGTTGTGTCAAAACAAAGTTGAATTCATTACAGATTTGCCAAGTAAAACATTTTCCATGAGCTGAAATCCTTTCAAGGGACAGGGAGGTGCGACTTCTTCATCTAATCTTATTTTACAGCGCATTTCAACTTTTTATCCCGTCTAGGGATGAAAAATATGTCAAGGTCCTGAATGATCTTTTTTTTCCTTCTGAGGAAAGGAAAATGTGTATTGCAGGCGTCCGTTTATCTCGAGCTGGACGACAGCCATGATTGTGAACCTGCCAGCCAAGGGCCCACAGGAAGGGAGATTGAGTGAGGATTTAGAAGACCAAGATATTAAGGCAGGAGGGGATGACTTTCAAAAGGAACTTGTCAAGAAATACTCCTCATTCTCAGATGTGCAAGATGGTGATGGCCATGGGAGGGGAGGAGGGTGAGATAGTCCTGTGCTGAGCTCCAGGCATCGCTCAGGCCAAGTTTTAAGGTCATGAGTAGTTGGGCTTGTTTTCATTACAGTCCATCTGCAGCCTCTTGAGAAGATGCCTGGTGTCTCAAAATTGGCATGCGTAATACAAACCATAGAAACTCCTTTCCTGAACTAAATTACTAGAGGAAATAAATGTAAAATACACACAGTGTGTTTGAAGATTGGTCCATGCTTCCTGGGGGGAGCAGAGAAAGGGAGGGGATCTTCCCTAGTCTCCTCCTCCCATGGATGCCTTTTTCTCTTTGCAATTTTTCTCTCATGAAGAGGGTGCCTAAATGCATTTTAAATGTGATGGCTCTGTTCCAGCATGCCACAGAGCTGCAGAGATAATGCCTAATGACAGGGATAAGGTAGAAGGATCACAAAAGGAATGCTGTTAGAGAGAGGGCATGGCAAAATGTGGTTCTTGCTTACTTCAGAAAGATGTAAAAATGCTCACGTGGGAATAGCTCAAACATGATTTTATTTAATGAGTCATGTCCTGGAGGCATTTGAACATTTTGTCTTTATGCACATCAAAATTTTCTGAGGGTAGATCCTGCTGCTTACAAGTATTCCAGTTTTTAAGGCCAGTCATGGCAATGAAGTAAAAAAGGGAGTTTTTTGTTGTGGTCCCTCATTTGGTCTACTCTGTCTTCTACCACCTTCCCATTTCCTTTCTGGTCTTTTTCTGGGTGCAGAGGTCAGTCCACACCTGGGCTGTTACAGTGCAGTCCCCTATGTCCACAGCCCAGGAGACTTTGGGCATCTTCACTATATTCCAGCCCTGCTTTCTGCCTCCAAAGGGATTTGGAGGGGGGGAATATGCCATTAACACCCCTTTACCTGTTCCTTGAATAAAATGCTCATATTGATGCATTTTTGTGACAAAGAATGAGCAGTTCTGCAGCATATCCAGGGTCAGTCCTTTTCCTCCTCCCTCTTCCCCAAGGTCTGGTTCTTGCTCATAGTGTGCTGGAAACAGGACAGAGGTTGATGGTTAAGTTGCACCAAACACCTTGGATGTGTTGGATTTCTCTGTATGCTGTAGGAAACAATCCTGCACTGCCAGGTGGGTGGAAGGGATAATCTAATTAGTGATCCCTCTAATGTGAGGGATCATATTACGTAGACTTATTGTGTGTTTTTCAGGCAGGAAAGGGAATTACTTTGTAGATGAATCATATGAAAATCCACTCAGAAAATGAGCCCCCGGTTACTCAAAAGCCTTTTAGAGCTCTTTCCTGAAAGGATTTCAAAACCTTCTTCAGAACAAGTCTGAAACATTTTCTAAGACACTTTGAATTTTCTTGTTGAAATTTAGAAATGCTTTGGAAATCTGCATGCCTCCGAGTGCTCAGGGCATATCCAGATTTTAAAGTTAGGGAACTAAACTCAAAGCTAAGGTTTGAGGCCTCTTGGAAGTGCTGAAAAGTGGGTTAAGGAGCTGATTTTTGCAACTGGTGTCCAAATCTCCTGCAAACAAGACTTACTGCCACATTGACTCCAGCCAAACTCTGTGTGCTTATATACTACCATCACACTTTCATAACTAATTAAAAGTGGTCTGGAGAAAAGTCTAAAGAAGCTGATCTGTGAAGCTGCAAGTAAAACTCTCAATACAATAAATAAACCACTGGGAAAAACTGTAAATATTCCCCTTCTTAGAGATTCCTTGGACAAAAGCACTTTTTCAACTTTTAACAGAGTAGTTCAGCTGCTCCTGCCTGAGAAAATCACTACCAGCTTTGAGTAAATGAAAAATAATGGCAGATTATAAAATTGAGACCTCTTTTGTGAGAAAAACAGCAAAAATATGAATCTTCTTTATAAGTAGGGGGCAACGTATCATGTTTCAAAGGCTGTTTAAGTCTCCTCAATGAATCCAATGACAGAGAAATTCTGCCATGCATGCAAAAGCATCCAGCCCCTGAAACCTTGCAGAGATAACAGAGCTGTTTATTACTGATCTTTCCCAGAGCAGTCTTGGAATCAAGCCAAATGTGGGAAGGAGCTCTCTTAGGCTGCAGAAATTGGGCTGCAACAAACTGTGCTGCGGCTTAGCTGGGTTGATTGGTCACCACTCCTCAGTTGACTCACTGTGACAAGGAATGTGGCCACTCTGGTGGCTGCTCCTTGCCCACATATCCTTTCTTTACTGCAATATAAAATAATAGTCACAAAAGTCTTAGGCTGGTATGCTTTCTTGGGTATGAACATACATGAAGTTGGCTGAGCATGCATCTGCTGCTCAGTTTTCAGTGTTCAGTGGCAGCCCTTGATACCACTTCGTTCCTGCTACCCCAAAAATATGCTTTGTATTGTGTGATAGTGTGGACATTGTTCAGCCTGTGGAAGAGAAGGCTCTGGGGAGACCTTGAAGCCCCTTCCAGTGGCTAAAGGGGCTCCAAGAGAGCCGGAGAGGGACTTTGGGCAAGAGGCTGGAGTGACAGGACAAGAGGGAATGGCTTCCCACTGCTAGAGAACAGGGCTAGATGGGATATTGGGAAGAAATTCTTCCCTGTGTGGCTATTCACTGGAACAGGTTGCTGAGAGGAGTTGTGGCTGCCCCATCCCTGGAAGTGTTCCAGGCCATACTGGGGTTTGGGACAACCAGTGGGAAGTGTCCCTACTGATGGCATGGGGGTTGGAACAGGCTGGTCTTGGACTGCATTGTCCTCCTGTACCAAGCACTGGTGAGGCTGCACCTGAAGTAGTGTGTTAATGTTGTTCCTCTTACTCCAAAGCAGACATTGAGGTGCTGGAGTGTGTCCAGAGAAGGGGTCTGGAATATAAGTCATATGGGGAGTGACTGAGAGTACTGGCATTGCTGAGTCTGGAGAAGAGGAGGCTCAGGGGAGGCCTTATCATACTCCACACCTCCCTGAAAGGAGATCGTACTCAAGCCATGGTTGGTCTGTTCTCCCAGGAAACCAGCGATAGGACAAAAGGAAATGGCTTCAGGTTGTACTTGAAGGGAGGTTCAGGTTCAAGATTGAAAAGATTTTCTTCAGTAAGAGATTAATTGAGCATTTAAACAGGCTGCCCAGGGAAGTCACCAGCCCTGGAAGTGTTTAAAAAATGAGTGAACATGGCACTTTGTGATATGGTTTAGTGGGCTTGGTGGTGACCTTAATGATTCCATTCTATGATCTCCAAGGTTCCCTTCCAACCCAAACCACTCTGTGATTCTTTGTTTATGTAGGCAGTGGAACTTTTTAGCAAAAGCACTCATATGTAGCTGGGGAAGAGTAGTAGTTATGGGTAGACAACAGCATTTGATGTTTGTTTTTTGTTACAGCTTCTTTTAGTTTCTGCTAGTGAGGGCACAGGATAAGATGAGCTTTGAGTGAGTTATAATGTGTTCAATGATAGTCAGTTTTGGAACAGTTATCAGATGTGCTACCCCCTTTTTTATGAGATCCAACAAATTATGAATAAGAAATAGATAATAAGGTTTTTGTGAGTGTCCAGAAGAACTGGAGGAAATCTGCTCTAGCTAGAGATGTCCTTGTACATAGCAGGGGGGCAAGTGGACTAGGTGGCCTTTAAAGGTTCCTTCCAACCCAAACTATTCTATGATTTTATGAAAGTCAGAAAGACATTAGCTTTCTGATCCTCCCACCTTATTTAGGTGTTATTCCTTCTTTCCCAGGGCAACATTCTTGCAGCTGGTGCCCATTTCAGTAATTAGGTCAGCTGTGCTTTTTTTTTGTTATGTTAGTTAATGTGTGGGGAAGATTGAATTCTTTCTACTTTGAGAGACCTGAATTTGATCATAAAGTTTCCTGAAGAGGTTTGTGAATAATAAACTTATTTGTGCAAAGAATAATTTCACACAGTAAAATTGCAGTGGTTAATGAATCCAGCTCTCTTAAACATATTTAATCCCTCTGCAACCAAATGGCATTTGAGTTAGAGAAAATTTGGTCTGGGAATGATTTATTGGTCTGGGAATGATTTTCCATGGACCTTGATCTTTTCAGGAGCAAGATTGAACTGACACCATCTAGGCTGTTACTGAAGACATTTCTCTACTCTGCTCTTAAAAGCAGCTTCTCTAAACAACCTGTTCCAGGATTTTACTGTAGTCAGTGTTAGGGTTTTCTTAATCAAAATTTAAACTAAACATAACCTAAAATAAAACTAATAATTTCTTGTCCTCTTTCCTTGGCATACAAAGAACATTTTATCTCTCTCATTGTAGCAATAATCTTTTACAGCGGGGAAGACACCTCTCTTAACATACTTCTCTAAATCGGTTCCTTCATTGTTTTCTACTTTCTGAACTGCTTCTCTGGCTCCCCTGGGAACATTCCCACATTTAGCTGGATCTCTCTCAAAGTGTGTTGCTTACTTTGCACTTTAATCCACTGTCACAAAATGTCCTCAACTCCTTCGTCCCTAGCATTATCCCCAAATTTTTAAGCTCACTCTCAACTCCTCATTAATGAAAATACAGTTCCAGAATCTCTCTTGACATCTCCTCACTGACATATGCTATTGGTAATTCTTTCTTGTACAGTTGTTTAGTGTCAATCTCCAGTAATTCCTTGTGGATGAGAATGCAATTTAAATGTAGACAAGATTCTGCCTTCAAGCTCTTATATGAAGCTGTTACCTTGATGTATTTTTAGGAATGTCCATTGTGTTATATATTTCCTGAGGGAATGGAATTATTTTTCTCTTTCTTTTATATACTGCTGCAGTACTTGACTTTACTTCAGCAAGAAGCACCAAAGAAATAAATAGGAATTTGTTTTAAAAGAGAAAAAACATTACACAGCAGTACTGTGTTCTGGGATTTGGAAGGCAGATGGTTTCCCTGTGGTCAGAAAGGGCTGAGGGAATGACACAGACAAGGGGATGAGACGTCAGGGGAGGAACATCCCTTCTATCATCCCTAATGCAACAGCCCAGGTGCTGGTCGTGTATGAGAAAAAGGACTACAGAAAGTGCTCAGATTTATGTTTTACTCCTGTAACAGCATCTCCCTCATCCACTGGGAGATGCAGTGGGCCAGGAAGGCAGTTGCTGTGCCCCAGAATGACTTTTTATGTCCTCATTAAAAAGTCCTTATCAATAGGACTGATGGAGTGAGGTTCCAGTGGGTATCTCGTCCCTGTCATCATGTCATAATCATGGGTGACAGTACAGAGTTGGCCTCAGTTTGGATCCCAGGTGCCAGCTGTGCAACCAAAAAATATGTATCCTTCTATCTGCTGATGGGACAGAGTAAATAGGGATTCACAACGAAGCTGTGTGACGTTGCCAAGTTAGATTTCATCAATCCTAGAGGTCTTTTCCAACCAAAATAATTCCATGATCTCCCCCTAGCTTTTAAAATTAAAATCCCTACTCTCCATCTGGGGGAAGACTCTTAGAAGTTTTGGGGTGTCCTTCATGACCTCTGCTGAGGAGCCACCCCCATGACGAGGCTGGATTGTGTTATTGGGATATTGCAGTGCTTCTGCAAATGAGGGCTGGAAAGGGGACATTTTGGACAGGCATATTGAGTGGGATTTGTCCAGCCAACACTGCTGACCTTCTCCCTTCCAAAAGAAGAAAAAAGCCCTGTAGACAATGTAGAAGCCTGTTCTTGAGCCAGAACTTTGGCTGGGATCACGACCGAAGCACAATTTCTCACCGGTGTTCCAAGTGCTTCTAGAGGTTACAGTGTTGTGTTACGATGCAATCGCCTGCCTCCCTGTTTTCTCTCCAAGGCTCAGGAGGAGGGCATTTCTCTGAGTTGCTGGAATTGCCCTGGACCAGGCCCAAAACAAATGAGATTGAACTTAACCCATCAGTGGGGAGCCTGGTGAGATCACAGCCATGGGCTCTGAAAGCTGATGCTCAGGGCTGCTTCTGTGGGTAAACTCTGGTCTTTGGAGCTCTTTGTCTTCCCCCACTGGCTGAGAAACTACCTGCTTCATCTTGTTTAATGAAAAATGAATCTAATTCATATCCAGGCCTGTGCTTTAAAACAGAAAACAAAATCTCTGCTTAGTGGCATTGTCAGGAAAGTTTTCTAGAAGCCCATATGGGTTTAGGATGGGGTCAAAACTTTGCTTTGGCTATTCAACCCACCCATTCTGAATGTCCCCATTTCCTGATACCAAACTGAGGGAAGCTTGAGGATTTATTTAATAAGATTTTTCTTTTTCCTTTCTTTGTTTCAGGCTGTGGGCAATGGGGAAAGTGTAAGGGAAGGCATATCTCCTACTAGATTCACTTTTTTTTTTTTTTTTTGCAAACCACAGGAGTGGATGGAGGGAAAGAGAGAATCCCAGGTCCCAGTACAGCAGGTAGAAGAGTTTTGCTTTCTATTTGAATGGGGTTGAATGGGGTGAATATCACTGCTGTGTGCTTTGTATGTTTGGGGAGTGAATGTCCTCAGTGGTGAGCTGGACCCGTATTCCTTTTCTTGGCCATTTTAGTGAGCTCCCAGCATGAAGTGACAGGGATGCACTGCACGTCCCTTGCCAGGCTTCTGCAGATTCCCCATCCTCCCCAGGTGAACCTCCAGGAAACAACATTTCCATCCACTAGCAAAGCTGAGTAATGTTGACAAATACCCTCCCCTCTTCTAATGTCAACACACCTGTATTTGAACCTTTGCTCTGAATACTTAATGCATTTATTAATACATTTATGAGGAGTCATTTGGAGGTTTCTTGTGGAGGGGCCCCAGCTCACAGGGGCACGGACAAGGCCTTTGGTTCAGTGTTAGGCAAACACATTCAGTGTGGCTGTACACTTCAGCTTCAGTAGAGGCTTTCAAAGGTTTGTAAATATTTACACACACTCCTGAATGAGAGTGAGCTGTGGGGGCTTTAAACTCTGAACCTGGAGAGGAATGCAAATCAGAGTAACAAACAGGAGGCAAAAAAACTTAAGAGCAAGAGCAAAATCTCAACACTTCACTAATCCCATAACTTTTCCTAAAGCATTGCCTTATGAGCAATTCTTATAATTTTCATGGATTTATTTTCATCTATTAGCAGTTGCTTAGCTCAAGGATCCAACTTATGCTCCTCTCTCCTCTTCCTGCCCCAAAGCAGCCTTGGAGTGTTTCTGCCCAAAAGAGACAGAAAATAGCCACACAGAGTAAGATTTAGGAGAGATGTCAGCAATTACCCCACTCAATAAACCACCTTTCTTACAGTAGTTTCAAAACTGCATCAAGTTCACAGCCCCATGGTGTTGGGTACACACCAAAAAAAGTACAAACGTGTGACCTAACAGTAACACTTCTATCCTGGATTGTCTTTACAGTCTGTGGAGAAATGCTGTCTCTAGGACATGGTTCATCGCATTCAAAATTCAGTGTCTGGTTCACTTTCATGTCCAGTGAATACTGGAGTACTTTAGGAAATGGGATAGATGTTTTTTGAGGACAGATGTGAAATGGTAATCAATGGATCAATGAAAGAGATTCCTCAGTTCAGGAGTTGCTTCTGAAAACCTCAAACCATTCACTGGCAAGCAGACAAAATGAGGGAACCCAACACAATAGCTGAGTTATCCCACTGAGTCTGGCTTTAATTAAAAGCAGAAGCAAAACAAGCAGTAAAAGTCTGTGTGATATTTGGTGACTTGTCATCCTACCCTGTGCTCCTGCCACACTGCCTGTTCCTGGGTCAGGACTCAGGGTGTTTTGGGGCCAAACACCCAGCTGCTCATGCTGTGTTGGGAGAAAATCAAAGGGAAAAAAGGGTGAACAGTGCCCCCCTGCTAGTACTGACTGTGGTTTCCCTGATGGGATCAGTGCTGCATAGTGGCTGTAACAGCCTGCCAGGATTCTTCCCAGCCTGGGATCCTTGGCATGGAGCCTGTTCAAATACTGTCTGGCTCTAGGGTTCCTCCTTTGCCCTTTTCAGGTGGACAAATACCAGTGTTTGTTCTTTACGGTGTTGTCTTCTTCCAGCTCCTTTCAGAGAGTTTTGGAGCCTGCCTGGGAACACAGATTGTTTGGAATGATTAGTTCTTATTGTGGATGTATCCCAATAGCTTTGCTTGTCTGGTTGTGTGGGAGCAGCCTGGCCCATCCCACAGGCAGCCTGGGTGCTGCCAAGCCCAAACTGAGAGTCAGAACAGGAGTTTAATGTTATTTTGGGTGTCACAGCAGGTTGTGTGATGGCAGCCCAGGGCTTCCCCTGCCACCCTTGCAGGTGCAGGGAGCTGTTGGCTGGGTGCTCACTGTGCTGGCTTCACCCAGTGCCTTGCAGAGCTGTCACTGCAACACCACACAGGTCTGGGAAACCCTGCAGGAATTTGCACTCACTCACAGCGTTTTCCTTCTTCCAGGCAATGCAACAAGACTTCCAATGGGAGTGACAGCTGCGACTTGATGTGCTGTGGCAGAGGCTACAACCCCTACATGGACAAAGTGGTGGAGCGTTGCCACTGCAAATATCACTGGTGCTGCTACGTGACCTGTAAAAAGTGTGAGAGGACTGTCGAGAGATATGTGTGCAAATGAAAACCCTTCTCTGCCCACCTGGGAGCTGAGACACCCCAGCACTGTTCAGAGAAAACATTTCCTTGACTAGACATCATTTATCTTGTAAAGACACAGACTTGAGGAGAGGTGGTAGGAGGAAAAGCAATGATCACACCAGTAAAAATAAGAACTTAAAAAAACCTCCCAAAAAGCAACAAACCCACAAATGCTTCCCCCCACCAATAAAATGCTCTCTGAGAAGACAAAACCTCATTTGGGATGGTATCTTCTTCCAAAATATTTTCTATGGTTGCCTGTGATGTCCACCCATCAAGTGCCTTAGTATCCTGAGAAATAAATATAGAAACTTTCCCTGGGGAAAGAGCAACATTTGTTTGACAGTACTAAGACTCACACCTGCCTATGCCTTCTAGCACAGATACTGAGTCTCCATTCAGACCATCTCAGAAGGGAAAATGCTACAACTTTTCAGCAATAACTGCCTTTGTTGCCAAAGAGTTAATTTTCAGCAGGGAGTCATTCACTCGGAGTGATAAAAGTGGGAAGATTTCAGGTCAATCCCCTGAAATGAACAACTCATTTTAATCTTTCTTTTACACAGGTCTGCGACTTTGAGCTTATTGCTGAAGGAAAATGTGTCCTTGATTTGTCCAGGCTGGAAAAAACTCAGCCATGAAAAAAATCCCCTGGAATCCTGGAGGCAGTGAGAGTAGGGTAGGCTGAGAAGGACTTTATGGGGTCCACAAGACAGTAGTGGAGCCATTAGGATAAATAGCAAAGTGAAGTCCAAGTCCAGCGGAAAGTAATGAAGAAAAGCAAGCTCCTGCTCTCTCTCTCTTTGCCCTTTGGGTGTGATGCCCTTACTCACTGACATTCTTCCACACTGATCCATCAAGTCCTTGGGGAAATATGCCACTGGCTTTTCCCCCACAAAACTGTTGGTCCAACCTCAGGAAAGTGCAGAGAGTGGAGTGGTCCTGGCTGTAGGGAGTACAGCCATGGAAGTCAGCAGCTATTCACAGCAGGAAGGAATGGGAATGTGTCAGCCCTTCACATGGCCCTGCCCTGACACAGCAGAGAACCACTATCTGTGGCTGTACATATTTTCTTTTGTATGCAGATATACAGAAATATTTATATCTTTCATCTACTTTACTTTCTACATAAATATATCCTTTATATTATAAACAGGCATTAACGATAGTATGAAATAAATGCTGAAGTTACTGGTGAAACAGCAAAATGTTAGGTTATGGTTTCACTCTTCTACTTGGAAAGCAATTCTGATTTGCCTCCCAAGGATGGGAAAAGAGTCTGGTTTGAGGCACTTACTGGCACAGGATAGATAAGTTTCTTTATTTCCTGCCTCCCCAGCCTCTTGATTTTGAGTAGAATTAGCCAAGATCACAATCAAGACAATGAAACAGAACACTTGGAGAAAGGAAAAGTCACCATTGCTGTTTTGGTTTTTTCATCAGCCATCACCCTCATTGGTAAAATTTTCTAGTGGCCCTGAGGAGCTCAATAACAAATATGACTCACAACTCTCATGTCATGGGTGGTTGGCTTCTGGCTCCTGCACATGGAGAGGAGTTGCTGTGCAGTGGAGGTTTTAACATAGCCTAGGCTCCCTTATTTGCTTGTTTGTTTTTGTTTGTTGTTTTGTTTGTTTGTTTTTTGTTTGTATTTTTGTTAGGTTTTTGTTTGGTGGTTTGTTTGGTTTTGTTTGTTTGTTTGTATGTGGTTTTTTGGGGGTTTTTATTGTTTTGGGGTTTTTTTGTTTTGTTTTGTTTGGGGTTTTGGGGGGGATTTTTTGTTTTGTTCTTTTTAGTGGTCATCCAGCCCTGTATATTGATCATGAAAAGTGTTGTTGGAGAAGGATGCTGCTCCAGTAACAGAAGTAAGCAGAACTTCTGATCTCTTTCAGATCATTCTTGGGCACCCCAACCCCATGCAAAATGCTGTAAGCAGCCAAAAAATCACTCCTACACAAATGTAGACGGACTCTGTCACTTTCCTAGGGGGAAATATGTCAGTAACAGTGCAATCTTTCTCCAAATCCTCTTTTTTTTCCCACTCAGCCACTCCCTAGGGGGCAACTGCCTCTGACATGTCTGTGAGCAGCCCTGGGGAGTTGGAGGAGAAAAGCATCATGTGCTGTAAGAGCAAAATTAGAGTTATTTTGTTCTCTTCAGCCACTTTGCTTTGCTGTGATGGGTTTGGTCTCCTTGCCTCCTTCCCTCCCCCAGTTATGAGCAGGCAAAGAAAGACCTTTCATAGTTTGTCAGTGGTTTGTGTTATTGTCACCCCATAAAAGCTGATGGACTAAAACGTCTCTGCAGTGTGGTGTGATGAGTGGTGGGTGTCTTTAGGCTGACATGCAGACAGGCTAGTGGCACAAATCCCACTGCTCTCCAGTGCCAGAATCTGGCTTCATTTGATGTGTAAAGAAACCATCTACTCTCATTCTTTTAAGGAATTCTATTTTTATTTCCAGTTTCTGATGAAGCCAACAAGGCGTCGATGTTCTGACCAAAGAAAAATTTGAGCATTTCAATGCCATTCTGTGATGGCTCTTTTTCTTGCTCCCTTACTGATGTCATGAGTCTTTCTGTTTGGTGAAAAACTAGTAAAAAGGAAGAAATGGTCTATACATGCACTGTTTTCAGCTGCATTTCACTCCTCCCATGTCAGACCTGTGATCCTTGACTGGCTTTCTCATGCCAGAAGAAATCATCACCTGGAATTAAAAGAAGTAAGTGAACCAATTAGGCATCTGCAGGTCCATCAGGTGGGAAATGAACCCACAGCAGAACTTCAGGCATGGTGGTAACTCACACTTTGCCATCTCATGCCACAGATGTCCATTACTGAAGATGCTTACCTGAAATGGCTGAATTGTTTGGAGTTTTGCAGTTTGGGGCAACCACGTTTAAAATCTCTGCTGAAACCATGTTTAAATTCTCTAGATAATCCATGCATGGGATTTGTCTGAACTTCACTTCTTTGACAAAAGAGTCTGTGTGGCCCCAGCCCATGTCTTAGGCTGTTAGTCTATGAATTAACAGTGTTACACTGCTTTTGCCATAACTCCTAAATTTCAGGGCTCTTTTCTTCTCTGGAGCAGCTGCACACTGTATTAAGAATGTGCCCAGGGTGATGTGCCTTCCTAAGGTGAGAGTCATGCAGAGGGCAAGGTCTGATAAACTGCATCCTCCTTTGTTACACAGGCCTGCTTCCTCCAGCAAACTAGGGTCATCTCCTCAGTTTGGTGGCTTTAAGCTGAAATAAGGTAGGTTTAGATTAGATGTTAGAAAGAAATTTCTCCCTGTGAGAGTGGTGAGGCCCTGGCACAGGTTGCCCAGAGAAGCTGTGGCTCTGCCATCCCTGGAAGTGTTCAAGGTCAGGCTGGACAGGGCTTGGAGCAACCTGGTCTAGCGGAAGGTATCCCTGCCCTTGGCAGGGGGCTGGAATGAGATGAGATTCTAAGGTCCCTTCCACCCCAAACCATTCTGTGATTCTGTGCTCTGGCATTTCCAAATTTTTTCAGAAGATGTCTTTTTATGAACAGTAGACAGTGCTTTCTGCTTTCCTTTCCTTTTAGTAAGAACTAGGAATAAAGAGAGTACCTATAACATGGGGCCATACTGGCAGAACCACCCATAGTGCATCTTTCTGCTTGCAGTCTGTCTCAGATGCTTCACTCTTTGCATCAGCAGCAAAGTGCAGAGAGGCCAGAAGAGAAAGTGTCACATCTCTCCATTTCAATTATTGATACAGCAGGGATCCAAAACAGAATGGCCGAGTTGTTTTTGCAGTCTAGTGGAAGGTGTCCCTGCCCATGGCAGGGGTTTGGATCTGGATGGTCTTCAAGGTCCATTCCAACCCAAATCATTCTATGATTCTATATTTTTTGTGCATGTGCTGTGTGAAAGATATTTGGGAGAACATCTTTCACAGACCAGCTTTGCAAGGAAAATACATCCCTCCTTCCCTCTCTCCAGCCTTCAGCAAGCAGTTTGTAAGGCTTTGGTCTGAAACACTGAGATCCATGCAGAAAATGGCTTTAGTTACTGTGGATCTTTTTGCCAGGTGATGCTGCAGTTCCCTTCTCATAGCATGTCTTGCCACGTCCCAACAGCTGATATAATTTGGCCCAGCTCCGTGTTGTACCACACAGTACTGTTGATTTACACTAGCTGGCAAAATACATCTGATTTATTCCCACAAACACTGTTATTTCACAGCTTTACACTCTTACTCCTGATGGAAACAGCCAAGTTATCCTGAAGAGTATTATGCTGGTGGCCTTGTAGTATTTATTAATAATAATAATAAAAAAAA
This sequence comes from Rhabdornis inornatus, assembly GCA_013397075.1. Lineage (NCBI taxonomy): Eukaryota > Metazoa > Chordata > Aves > Passeriformes > Rhabdornithidae > Rhabdornis > Rhabdornis inornatus. Next base: position 1,159,769 of record VWZS01002160.1, on the reverse strand, counting down.
AAATCTATGATTTAATGAAACAGTTTGGACTTAATGCTATTTTCAAATCCAAGTTTTTAGGCCCTGTATACATCTGGCTGGCTTTGTATTCTTTTATTAATTCCCCTCATCTTTACCCCTTCCAGTTTTATATCATTTAGGTTTCTCCATAAGGTAGGCAAATGCCATTCATTATAAAAAACTCCCATCTGATTGTGTATATTATTCTACAAAAATAGAAAATATCTTAATTATACTAAAGCAGGCAGGCCACAATATTTCACATGCAGCTAGAAAAGCCCTTGGTGAGGGGAAGGGGAGTGAGGGAAGAAGAAAAAAATCTGAATACAATTAGAAGTGTCTCTGTCAGGAAAGTGATAAAGAGTCCCTGAGGGACCATCCCTCTTCCTGCTAGAAAACAGATCCCTGTAGAAAACCATTATCATCCTCCAAGTGAGATAGACTTGTGCTGCCCAGCTCAGGGCTACCTGTTTGGGGAAGGTGCTCAGAGGAGTCTCTGGAGGTGCTTGGGAATATGGGGAACAAGAGGAAAATTCAGGGCTGGGATCAATTGTTGTTAGACCTCCACCCTGTGACAAAGGATTTGCCTTTCCCTGCATCAGACAGGGGGTTGTGAAACATCATTGTTTTCTTCCCAAGAGCAGATCAGAGCTATCACTGGCACGACTTTCTCCTCTGCAAGGGAGATGGAGCAGAAAACAAGATTTGGGAGAGGGGGAGAAAGAACAGGAAACTTAAAATCCACCTGAGATTAATGACTTTAACATGTACAACATGTTTTGTTTTGTTTTCCTCTCAGGAGCAGTTTATCAGTCAGACAGAGTTTGATTAAATATCTCAGCAGAGCTATGGTTTATTCAGCTAAAGCACAAGTTACCTTCTGTTCATGGAAGCAGCATTAGCTGTGTTTTCTAATTGTGAGAGCAACGATAATAATAAAAATAGTAACAATAGAATACATTGTGCATTGTTTTTACTTCCTCTTTTGTTAAGAATAAGTGGACAGTATTTTGTCTGTATTGTAAATTAAATGAGTTTTAAATTTTAAAGATCCTTTCTGGGCTGTGTGGAAAGTTTTCTTTTTTTTTTTTTTTCTCGTTTAATTGGAATTTTTCAAGGTATTTACCAGAACCACATTGGCTTGAAATTTCTCTTAAGTTAGAAGAGGATAAAGTTGGAACTATAAAAATTAATCCAGGTAAAGCTGGGTGCTCACAATCCTGTGTTTGTCTGAAGATCTAGCAAAATTTCAACATCCTTGAGGATTGGCTGCTTTCTCAAAATTTGTGCTGTATTTCAGAAGAGGGATTTAAGATCCATTATTCTAAGAGGCATCCTTCCTCCTCCGTTGTTTCTCATCCTAAATTTCAAGTTAAAAATTATCCTAAAATAGTTTGAAATTTAGGATAAGGTACTATAGTCTGTGTAATCATGAAAGCCATTAATAAGAGCAACTGTGCCATCATCAAAGGAAACCAACTTGTAGACATATTTCAAATCATAGAATGGTTTGGGTTGGAAGCTTATCTCATTCCTAACCCCTGCCATTGTCAGGGACACCTTCCACTAGACCAGGTTGCTCCAAGCCCCATCCAACCTGGCCTTGAACACTTCCAGAACAGCCCCAGCTTCTCTGGGCGACTTATGCCAGTGTTAAATATCCCCAGGTCAGCGAGGTCCATCGTGCACAGGGGGATCCCAAACCATCCAAGCTGCCTGCAGACACTGCAAACACACACCACCTGCAGCTACTTTCCACTCAAGATGCAATTAATTTTACAAAGTGCTGCACATGTTGACCAGGGTCAGGCTCGGGCAGGAAAACTGTTTTCTTTTCTAAACTTCTGCTCTGCCCAGGGAGCTCCTCATATGGCTCAGACAGATTAAAACCCCACCTCAGTGCTCACCTCTGCAGGTGCTTCCTTCCTTGCTGCCAGCAGCGTGTGAGCTGTGGGGGGGTGTGAGCTGGAAGTACCTTTGCTTTTGGGGGAACTGGGAGATGACAGCAAGCAACTCCCTGTGCATCCACACTCCAGAAGCAGCTCTTGGGTATGACATAAAATTGTTGACATGACACCTGCAAAGAATGGCCTGATTTAAGACAGCAATAACTCCCCAGCTCGCCCTGTCTCCCACACACAACTTTTCCTCCACTGGATGTGATACTCCTCTCAGCAGTTTGCAGTGAAGCATCTGGTGCCATTTGAGGCACTTCAGACCTTGTCCTCATGAGAATTCTCTGCCCACCAGGGCTGGAAGAGGAACATCCAAGGGACACCCATGGGCATTTCAAGCAGTACTGATGTTTAAGCAATTCAGTTGCACCCCTGCATCTGGTGATGCAAGGACTTGAGGACAGTTTCTTTCCTTCACAGCACTTGTTCCAAAGGCTCTTCCAGGTCTACCATGGACCAACAAACTGGATGACACTCAAAAATTTGCTGTGCAAAGCCATCAGGCTCATTCTGCCTCATAAGTGCCATTGGCCCCCATAGTCCAGATCTGACAACCCAAAATCACCAAGAGGGTCTTCTGAGTTAAGCAGGACCTTAGTATAGAGTCACAAGTTGTTGAATGAACAGCCCCAGCAGGAATTCGTGGGGCAGGTTTTGGAGCAAACTGTTCTCAGCTCTCTGCAATAAAGATATTTTCAGAGTGTAGAAATCTGGAATGCCTCCAAAGAGGGGATTGGGATAAGATGAATTATGTCTACTGGGAGTTAGTGTGACCCTTTTCATGTAGATATCCATGGAGCAGATGTGGGAAGTCAGGTGGGGCTTATCCTTAGACGGATGCTTGTCATAGGGGTCCTTTTGTTTTGATGTTTGGTTTTGATATAAACCAAGCTAATTAGTTATTAAGTGTAGCTGGACTATTAGCACCAAAGAACGAGCCTATATAACTCCCATGCCCAAAATGATTACAGCTGGTACCTATTATATTACATAAATTGCTTAAAGACGCTTCCAAATAAAACAGTGAAACTCAGTGAACAAAATCAAACATTGTAAACGTGAATTTAGCTGGTTAGACTTACTTTTTCCTTTTTCTCTCCATTAGAGGGAACATTTTCATCTTGGGATTTGCACAGAATTCCAAGGAAACTTAAAAAGTTACTTTTCATGGAGTTTGTAAAGAAAATCAAACCATTCAAACACACTGTCCACTTCACAGTTGCAATCAAATGTCTGACTCAAGGCCCCTGAACTTGACTTGTATTGATAATTGCACTGGTACAAACTAACTTTTTTTCCCCCAGCCATTAAGGAGGATATTTCAGATAATAAAGCATAAACAAAGAAACTTCAAAGAACAAAATTAATGCCATACAGTGACTGTGTTTTACATGAACGTTGAATTGCTGGCAGAATATTTTCCATTACTCTGTATCATCTGGTTAATAGCCTAAGTGTCCAAGCTTTCCTTCAAGAGATTTAGATAAACTGAGAGATCTTCCTGCATAGAGGGACACGGACCATTCTTTCAACATCATGCTTTTTCTCCTCAGAGTGATCTTAGCCAGGGTAATGAGATTGACCTTCTTTCCTTTTGATATCTTGCTGGTGTTTCTGAACATTTCTCCCAGTGGTGTGTGTACTGGATGAAATACATGAGAATAAAGGAATCATGAAGAATCATTATATACTCCAAAGGCAAAAAAACCCCCCCACAGCTGTCAGGGGTTGATATACTCCAAAGTGCCTTTTAGACACCTAAATTCAGTAGTGAGAATTGAGTACCATGATTTATATTTTGGCTTGCTTTAATCCAGAACAAGTGTTCTTTTCCAATTTTATAACTAATATAGACGTATAAATAGGCAAGATGTAAAGAAACTTGGTATGGGAATTCACCAACATTTTTATTAAATAATACTCCCTCTTTTAGCACAACCAAATGTTACTCCACAGATCTTGAATCTCATCCATTTTCTCCTTCTGCACCCTATCCCATATATTTTCAGGAGCTCTCATGCAGAGAGACACCTAGAGTGAGAATCATCTCATCTTGGAGACCCCACACATGAGCTAACCCAGCACTGTCACTGTGATGGATGGGTGCAAGGAAGGGATGAACCCACTGTGCTTCCTCTGCCACTCCACATTTTAGCCCTGTCTGGAGTAGGAACATATGATTTGTCTGTTAGCTGGTTTGCCCCTGAGATCTCACCAACCTCACCCAGTTCTGGGTGATAATTGAACCCAGGACTGGTTCTGCTGGGTTTTATGTTAAGGGGATTTTCTCTGATCTAGTTGAGGGTAGGTGATGGAATTATGTTAGAAATACAGTGGAGGTGGGTTTATATTTATCATCACCCTGTAACTATGACTGACACAAAAAAGATTAAAGCAATAAAGCCCAAAATAGAACATCTTGCAGTTTTCAGGCTTTTTTTTAAGGCCCAAGTTTTCAACTAGGATTTGGCTTGACAGGATAAAGTACATTTTCAAGCTCAGCTTCTTAATGGGCTACATCTGCTTAATGTAATTCTGCATCTGAACTGTGTGTCTTGTCAGACACAGGCACAGTCAGGGCTGCATTCAGCAGTACTCACTTTCCCTGGTATCAGATAAACTCAGCCCAATAAATTAGTTTTACTGCTCTCAGTATCACCCTGTTATCATTGTGAGTTATTTAGTCTGGGCTTCCTAAACTTTCCCATTCTTTCACAATGAAAGGAACTGAACTCTCAAAATATATAAATGAGTTTCTCCCACTTTTTTCTTTCTGTCTTTCCTTATTTTCTTGCCTTTTCTTTCTTCTGCTCTCTCTTGCTTTTCCTGTATCTTTTTTTTTTCTGCATTCTCTCTCTTTCCATCAAATGGCTATATAAAATAATTCACAGTTGCACTTCTATAAAGTCTAGCTTTCTGCTCAAAGAGAAGCTATTTAATTAGGCAGTTGTCACCTGCCTCTCAGTGAAACTCAGAAACAATGATTTATACCAGCTGAATAGGAATTCTGGTACTTGGTAGGAGATTCTTGAGGGTCTGAATTGTAAAGTGCTTTGGACTGTGTATTATATTAACTAAAAGAACATTTTGTAAAAATAAAGTTGTATTTTATGCGCGATTGATGTTTTTTTCCCTTTCCCGCTATCCTTTATGTTCCCACACTGTGTGCTTGATTAAAAAAGTGAAAAGATGGACTTTGCAGAATAGACAGCAGCTGGGTGATAATGGCCTGAGTTCCCTCCTACACCATGGCCAAGCTGAGGTGCTGAATATCCCATACAAGGCATTGACAGCTGGGAGGCACACTGGAGTCCACAGTGCTTTACAGGAACCTAAGAGGTCTCCAGAGGCATCTGGAACTGTGATGGATGCAGCCCACAGGCTGGATACTCAGGTGGTAAGAAGGTGGAAATAGGTGTCCAACCAGCATATGAAAGGATGGGAAGGACAGTACAGTATGAAGGAAAATATAGGATGCAGCCTTTGGGGTATTTAATTTTCTCACAAAACTGGTGGATTGGTCCATGGGACAAATGAATTCAAGGAGTGAGAATCAATATATGTACCTCTGATTAGGAGCATCTGAGAACCCATGAGAATTTTCTGCTCCTCTCATAGGGTAAGCTTAGGCTTGGCAGAGAGTTAGGGAAGGAATGAACTCTTGGGAGTGGCAATATCCTAAATCTCCCAGCAAAATTGGCTAGAGTTTGCCTCTCAGAGCCAGAAGCTGTAGGAGAGGTGGCAAGTTCTGTAAGTTAACAGAATTGCATTTTGGACCCTAATTTGCTAAGGATATGAGTATTTTTAACATTCCTACATCTTCATGAATGTGGAATGTTTGTCCAACCTCCATCGTTTCAGATGCTGCCTTTTCTCCATGTCCAGTTCCAGCAAACTTGAGCTGAGGTTTCAAGAACATCCAAGGTGGACAATATCTTATCTGCCTAGATATGCTAGCTCTACCATTAAGCTAGTTCATCCTGGATTCCTTTTAGAAATTGGCACCAGGGACACGTTTCATCTTTGTATAAAATAGCCCAGATCTTCTCTGATTAAGGTAGCACACTGACAGAGAAGTTCAGCATTAGTCTACTGAATGATCAATTATATTTGAGACACTGAACAGAAAAAAAAAATAAAGTAATTGTATTCCTTGTGGAACTAGGTGAATTAACTTCTCTATTTGAATTAATTTAGTGATAATAATCCCAAATTCTTGGACCTGATAAACTCAGAAAATTTTGGCTAAGTCACCCTTGAAACATGCTAAATGTATGGGCATAGAAAGTCAAAGAAAGGCATTTCTCTGAAACACCAATTAATTTTCCTGCTGTCCTTTGTGCTTGGTAACAACCAGGACTTCAAAAGAGTCTGCTTGAGAGTGGAAAACCACAATATGCTTTAAATATGGTGTCCCAGCTATGGCTGAACTTTCTGTTTGGAGTTTGACCAAGCTGCTGGGCTTAAATCCCAGCTCTGGAGCTACCAGATGGACCACATTATTCTCAGTTGCAGAAACCCCATCAGACCAACTGTTTCTACCAAAATAGGTCTGTTGGTCATGGAAGGTGTGAGGTACTAATGGGACACTGTGATCCTGTCACAGGTGCCATGCTCCTTCGGGTATCCATTCCATTGGGTATCCACATACTTCTATTGTACTTGTTTTTAAAACTCCCTGGATCAGAGAAAAAGAGAAAGATCTACTGGAGACACAGCTCTGTGAGCACATGGAGCAAGGCCAGATGGGCATGCCTAAATGAGGGCCACTAGCATCTCAGCATCACAGCAGCCTGGAGTGTTTCACAGGGGAATGGCTCAGTCCAGCCAACAGGTACTGCCAAAGAGAGTGACACGTGCTGGAAATCACACTTCTTTTTTAAACTTCAGTGCCTGTGCACAGCCCTGAGATACCTGCATCTTTGGCTGCCTTTGGCTAGTAAATAAACCAGGCTAGATCCTGCTCACTGGCTGCCCATGGCAAGTGGCACAGCAGAATTTGCAACTAGGTGGGTTTTATCACCCAAACAGACTACTCCACCCCTACTGAGTTTTGTCAATGATTCTTGCCCTTTGCACGTATGACTATGCCTGGATGTTGTCTGGGACTCACTAGTGCTCAGCCACAATAGGGAGTTAGCTACGATTTAAGCAGTCTATGTGGCCATGGAACAGAGCTAGAGACATTGCTCTGGCTCTAGATGACTCTTTAATACAGATGTAGCCTTGGAAGCTTAAAGCATTTTGCAACTCTTTGATTTCGCTTTCCTGAAATTGTACGTTCTCCTCTTGGGCTCCTGTCACCTTCTTATATCCCAACAGATGCTGGCTAAAGACTTAAGTACTTTGTATGTCCTAAACCTGTCTCCCAACAGCTTTATATGGTGTTCCTCAGTCCTCCTTCTGCAAGAGAAGATTCTTGTACTGAAATAGACCCCTCTTCATTCCTCCTGGATGTCCTTCCTAGACATCCTCTCATTTTCACAAAGCTGTCACCCTTATAATCCTCAAGGATGCACAACAGAGGTAGAAGAGGGATATCCTGTTATAGCTGTGGCCTGAAGTGAAGCAACACAGAGGTTGCAGGTCTCTCCTTTTATCCTGCCTCAGGGAACATCTGAACCTCTATTTTGCTTATTCCTCCTTTATGAAATCCCTTTATATGCTGTTCAGAGAGAAGAGAACACAATGAGGACCAGGGATTGATCACAAAATAATTCAGAAGTGATTAGTTTTCATGTCTCAGCAGCTCAGCTAACTTTGGGAGCTGTGGTTTCAAGAAGAAACTTCTGAGAATTTCATTGCATGAGGATTACCTGGGCCACAGAGGTCTGTGCCTCAGGTGGAGGACTTAGCCCCGCTCCTGAGTGCATGGAAAAGTTCAGGTTCCACAAGAAGCCTGCAGGGGAAGCAGAGGTCTGTCTGTCTTGAGAAACTAAGCAGGAGGCTGGTCAATCTGCACCATGGCACCACCAAGCTTTGCCAGTTTCTAGCACCCTCCATTCCTGCTGCATGGATAGGTGAGGAGTTGAGCTCCTCAAGCATCTGGGAAATGAAAAACCAACTGTTTTTTCTGGCTTCACAGCAAAACAGAAAACAGAGGGGATTTCTGTATTGTGGTTTTCTTCCTCACTGGCAAGCAGATGTTGTAACCTTTTGTAGAGTGGGTTGGAGAGATGGGCCCTCTTTCTCTAAGATCTGGCCAAGCTCCCTGCCAGGAGAAGGAATATTAAAAGTTACAGACCTCTTCTTAGCCCAGTTTGCAGCCTGCAAACCGCCTGGCCTGCAAAGAGGGTACAAGAGAGTGGAGGGGGGGCACCGACACCACTTCATCACTGCTTTGCATCCCTGGAAAAGGATCTGCAAAGGGAATTGGGAGTGTCACTTGGCTCAAAGCAGAGTTCCTTGCACATCCTGTGAGGGGTTATGCTAAGCATATGTAGTTGACTGTGACCTAGTTGTAGAAATGAGTGGGAAGTCTGGGTCCTTTGTGTGCACAAAATGTTAGGTAGTAAGTTTAAAGGTGGCCTGGAAGGCAGAGGATTGGAAACTATGGAGAAAACTAAGTGGAACAATCAAGGAAAAGAAGGGAATAAAGTCACTGATTGCTTCTCAAGGCTGTATTTTAAAATGTCATCTGATTGGTTTTGAAGCCAGAATGGTTTCAGGTCCAGTGGGTTTCCAGTAATGATGGTAAAATAAGGAGGAGCATTGAAAGGAATTTGTAAACTTTGTACTTCTTTCCCAGTTTTTAAATTTTCATGAAAAGGACTTTTGTCCTTCCTGGCTTAAAATCAAACTTGGGAGTGAAAACCTGTCTATCTTCACCAAAACAAAAGGAGAAGGAATTTACTCAGAAAGATTTCCAATATTAGATTTGTGACATTGGAGACTTTTTTTAAGAAAGAAACATTTCCGTGTTTTTAATGGTGTGAGACATAGTGTGTTTCTTGGGGTGGTCTTGTGCAGGGCCAGGAGTTGGACTTCAATGATCCTCATGGATCCCTTCCGTCCCAGGATATTCTATGATTCTATGTTTTGCAAATTTTCATGTTGTCTTCACTGATCTATATATCTTATGTATGGAAACAGCCTTTTCACAGGCAAACTCCCCAAAGTCACGTTTTGAGCCTCAGGAACAGACTGAGACATTAACAAGGAAAATATGGCCCTGCAATCTTGACCATTTGAAAGACAGCATTGCAAAATGTGTGACCATCTTCCAGCTGATCTGTGCTCAATCAGCTGGAGCACTGCAACCATAGGTCAGGGGTTGCTCTGGGTGTGCTGTCTTCCAGCCACAGCTACTTCCAGAGCAGCCCACAAGAGTGTGTGCTGGTGAGGTTTGTGAGCCACCATTAAGCCATGTCAGTGTATTGGATCACAGGCAATTCATTGCAGCATTTTTACCACACCACAGATCGAGGGCAACTAGAAAACAAGAAATGGAATTAGTGGGCATCTCATCTCATGAATATGTGGGCAAGTTTAGATTACACATGGAGAAGAAATTCTCCCCTGTGAGGGCGGTGAGGCCAGGGCACAGGTTGCCCGGAGGAGCTGTGGCTGCCCCATCCCTGGAAGTGTTCAAGGACAAGTTGGTCAGGGCTTGAAGCAACCTGGTCTAGTAGAAGGTGTTCCTACCCATGGCAGGGGGGTTAGAAGGTGATCTTTAAGGTCCCTTCTAACCCAAACCATTCTGTGATTTTTTGATAACTAGAGAGCACCAAGTCTTTATTAGCACTAAAACAAACACTGGAACTGTGTCCTGACCTAAATCACTTGTTAAATAAGTCACAGACAGGCCTGGTGTTTCTTCCTTTCTAGAGAAGAAAATATGACTCCATCATGCTAGCAAATACTAGAAAAGAAATGGTGCACTGGGGTCAATAGGGGCACTCAGGAATTCAAAATGTGCAGAGCCAGAGTCAGGGAAAGAATTGCTGGAATAGGGAAAATTGCATAAGTCTAGCTAGGCAGCTTGACCCAGCTCCTGGAGACTCACATGCAAACAAAGTGGAGCACCACCACTTGTGCAGACCCTGAAACAGAGGGAATAAGCTCTTAGGTGCTTAGTGTGGAATGGCTTGCAAGGGATTGGGTGAACCCAGCTTAATTTCCATGTGTCATCTGATGAAATCTGTATTGAAGTCATTATGACAGCACAGACTTTTCCAGATGTGACAGTAAATGTCTGCAGGCATACATTTTAACAGCCTGCAGGACTGGGAAGACATTTTATGATCTAGGTGGATGAGGCTGTTTAATATCTGAGCAAAAAAAATTAATAGCGAAAAGCTGCCTAACAAGCCTCTTTCTGAGTGATAGCTAGCCAGGCTAATGTGTACTTGATCATAAAACATCTGGAACATTTGGGATGTATTAGCCAACTTTTGCATAGCGTAGGAAGGAAGATGCTGAGAAGATATAACTAGTATGTTATGATGTTGTTTAAAACTGTTGAGTTACATGGTACAAAATTTGAGTTTCTTCAACAAGGTGACCTTTGTCAGTGGTGTGGACAAGATTTACTTGAAAGGCACAGATTGATGTGACATTTTCTTATGATATTTCGTGTGTATTTCCCTTTTATCCCCTGCCTTCAAGATAACATTTTTGCTTTCCTATCTCTTTGAGGATCATTCATATATAACAGGAATGAGGAACAGACACTTCCAAGAAGGTGGGTCCACTCTGTTTTAGTGGCAGGAGATCAGTGAACTTTTTCTCATTGTCTGAAAAGTTCTGAGTCTGATGTTCCCATGTGAAATCACACTTTTTAATTATAGGCTTGTTTAGTAATGGTATGGTCTGGGTGAGTGGCCTATGGAAAGGGCTATCAGAAGAAGTGGTGGTCTTCTGGAGTATCCTTGTACTTGAATGTGAACAGTGCTTCTGCTCTTGTGTTTGATGAAAGAGAGCTGGAGAATCATTAAGTTTTAGATCAAATTTTATAACACAATCTGAAGTCCTTAGCAGTCCCTATAAGAAGGTCCTTGCGCTTCTAAGTTGTAGAGGAGCTGGCTTAAATATCCCTGAACTAATTCCTGGCATTTAGAGAGTATCTTTACTGCTAAGTAAGAGAGGTTCCAGGGTGTAGGCTCAGGTCTTGGAGCACTAGCTGTCCAAGCAGCTTTGCTGTTAGCTCACTCCCAAACCCTGCTCTCAGGCAAAGAGCCGAGGTGTTTGGACACAAGTTATGCTCAGGGCCAGCAAATCAGCCCCAATCAGCTTTATTTAGTAGAGTAGGTGTTGCTGATGAGACCATACCAATTTTGGCTCCCTCTTGGCCTGCACAGTCCTTCAACACTGGCCTGGCAAGCTTTGCACCTTCAAATACCCCCACAAGTCTTTATGCCACATCTCAGAGCTCATAACACCTACCTTCAATTTCTTGTTATAAAAACATAGCTCTGGCAGGCTGCAGCACAGGCCACTTAATATTTCAGACACTTTGAAGTGAACCTCCCTCCACTTCTCCTTCAATAATTACTGTGAACTAGGGCCATGAGGCATCACACAGGACTTGGAGGAGGCCAAATGCCAAATGCCATGTGCTGTGGACCAGGCAGTCTGCTGGCAACCCTGGCTGTGTGGGACGATTAAAACCAGGCTGCACAACTGGACTTCAAGGCAAATGGAAGCACAACCCTTTTTGCTTTAGCACTACAGAATAAATTATTGTGGGTTTAGGGAACCATGTCCTTAGAAGGCAAGAAAGACTTTTGCCAGTAAAGACACTGGAAATTGTGAGATGTATATTCATCCAGTGTCCCACTTCCCTTTCATGTGATGAAAACTCTGGCTCCAAGAAATCTTCCTTTAGTAAGACACATGGCAAAACTCTAAACCCAACAAGTCTCCACAAATACCCCTGGTTAAGTCCCCATCACAACAAAGTTTATAAAAGGGTTATCAAATGCAGGGTAAACCACGGCAGCCAAATGTGAGGTCACTCACAGCAACCCAGCTTACTATGCAGAAGTGTTCTACTTCTGCATGCCTTGCATGGAGAGTATGCATTGGGATATTCCTAGACCTCTGTAGTTGTGGAATGGGGGGTTAACCCCTTAGGCGTGGTGGAAATAAGATATATAGTTACATGGTTATTTTTTATGATAGGAAAGAGAGAGATATGTTTATTTAGAAACACACTGGTTTTTATAACATGACTTGTAACTTTAAGAGTAGAAAAATATGATTGGTTTAGAGAGAAGACACTTTGTTTTTAGGGTTTGGTTATGCACACAATAGGTGTTTTATTTTGTTATTAATTTTTTTTTATTTTGACTAAGTTATCATCTTGGGAGATATTTTCCCTGGCTTTCAGCTGCACCAGCTTATCAGGCTGGGAACAGAGCTGAGAAGCTCTGCCCTGGAATATTTTTCAGGCTGTAATTTCTTACTTTCTCAATATGTGTATCCCACAGACCTCAGCCAAAATATGGCAATGCCATATGGGCTCCCATAACTTGGTGGTGACTTTAAGCCCCAGCACCAAACTATGCACAAATGGTGACTTTCACCTCCACAAAGGGGCAGTAGATGTGGACTGCTCTTCAAGAAAGGAAACCCAGCTTGTGTTTAAACCACAATGCTTGGGTTTCACATTCTAGGTGTATCTTGACATTGTTGCAGGTCTTATAGCAAACCTCTAGGCCCCATGAGATGTGCTATTATATGTGTGAATGGACCTTCTGCCATAGTGCTTGTTGTCTAAATCAGTCCAACAGCCTGGATGTGGTCTCCAGGAAGATGAGTGACTTGACTATGAAGGAAGAGGCAGGTGGGTAGGTACGAGCCTCAGTGGACTGGTATAGAAACATGGACACACTTTGGGCTCTGTTTGCTCAATGAGCAAATGACTGAAAACTCACTACTGGAAAAGCAATCCAGGCTGTGACTTGATCAGTTTGCATATTTTGACACAATGTTCTTGCCTGGGAGAGCCAGCCTGTGGAGGTGTGAAAGCTAACTCATTTCCTAGTCAGTCTGATTCATGAGACTCTTCTTTTCACCCCTGAGATTACAAGGACACTGCTGTCCCATTTCTGCAAGTGTTGGTACAAGACTCCTAGAACTTTCATGGCCTACCTCAAAGAAGAGAGCTGTGCACATATTTTATCTTCAGGCATCCTTGTGGGAAGTGTCTCTGGAGATCCCTGGTCAGATAGGGCAAACAAAGCTGCTTCCTAGCTGAGTTCATCTGCAAGGGTCAGAGTCGTGTGTCTCAGTCAAACAACATGAGAGGCTTTATGTGTCTCCAGAAATAATGTGGAAGAGGAAGAGCCTCTCTTGCCTGAAGGAGCCAGCAAAGAAGAAAGCAGCTCCTTCAGCACCCATCTCTCTGCTGACAAGGAGATCGTACAGGGCAGCACTGGCTTTTACAAAATGGACATATGTCTCCTTAGTGACTCTAGGTAGTGAGGGGATGGAAGGTTTTCACTGCTGACAAACCAGGTTGGATTTGAATTAGCATCCAAAACATACACCAGCAGGCCTACAAGCCCCTGAATGTCTGCTTTCTGTGCAGTGCTCTGCTCTTGGAGGCCATGTGTTATTACTGTAATAAACATTAAAGTTCATGCTCTATCTGCCAGGTATGTTACACTTCAGAAATGCCACACATATTCCCAGTCTTTAGGAATTTCCCCAAATCCTTCCCATCCAACAGCAGATCCCACAGCTGCTTCCCCTACAAAAAATCCAGCTGCATCTTCTATTGTGCCTTTAAAGTGATTATCAGATTTTCTCCCATTTTAGCAGAACTGCAGCTTATACAGTCTTGACCTCTGAAGCATGAAGAAAATGGAGCAAATAACAGGGCACAGCACTTCTTTGAGCTATTATTCCACCAAGGCCAGCCAGGCTACTGAAAGGGGAATCCCTGCACAAATTAAGGGAATTCAGATATTTCTTTCTTGTTAAGAGGCATTCTCAATAGACCCAGGACTTGTTTCTACAGACATGACTGCATTCTAGCATCAAAATAACTTCATCATGCTAATATTGAACAGCATTGGAGGAAACAGCAATAAAAAGCAGTCAAAGGTAACAAAAGCTGTTGTGTTTAAGCTGTAACATTTGAAGCCAAATTTTGAATGCACAGAATTTTGTTATTATCCAGGGCTTACTCACACAACAATCCAGATAATGACCTGACTTGCAGACCAAAACTAATAAAGGCCTACCTGGCAGGAGCATGAAGAGGAATATTACATGTTATGGACTGGTCCCAGGAATTACAGAGCTGGATGGAAGAATATTGGAAAAAGATGGGAACTCCACTTCCAGTGAAGCTGATGGAAAAGTCCAAAGGAGGCCCAGGAATGATGGGACAGGAACTCAGTAATGATATACAAGTTGTAAAGCTTGAGGTAAAAGTCAGGGGTCACACAGATGAGGGTTTAAGTTACACATCAGTGAAGGAGAGCCAAGAAGTCTAAATATTGGCAGCTTATGTGCAGAGGGGCTGGAGAAGACATAAGCATATGGCACAGCCCTGCAGGCTGTGTAGGTGTGAGCTGGGGCAACATCTTGCCCTTAAACTGACTCCATCTGCCTCCACAGGAGAATGAAATTAAATCCTCACAAACTGGGAAGAGTCCCTTTAAAAAATCATCTCTACACAGAACCTAGTCCTTACAAAAGCAGTGATCAAAAAATGACTAAATTAGACTCTAATACACAGTTAGTGTCCTACCCAGCTATTGTCAGAAACAATTGTTCAAAAAAGTAGTTTAAAAAGCAAGTAATTACTCTTTCCTTTACAATACCCTCCTGGCTTCTGACACAGGCAAGTTTAGGGTACAGTTCTATTGCATTCAAATGCAAAAGTACCAGACCTACATTTCATTCTCTGGAACTCCTGCTGAAGCTGAAGGAGCTTTTAGCCTTAAGATATAAGCTATTTTAACAAATATTCTTTTTTTTTTTTTTCCTGCTTATCTCCCTCTGTTAAACATGTACTTCCTTATGGCTCTGTAGGATATCCTCGTTTATTTATAAAGAGATCTCTTCCTTTTTCCTTCAAGTTCCCCATAGCATATATATTATAAACAGCATGGACAGTGCGAAAAATAGTTCCTATCACATCCCTGAGCTGGCATGTAAGTGAGAAGCCAAGGACAGGCATTGCTTCTAAGCACTGGCAAATAGATAAAAATGTTCTCCACATTCACCTAATATCTCATCTTCCCTATTTGTCCATGATGAATAAACTGTCCTCTTGCAGTTGCCCTCTCCTTCCCCTTACTGTAGAGGAAGTGGAGCTGGTGCTGCACCATAAACTAGTTTGCCATGATGATTAGCAAATTGGTCCAAGAATTCACAGAGGACATGAATTTTCCATGACCCTGTACTCTCTGTACATGCAAGGGTGCTACCTTGGTCAACATACGATATTTCTCTTTTGGGTTTGACATCTGGGAGTGGTGTCTTTACAAAATGTTAATTAGGACCTTTGGGAATGTCATAGGCCCTTCAAAGGTCATGGAGTCTGGCTCCAAAACTTGTGTTGTGGTTTAATGTCACTCAGCAAGCAAAGCACCACACAGCCAGTGGGACAGGAATTCAAAAGGTAAAAGTCGGGAAACTAATGGATTGAGATGATAATATCCCATCTAACCCTGCCCTCTGTAGGTGGTAACCATTTCCCCTTGTCCTGTCATTCCAGGCCCTTGTCCAAAGTCCCTCTCCAGCTCTTTTGGGGCCCCTTTAGCCACTGGAAGGGGCTTCAATGTCTCCCTGGAGCTGCCTGGCTTTCCCTCTCCTTCCCTCTCCTCTCCCCTCTCCCTTCCCTCAGCCTGTTTCCATAGGAGAGGGGTTTCACCCCTCTGGTAATTCTTGTGGCCTTTTTACTCCTGCCATTTCCTTTCTCTTCTCCCAGCTTTATAAACTGAGGATGCTGCCCTATGGTCTGGGATATCCCTTGGCTCAGTTGGGGTCAGCTGTGCAGGCTATGTCCCCTCCCAGCTCTCTGTGCACCCCCAGTCCTCTCACTAGTGGAGTGAGGAGAAGAAAAGGACTTGATTCTGTCTAAGTCCTTCTTGGCAATAAAGAAAACATCCCTGTGTTATCAGGACTGTTTGCAGGACAAATCCAAGGCATAGCTTGTGATACTATGATAAAAATTAACTCAACCCCAGCCAAACTCAGCACATTATGACCCAAGTGTCCCTGCCCAAAAAATTTGAACCAAGAGTTCACCCCCGGAAAATCCTTATCTATGGCTGTGCAGTCACTCTGTATTCAATGTGCTTATAAAGAAAACTTTGGTCTGTATGGACTGGCACACAGGTGAGACCTGTGACTTGCACCACTGATTATCTCATGATTCAGGAAAACGTGGGGAAAAGTCAAACAAGTGCAATAAAATAAAATACATGTTGGTGCTTCTTTTGCAACTTCCAATATTTCTGAGTGCTGCACCTTCCAAGCTAGTGAGTGGAGATTTAGCAGTAAGAATAGTACACACACACACACGCACAATGCAGTGGAATCTAGACCTGTTAAAGCTTTTTCCTTGTTGGCTCTGTCTGGCAGAGCCTGAGTTTTAAAATACCAGTGCCTTTTCTTGTCACTCTCAGCTTTAATTTATTATTTTTTTAAATCAATAAATATCCTTCCACTCCTCCATCTGGAGGATTCCATCTTCATCCCACCACAGCAAAGCTGATCAGAGCCACCTATGCAATGCCATTTGATCCAGAACATATTTAAGTCTTGGCCCATTCTCAGCCTCATAAATTCCTGACATGATTCAGGAGGCGTTTCTGTTGGAAAGAGCTCTCTGCTCTGCTGTCATATTTATAGAGATTGCTGCTGCCTCTGATCTGAGGCCAAACATTAGGAATAATTGAAGCAGGAAGCAGGACAGAGCTCGACATATTGTTTGTCTGGATTGTTTTAATTTTAAGAGCATAGAAGTACCCCCACTTACTGATGTTAGAAGAAAAATGAAAAAATTACAATTAAAAAAGATTGTTCAGGAATTTTCTATTTTAGTTTTTTTCTTTTTATTTTTTTTTTGTTAGAGGAAATGAGGGAATCATTATGCTTGCTGCTGAGGACAGGGAGGTGAATTAGATATTGAAGACTTATTAATTTGGGAATCCTGTCCCTGCAGATTAGATCAGAGGTTCCCACTTTTTATTTTCTGCTTGTCGAAACAAAGCCAGGAAATGCACATGGCTCTGCACACACATATGTGTTTCTCTGTGAGTATGACAGGAGAGAGGGGGGTGCAGAGCTGTAGGTTGGCCCCCAGAAAACTTGTCCACATTGCCACTTCAGTCCTGACCAGCACAGCCATACTGCTGCACTGACCAGGGTTAAAACTGCATATGGACAAGGTGCTGATGCTGGCAGCTCATTCAGCCAGATGATGACCTGTGCTCAGGATATGAACTCCTTGGTTACATGGCTCAGAGATGAGTAGCTTTTGCTGCAGGACATGGGTGCCAGGAGCTTTCAGACACTCTGTCTCTGAGCTGGGGTAGCTGTGTTTGGAAGTGAGAGACATATACTGGAAGCCTGAGATGAAGCTGTTGAAGTTGATAAAGAAACGTTTCGCTTCAACAGGCTTTGGACAACACTGGGGCTTCATCTGAGAGGGAGGATGGTTAAAAGGATAGCAGAAGTATCCCTGCTACAAGGATGCCAGGCAATATGTGAGGTGGAACCATGGGGCTCCTGGTGCTCAGAAACCCAATTGTAAACATCTCCCACCCCTGTCTGACCATTGACAAAATTGCCAGGTTATCTGGAATGTCATTGAAGCACAGAGCGAGGAGATGAATTGAGACCCAAAGCGGGGCTACAAGAGAGTTGAGAGGGACTCTTTACAAAGACATGTTGTGACAAGGGGGCATGGCTTGAAACTGACAGTGGGCAGGGTTCGATAGGATATTGAGAAGAAATTTTCCCTATGAGGGTGGTGAAGTTCTGGCATCATTTGCCCAGAGAAGCTGTGGATACCCCACCCCTGGAAATGTTCAAGGCCAGGTCGCACAGGGCTTGGAGCAACCTGGTCCAGTGGAAGGTGTCCCTGCCATGGCAGGGGGGTTGGAATGTGATCTTTAAGGTCTCTTCCAGCCCAAATAATTCAATGATTCTATGACCTCACAGCAGAGAAGCAATAGGCTTGTCTTCTCTCACTGCAGTGTTTTCCAGGTAGCATTAGTCTGATACAGCAGGGATTTCACCTTTTCTCAGTCTTACTGCCTTCAGAAGAGAGTACTTGAAGACTTGCTTAAGTACCCTTTGTTCTGGTGAAGCACTTAAGAGTCTTCCTTAGGTACGTGTTGAAATATGTTCATGAGTAGAAATCCTGAATTTGTACTATTGACTGCTGAGAAAGAAAACTGACTGTGAGTTCATTGCTGGGTAAGAGCTTTGGGGAAAAAAAAAAGAAAAAAAAAAAAAAGACATCTGTTCTGCCAAATTCTGGGCTGTGCTGGTTCAAACCTACCCCATTTTGCTGATTATGGAACTCTTAATTGAGCATGATATGGGGTAAGAGCTGTCCTAAGTTCGGAGGAGAAAACTGCTTCCATGCTTCCAGCAAGAGCTACAATCATATTAGTCCATCACAAGGGGATAATAAAGGGCTTTACTCATAAAAAAAAAATTGCAAGAGCCAACAACTAGGAGCTGAAGCCAAAAAAACATTGGTTACAAGCAAGTGAGCCTTGTAAATTGAAGGAGGAGGTTGACAGCCCAGGGCAATCTATCAAGGAATGGTTAAAGTGTTGGCCAATCATTAGGGTGCCTTCAGGAAAAGATACTTTAAGCTAATCCACGTCACTGGGCTCAGTCCAGTTTTGAGGTGAAAGCATCTGTTCTGCAGAATGCTTGAGTTCAAATTAGGAGTTCCATAGCTTCTGCCACTCTTAACATCTCTGAATAAAGAAATGCCAGAAGCAGTCATGCTCTTCTTAAGCTGATAGAGAAAATGGAAATCAAGTCATCCCACATTGTTTCTGGGATTTTCAGTGCTATTGTGCATTTGTATTTTGCCCCCAGTAACCCATTAAACAGTTCAAGACACAGTTTTGGAAAATATTGCAGTGGTGGAAAAGAGATCCAGAACCAGCTGTGCTGTATGTCTGGCTTGAAAGGAGGTGAAGGCAACTGACCCATCTGGCTCCTGTGTGAAGGAACCTTTGGGATTCTCCATTACACTTACAGGAGCACCCAGCACACAGTCATGGAATCTCCTTGAGTTGAAAGGGACCCACAAGGATCATTGAAGTCCAAGTCCTGACTCTGCAAGGGTAACCCAAAAGTCACACCATGTGTCACTGCCATTTCCTCAGATGTTGAGTCTATTGCCTCAATAAAAAATGCAGCAATGGAAGGAGGATGGAAAATTAATGTCTTTTATTGTCCTGGAACAAAATGAGGGCAACACAGAAATAGTTTTTGCTGTATTCATACTTGATCATTCTTGCCATGAGTTCCTATCTTCTCAGCAATAGGAAAGAAAGGATAACCCAGTGCAGCCCTTCCTACATTATTATTTAGGGAAAAACTCATAGATATCCAGTAAGAAGTACAGATGAAAGGGAAAAGGGATGGATTAATTCTGGTTTTCATCCAGGGAGCTGAGACAGCAGAAGCTATAAAGGTGAGTTACAGCAAAATGAGGGATGAAGCAATTATTTTGAGTCTAACCACATTTCTGTGATTCCAGTAGCACCTTCCCGTGGAGTTGTCACCTCAACCCAAAGCTATGGCTGGCAGCTATGTTACCCTGGAGTCTTTGCCACAGTTAAGTCACAATAACCTCCCTCTGGGAAAAGAAGTAGCCCTGAAAAAGTTAACAAGCTCAGCATTGCCTTGAAAAATTTAAGTTACTCCTGACATGCTCAGTCTCCCTCAAAATCTGGTGCTGCTAAAAACTATTCCTTTTGTTTGAAAAAAACTTAAGGATAATGGGAAAATGGAATAGCAGAAAGGAAGAATGGGACAGATGCCAGAAAATCTGATAGTAATCTAATCCAGATAATGCCCAAGTCCAGTATCACCTTCCCTGGGGGTGATACCCAGGACACAGTGCCAGGAGAATATCAGTGCTGAGACTCCAGTGATTGCCTGTGCCACCAGGGAAAGAGAATCTGCTAATATTTAGTCTGCCAGAAAGACTATTCCAATTACTGGATGTCAGACCAAGGCTTGAATGATTCTGAAACATGTAAGGATTTGGACAAGGCTTACCCAAGTTACACAAGGGTCATCATTTAAAATTATTAGTATTTGACAAGCATGTACATCTCCAGGCACTTAAACCAGAAACTGTTAAATTTACACTAACAGTTGTGGGATGGATCCCATTTAGCATGAATTTCTGTATCCCCAAAGAGCTGAGCCTGAGCTGATTTCACCACTCCTTGTCCTCTGGAAACTTGCTGATTCATAAATAAAAACCCCACCATTGTTACCTGAAATGAAGGAAGGAGCCTTTGTCACAGAAGACAGGGTGTCATCACTCAGCTGTGTCATTGCTGGCTTCAGTCAGACCCCTGTCCTGATACGGTTACAGTTAATGCTTTCACCAACAGCTGTGGACAAGCCAGGACTTTTTTGGAAATGAAGGGAGAGGAGCCACAGAGCCCAACGTGAACATTCAAGCAAAGAGAGTCATCTCAACAGATGCAGCAGTGCTGGCATGACACTGGTTCTGGGAAGGGTGCTCCTCTGACCCTTTATATTTTTCTACACTGCAGTTATTTATTTTCCTTCAAGTAAGGGCAGGGAAACCTTGCAGATCACGGAAATGACCAAAAAAGAGGCCAAGAGCAACTGTCAGGGTAGAATTTAGGTCTCAACCTTAAGTACAGACATCAGTTTAATCCCTGTCCCAGCTCCAGAAACAGTCAGAATGTCATCAGCCATTACCCATTGTCCTGTCCCTCTAGGGCAATGGGTAAATAACTTGTCCAAAGTCCCTCTCCAGCTCTTGGAGCCTCTTTAGGCACTGGCAGGGGCTCTAAGGTCTCCCAGTATTTTTCTCTTCTCCAGGATGAACACCCCCAGCTCTCCTGGCCTGTCTCAGAGCTGTCTCAGCTCTCAGAGCGTTTTTTTAGTCTCCTTTGAAGTCTCTCCAGCAGATCCATGTCTGAGAGATTCACTCAAGATGTTGAATACTTGGTAGCATCAGCTCTTGATTTTAGTATTATTGTCCCAGAAAGGGATTGAAGATGAAGCACTTTGGCCAAGGTCACCCTTGAAGTGAGTGGCAAGGTGAGACATTGAGCCTGAATCTTTGAAATACCAAGCCTTCACACCATCCTAGATGCAGAAGGAGAGCACTAGGGAGAAGAAAACAACCCCAGTTGTGATGTTCTGTCCAGACTATGGAAAAGTACAGTGTGTGCTGAGCTCGCTTTCCAGTGTCTGCCTTTCAGGCAGCTCCTAGCTATGGTATTTAAAAAAAGAAGTTTTAAATAGGCTTATATAAAATGCTTGTTATGAAATATGCTTTTTATGCCTGAGACTGTAAGAAAACCATCCAAAGGTGATAGCAGAAACTGTTCAAACAGAACTAGACAAGAGTGTAGCTCCATAGGCAGCAATGCAACCTCCCTGCTTCATATCAGCTGGGAATATGGACCATCTACAGACCTCTGCACGGGACCACTACCAACTTCTCCCAGCTAGGAGCTCCTAGAGGTATTGTCTTAAACATTAAGAGGGACAGAAATTGACAACAAAGGAGTCATTTAATTTTTGCTCATGTCAGCATTGTGTGTAAGTCAAAGTTGGGCATTATGTGAATTTCTCATGTCCTCTTGAAGGACCTCTGGCTTTGGAAAATATTAAATTTATGGACTAAAGCCCACCAATTTTATAAAAAACAGAACTGAATGGATCCTTTGTGCCAGATAATGTTTCAGACTATTCCACTCAATGGAGTTGCATGAAGTAAGTGTTGAAATGTTACATCTTTGTTGTTCAAGATGATTTGGGGACTACTGAATGCACAGGACTGGCAGGGACAGTCCCTTCTACCTGGCAGGCATGAGCAATGCCTAAAGAGCATCACAGGGAGCCCTGCTTTGCAAAGTCCAGCTAGACAAAAACAACAAGGCAAGGAGGATGACTGAGGAACACAGGGTTGCCTGAAATTAGTAAATTAACAGCAGGTAGGAAACAGTTTAATTCCTTCTTCACTGAAGTCAAAACAGGTTTTGCAACTATCTGCTGTATGACCAGGGCTTCATCAGTGCTGCTGCCCTTTGGCATATATTGCCTGTCTGAAATAAGAAGGTCATTTTCAGAAGACTGGTTTTAGGTTTGAGATGTCTACATTATGTGGACTTAGTTGAATGAAATGAGTAGAGCCAAACTGGAGAGACAAAACCACTGCTGACTGAAGGCGCATCAAGTTTCAGAGGTTGAAACTTCCACTTTGTACCCTGTGAAAATCAAAGCATCTTAAATGACCATGAAAAATCATCATTCACGGGTTTTCAGACCTTTGCTTCTCTGCTTTTCTGGTAGAGTATTGTCTTGAAAGACAGGTGTCTGCTAGGGAAGGCAGGAGCCTCTTTTGGAATGGAGAATGTAAACCGCCTCCCACCGAATTATTATAATTTTGAAATTAAGGGGCTCTCAGGCCAAAAGATATGAGACTAGGAATAACAGTTCTTTGCTAGTAAATAAAGCAAGCAAACAAACAACAGCAGCAGCATTAACACCGAACAGAGCAGGAACCCAGTGACCCAGTAGCTCGACTGTCCTCCTCTGAAGCCCCGAGACTGTGAGAGAGCTAGCAGCTGCCCCCAGTCCTGTCCTTTCCCTGCTCCCCCAAAAATCCCATGGTATATCCTCCCTTGGAGAGAAACTCACAGAGAAAAACAAGAAGTGTAGTCAGATGCTACACTCCTCTCTCCCACCTTAGCCACTCTTTCGTTTTTCTTAAATACCCCTAAGTATCAGTAGTTAGTTTCCTAGAAAATTATGGGAAAAATTTCTGTAAGTAAAAAGAAGCAAACCCATCCCCCAACAAGTATACACAGACTATAGAGGAGGAATTTCTGAGCACAGTGTTTATTAATGGACTCAAATCCTAGCTGTGTGATCCTCACACCAAGTAACTGCACAGTTCCTTCAGGTCCCCTCACCATGCAGGCTTTTGGTGTTTGTGAAAACGAGACATCCTGAAGGGATACTTTCATCTGAATTTCCCAACAGATGGGACCCAAATGTGTTTCATGTTCCATTACCACTAAACACACACAGCCAGTTTGATGGATTCAATATCCTTTCTGGTCCATCAATCTAACAGATTGGAAGGGAAAGGGTTTTTTTCAATGCCACGCAGCTTTCAGTGCCTTGCAGATGATCCCTTTCCTGTGCACTCCATCCTCCAGCTGAATAAGGAAATGATGTTTAGATCTAAATACCATGACTGACAGTCAGGCAGATAGATGCATATACAAAAAACAGACAGAGAGCTGGATTATTTTTCTACACCAGCCTCCAAAAACCTGCACTTGGAACAAGGAACTTCAGGGAAGAAATCTGTCAAATCTCCTTAATCTTAAAGCACAAGCAATAAATTACTCCCAGCCCGTACATTTTTCCTCTTCTTTTGTACCGTAACCCTCTACACTTACCCTCCAGCAAATCTGCTATACTAGATGATCAGAGTTCAAGTATAAACAGGGAGTTTCAATAGTCAGACCTAATCCTTTATTTTTCCATTGCCATCCTTCCCTGTTTGACCATTTCTGACAATTAGAGGTCCCTCTGTTCTCAAAGCTGCCTGAAGCATGCTATCATGTTACATTCCCCTGGGCAAATGCTACCTTTGGTAAAGTCCCCTTCTCCATGTGGTTTTGGGTTTGGAGGTGCTTTGTTTTATTTTATTTTTGTCAAAAGTAAAGTAGAAAATACAAGTAGGTGATAGTATTAAATCTCATACACATTTCACATTGGTCCCTTTATTATCTCTTTTTATGTTATGCATTGTTTACAGCAACAGCTTTTGGAGGAAGATCAGCCAAATACTTACTACTTTTGGAGTACTACATGACTAAATATCAAGCTCAGAGAGGTTTCTCTGTCTCTGCCTAGTCTGTAGATTAGCTATCAAATGTATAGATAATGTAGGGCCCATAGCTTGCTCACAGAGTAAGAAAAGAGAGGTAAGGTCTAGCAGTGGGCTGGACCAGAGATTTCACCCTTTGATGCAAAGACCTTGATTATTTTCATGAATTTCCTAAAATGAGCTGGGACTGACTTTTGCTTTTAGAACAGGAAACTCTCCAGAGTGTCTTTCTTGTGGGGGTATTTTGCATATATTTCCTTTTCCACTGCTAGCTCATGGCCCATTTTTCCTTCATTGTCCCTCTGGTAAAGTCTCAGCAGGTCTGTAATCTCTTACATATGCATCTGAAGCTTGTATGTGCATCAAGCAAATATACTTGTGGCTTCAAAGACCTGCTTTCTTATATGCCTTTTACATGTTAGTGTATGAAAGTCTCTTACACATTCATGTTTTGTTCCAAGAAAATAGTCTGGTCCTGGAAAAGACCCCCAAAATGTATTCTACAAGGTCTCTGGCTTGTGAGAAAAGTAACCTCTGGGTTTTGGCTCTCTTCCTTCACATCTTGTACTTTCTTTCACCCTCTTTGGTTCCTTCAAGCTGTGCAAGTATTTGGACTCTGATGCTTGGATTGGAGAGTCATGATGCCCTTCAAGAAGAGTATTTCTCCCCTAGAGAATGACTCACCATGCACTGTCTTTGCCTCCTTCAGCACAAACTTAGCAAATAAAAACACTGGTTCAGCTTTGCTGTTTGGTCATGCTTGGAGGGCGACGTGCTGGGACAGGATTTCTCTTCTTGGGCAAGTCATGCAAAGTCACTTCAAGTCAAACAAGTCGCCTGCTGAAATGCTCCTTTGCTTTCTTGTGTTTCATCTGACAGTTCACCCACTGCCTCGTGGTCTGAACACTTGTCTGCAACGATGAGGTAGTTTGTGTGGCTTGTGATGAAAAGGTCCTTTCCTGGTTCCTCCAAAAATCTCCTGGGGATGCTGCATATTTTGGTTGTCTCTGTTTGTTGCTTGGCCAGCATTTCCTGTACAGTAACATCTGCTCACCAGATCTCAAATATCCTTGATTGCATTTGGCCAGCATGAGGCACCTCTTAGCTTTCTGGTGTGTTCTTGAGAGTACGTCTGTTCCCAAAAATCTGGGCACTGGGATTCAGCTGCATTTCTATCTGAGTCCTCTGTCCCATGCAACTAGCTAATCTCTGTATTTCCAGCTAGTACCATCTCTCTGTCTGGCTTTTTTCCACGGCTTTTTTGGCATCCTGTTGGTATCTGGTAAATTTTCTATCTGTTCTGCACTTTCACATGGGTGGGAATTCACTTTTCCTACTCTCACAGCTCTTGGTAGAGTTCTCATAGGAGCACAAGGGTTCACAATTTAGAGATTTGGACAGCTGGGGATGGCTGTGAAGAATTGTTCTCTTTATCCAGGAATTCAATAAAGGAGCTTTGCCTCCTGTCTCCTTCACTCCCCAGCCACATTATCTTCCTGCCTTGACTTCTATTCTATCATTCCACTTAGGACCCTGTTCTCCTCCAGCCAGTCAGTGACCATTTCCACCTCCTCTGCTCTATATCGACTTCTCCTTTAGTCTCTCAGTTTAGATCTGTGGATTTTAGACTTCATTTTACACACGCTCAGGTAGCTAACTAAAGTCAGGAGCACCCTTGACCCAACAAAGACAACATCAGAGGGCATTTCAGCCTGTTACTTCTGAAAACACCTCTTTCCTTCCATGAACCACAAAAGGGACTCTCCAGAGATGTGCTCCTATGTATGAGCTTTGCTTCCATGCTGAGCATCAGAGGACAAGCCCAGTCCCTGTGCTTTACTGTGTGTCAGACAGCCTGGCCCTTGATGCAGTGGGCAGAGTAACTTCTTTCATTGTCTCTGGGGCACCATCCTCAGCTTCTTCACCTGTTTTTCATGATTCAGAAACTCTCCTCTTTACAAATTTTACCTGCTGGGGAGTAATACTAAAATCTGAACCAACCAGAGGAAAACCTGACTGCTGGTAAGTAACCTGAACTTTTTATTTCAGAATCCTACATCTTTCATTACAATTACAAATTTTGTGTCATTTGGCAGTGGTTTGACCCATTGTTTCTCCACGTTTTTGACCTGTGTCACAAATATTTCATGCACAACACTTGGTGTGTGCTGACAGTGATTTTAGAGCACAATAAACTTTTGTTTGGGTCCTCTGGTGAGTTGTGGATGAATCCAGATGAGGGCTGAGCATGTGGCAGCCATTGCCTACTAGACATAGTCTTGCAGCAGTTTTTATTTAGCTGCATTTTTTAACCAGTGCAATGCCAGGGCAAAGAACAAGGGGCCAAGCAGGGTTTGTTGGAAGCCAAGGCTATAATTCAGTGCCAGGGATATGATTTCTCTCTCCTTTTCCCACTTTGAATTTTCTAGATTTGCTCTTAGGATCACAGTCATAATCTAAGTAGAGAAGCCATAAG
The DNA here is from genome assembly GCA_013397075.1 of Rhabdornis inornatus. Lineage (NCBI taxonomy): Eukaryota > Metazoa > Chordata > Aves > Passeriformes > Rhabdornithidae > Rhabdornis > Rhabdornis inornatus. Next base: position 1,133,281 of record VWZS01002160.1, on the reverse strand, counting down.
CACAAACACTAATACAATCTTATTTTATTCCTTCTGCCTCAAACACAGACCCATCTCATGAAATACCTCCCCCAGGCAGAACTGCCTGCATACTCAGATGTTGTCTGAATGTAAGTGTGCTGCAATGGCCCCATGGGGAAAAACACACACTGTAACCCTCCAGAAGTGATTTCTTTCTTGCCTGGCCTTCCTACATCCTGACATCACTACTCCCCTGTGCACAGCAGGGATTGCAGTGACTCCTGAGGGCTATGAGTGTGTTGAAGAGGTTGGAAATAACCCACAAGAGATTTCCCAGGTAACAGATCTGGGCTCTGGCTGCAAAGTCAGTCTATAGATCAGCTTGTAGCTCTTTGGAGGTGATCAGAAAATGCAATTGCAACCCTCTGTCTAGCCCTCTACCAGGAAGTAGAGGCTATGAGATTGAGTAGGTCACTGAACTGGACCCCAGAGAGCTCAACTTACTGCTTGATGTAAGGCAGTAACCAAAGATGAGAGTGAGAAAACCCTTTCTTCCTTTTTCCCCCCCTCCCCACTTACAATATGTCTTTTCCATTTAGAGATTATCTCTCACTATGTATGTGTGCAGTGCATGAGGGGCCCGTGTTCTCTGCTTCCAAATGATGCTTAAGTACAAAGGAAACAGGAGAAACCTTTATCCAGTGCCTGGGACTGTGTTTGTGTGCCTCATTGCCTTCAAAGCTCTGATCAACAGCTTGCATTGGCCTGAATCCCTTTCTCCTTTGCAGCATTTATTTCTCTGGGGTCATACTTCATTAGCTTTTTTCCACAAGTGTCTGATTATGAAATTTAGTGAACCACTAAGGCCAGCCGAATGTGTTTGGTTGCATGCAGGACCTTGAGAAGGGGTCTCGGAGCAAATTCACTGCAAACAGCTTCAGCTTGCTTGAAAATGAGGAACCCTGACTAATCCCCCTTCCTGCCTCAATAGAAGAACCCTCAAGACAGATTATCTCTCTGAACTCAGAATTTGGGGAGATATGGAAGGACATCAAATGCTCCAGAGCTGAGAACTTGGTGCAGCAACCTGACCCCATCTGGACCCAGCACACATCCAGCAAGATAAATAAATGATGCTTGCCACACAGCTGTCACACACCTCAGCACTAAAGCCACCAGTCCCCCACTGGGGCTATAAAACATGCACTGAAGAATACTGGGAATGAGGAACCTCTCCCTTAGGTATACATGAAAATGATGGACAATGAACTGCAGAAACTACTGATGTGACCATCTCTCATGACAGCTTTCCCTCTTGTGAGATGCTGCTGTGGTGTCACCCCAGCCAGCAGCTAAGCTCCAGGCAGACACACTCCATCAGCAGGATCAGGTAGAGAACTGAAAGGGTAGAGAAGTTATGGATTGAAATAAAGACTGTTCATTAGGTAAAGCAAAGAACACGCACACAAGCAAAGCAAAGAATTAAGTCACCACTTCCCATGAGCAGGCAGGTGCTCAGCAATCTCCAGGAGAGCAGGGCCCCATTTCATGTAACACTTAGTTGGGAAGACAAACACGATCACTCCAAATGTCCCCTCTTTTCCTCTTCTTCCTCCCCTCCCTCCCTTTAATATTCTGAGCATGATGCCATGTGGTCTGGAATAGCACTTTGGTCAGTTTGGGTCACCTGTCCCAGCTGTGTCTCCTCCCACCCTCCCACACACCCCCAACCTCCTCTCCAGTGTAGCAGCACCAAAAGCAGAAAAAGCCTCGGGTCTGTGTAAGCTCTGCTCAGCAACAATAAAAACATGTCTGTATTATCAGCTCTGTGTTCAGCACAAATCCAAAGCACAGCCCCATACCAGCCACTGGGAAAATTAACTCTACCCCAGCTGAAACCAGCAGAGATGGTAACTTAGGAGGAAGAGATCCAATTTTGTAAAGCTCTCTGTCTTCCATCTTCATCCTGCTTCAGGCTCTGCTCCATGTGCTGTTTCTGTACAGTCGTTCACTGCTGTTAATGACAGAGTGTAGTAAGGACACTGCAGCTACTGTGGCAGTGCAGAGCACTGATGGGGAAAACACCTACACTTAATGATTGCCTGAGGTCACAAAAGCAGCCTGTACTTTGGGCAAGAGACGTACCAAGGTCCCCAAGCATCCCACCTCAGTGCCTTGGTGGGCTTCTACTTCCCACATTTCACTGCTTGGACAAAACCCAGGAGAATTAAATGGAATGAGCACTACCCTGTTCTGGTGGAAAATCAGACCAAAGGCAAGTGGCTCTGACGGTTTGGGTCTCAGTGGATGTCCACCTGCTTTCTATCAGCTGGAGGTGGTCTGCAAGGATGTTCCCTACACCTCAGCTGGAGTTGCAGGTCTTGCACAGAGGCTGTGCTGAGCTACTTCAGCATGAGTTTGACTAATGCAGTCGGGAATCAAAGCTTTTCTGTGATGATGTGGGTAAAATGCAATCTCCTGCTAGAAACTGAGAGCTAAACTGCCCCAGATACAGCTCTGCCACTTCCCTGCTGTGCCAATTAGACTTGCAGGAACCCAACATGCAGATCGGCAGGATGAGAAACAAGTTTTTTAAATTTCCTTGGGGACTGAAAAGTTATAAGGGAACAAGTCCTCAGTACAGGAAAGATATGGACTTTTTAGTGGGTCCAGAGAAGGACACAAAGATTATCAGAGGGCTGGAGCACCTCTACTATGGAGACAGGCTGAGAGGGTGGGAATTATTCAGCCCAGAGAAGTGAAGGTTTCAGGGAAACCTTACTGCAGCCTTTCAGTACTTAAAGTGAGCTTATAAGAAAGATGGGAACAGGCTCTTTAATAGGGCCTGTTGTGACAAGAAAAGGAGTGATGATTTTAAAGTAAAAGAGTGGAGGTTCAGACTAGACATATGGAGGAAATTGTTACAATAAGAGCGGCAAAACACTGGCAGAGGTTACCCAGAGTGGTAGTAGATGCCCCATTCCCAGAAACACACCAGGTTGGACGGGGCTCTGAGCAGTCTGATGTAGTAGAAGGTGTCCCTGCCATGGCAGGGTTTTTGGACTAGATGACCTTTAAAGGTCCCTTCCAACCCAAGCTGTTAAATTTTAAAACCAGCACCAGACCAGCACTAATATTCATGCAAGACTATGAAGGACGTGTCTACCTAAACTATGCAGTCCCCTACAAGAACCAGTCTCCAAAATAGTAATTTGATGGTTTGACAATGCTGTGTCTGGTTAAATAGGATATTTTGCAAATTCTGTGTGAGTCACTGCTGAATACAGCCACAGCTGTTTCCCTGGACAATTTTAGAGGCACAACACGCTGTACACTATAAAGTTTAACTCAAGACCATGCACAGAACACATACTTTACACTTGTACGTGTGTATTTCCTCCAGAAACCCATGCTGCTGATCGGCCCAGCAAGGGAACAACACCCCTTGATTTCATTGACTGATGGTAACACAAGTAGCACGACTTGCCTTTATGAAACCTCGTCATTTACCTCTTGACACAACACCTTTCTCTGTTCTGAGCTCCTTGTATGCAAGATGTGGTTTGCATATAGGTCTAAATTCATATCCCTCCAAGCTGTGTGAGAATTCAGATTTCAGATTGCACCCATCTCGAACATGAATCCTTTTTAATAAGCCAAAAACCTCCAGTTGCACGCAAACAACACCACCAGCAAGCTCTTTTGGAAGAACCTCTATGTCCCTCAATTTTCACCTTGCTGGTCTCCATCTCGCCATCTGTTAATCCCATGTAACTAGATCATTGCTTTGCATCTTGCTCATGCCCTTCACCTGACACAGCCCATTCCTGCTTTTCAATAAAAGTAGAAACACAGAGGATGTGCACTAATTCTGTTTCCAACCCATCCCATCCTTGGGGCCTCATGCAAACAATTCTTTCAATCTGTCAGTCTCTGATGGTGGACCCCATATGGGAACCTTAGATAATGGATTACAGTGGAGAACCTGTATTTTGAAATGTGTTTAAGATGTCTGGCAGTTTTTAAGAAGCAAGAGAAGAAAAATAAAACCAAATTAAGGGGAGAGAAATGTACCCCAAATCCATGAGAGCTTTTCATAAAGAAAACAAGAAAAGTCCTCTGTCATGTTGTACTGCTTCACTCATCCCAACGCTGGAGGTGAACAGTGAAAGTGTCCTTAAAGCAGAAGTCCCACAGGTGAGGGGAAGGAGACAAACATGATAAACTTTGCACATGATTTAAATTATCATTGGTAATGAAACAATTCATCATCAACCCCTATGCTGAAGATTAGGATAGCTGTTGCTCCTGAGGCTTCAGTGACTGAAAGAAAGAAACATTTGCTGCTCTCTTGCTCTCTTATTTTCTGTGGCCTCAAGGTCTTGCTGCAGAATGACAGGACAGCTGCTCTGGGCTCGGTATCCAAACATGATAGCCTAGGATTCAAAGGTACTCATCATTGCTGCTGTGTCTTTCTACTCACTGAAATAGGGCCTCCTGTAGCATGAGGATTGGGTTAGTTCTCTGCAGCAGAGACTAATCACTCAGCATCACAGCTGAGAGAGAATGGATATGTCCTATGTGTGACTTCCCAGAGATCTGGTGGTGATAGCAAGTCCCAGACAGATCTCAAAAGGTTGAGGTTTCCTCAACTGACCATGAAAATTCTGCTTTATATGGTGTCTTTGTGAAATCATGTGCAACATGAGGGTTGCAGTTTCTGGGAAGCAGAGTGAGATTACCTCTGGAGATGGATACAACCAGCTCTGCTCACCCTGCACAGTCTCTCAGAAGCTCAGAAAACAGGACAGAGTCTGTGTTGTCCCCTGCTTAAGATCATAACTCAAAAACTAGTCATTAAAACCTTTCCAGCAGTGTCTAGCTCCTCATCCCCCCTACATTCCCTCTATCACTTCTCTTCCAAACGAATTGTCTCCACCCATAAATCCATGTATTCACTTCTCCTTTCTAGCTTGCTGAATTTGTACTTCTCATCATGTTGGTTTGCCCAAAGCAAAATCCTTCTGGTTCAATATCATGCAGGGCTCTCCCCAGTCATCAGTCCAAAGCTGGACTGGGAGGATCACTGTCAATTTGGTGTATGTGTTCTGTCATGGCTGGGAAGGGAATAAAATTATTGTCCTACTTGGGCTGGCTGGAACAATTTCAGGTTTCTTGCTTCATGCAGTGCTTTCTTTAGGTGATATGGAACTGTTGGAAAAATAAAAATAGCAGGTTGCTGTGCTGGACTTTTTTCTGCAGCCAGCAACGCTCTTTGGGTATCCTTTTACGTCCTTGTCCACAGAAGAAGGATATGCCATTTCACAGAAAGAAAAGTGAAAAATACGATGTTTGGTTGCACCATGTGAGGGTTTGGGTGCTGTATAGCAAAAATATTCCGTAAAACTGCCTAAAAAGAGGTGAAGTCCTATAGGAATCACTGGCTTTAAGCCGTTTTTGTACATACTGAGTTTTGTATTACAGGGTGTTTTATTGCAGATGAGGACACCATACAGCTCAAATGTTTCTCACTCAGGTTTGGGGGTGTTTTGTTTTGTATTTTACAAATAGCTTCATTTACTTCTTTCTTTGCATCTGTTTTACGCTGCTGCATCTTTGCAATTGAATATTGTTTGGATAAGTGATGACCACAAACCCTCTGCTGCTGACAGAGCCACAGCCCTTTGGAGGTCAAGGTTGTGCCCATTTGACCCAGCTGAGATCTTGGCCTAAGGCCATTACAAAGCTGTGATGCTAGGAAGAGTGAGGTTGGAAAAAGGCTTGTGGTCATCCAGGGGTTTACTCTGATGCATAGTTGAGATATAGTAGAGGTGAGCTCAGACCCGCAGCAACACCTGGAGTTGTGCAGGAGTATGGTCACCATGAACCTGGAAGGGGAGGTATATGGACAGCCAAACACCAGGAGCACCACACCATGAAGTGCAAGCTTACCCTTGCAATGTTATATTAATGTATTAACAGCTCTGGCTTCAAGTGGGTGCAACAGCACAGGGACCACATCATGTTGCTGGAGAAAGAGGACAGGAGGAGAGTGGAGCCTGACGTGGTGTCCTCTGTCTTTACCCACATCTGCCTGGTGATTTGTTCTGTCCTTATCATTTCAGCACTGCAGCAGGTAGGGAAACTAACAGTAAAACAATGGTCATAAAGAGTCACAGAGTTGCAGTGTGGTGGTTGGTCTCTGCCCAGCTTGTTAGCTCCGCTATAAAACCCCTCACTGCTCTGCTGCAGTCAGCAGGTCCCAGATTAACAGATGTCAATGCAGAGCTTTTGTTTCAGTGCTTTATTTGGTATTGAAATGAGTAGGAAATAAGGTGCCTAAACAAGAAGTCAGACACAGAAACATCTTTGTGGATTTGGCCAATAAATACCTGAAATGTCCCACTCCCCTGTTGAGAGTCTGCTCACATTTCAGGTCTCTGAGCCCTTGGTAATGCTGCTGTCTGCAGCAGCAAGGTCTGGATACCAGGACAAGGACTACTTTCCATAAATCTGCTGCCTAAAAAAATAGAGATTATCCAGCCCCTCTTTCTGATTTGTGGACTTGTTGTTATTTAATACATTGTCAATCCTGTAACAAACTCCACACAGCACAGCAAGATTTTTAGTAAATTTTATCTAGCAAGTGAAAAGCAAGTGGTGGGGGGGATGGCTTGTTTGTTGTCTGTAGCAATGGGGATTTTTGATGGTTCACTTTTAGCTGATGCTTTCTACTCTGAAGTCAGAAGGGTGAACTGAAGCTCCATTGGGCTGTTCAAATGTCAAAAAATTACAAGAAGTGTTACAATAGGGAGTGTTTTTTCCTTGAACAAATACAACTGAAGCAATGACATCAGCTCTCAGGGAGGACTGCTACTGCCTTAGCTCTGTTATTTTTTGGAGCAAATACAAAGCTGAGGTCTTGTTTTCTGACTTTCAGTGCCGCAAATGTCCTGGGAAAACTCCAGCTCCAGTAGGTCCAGTGGACATGAATAGATAATCTAAGACAGCTGCGACAGATAAAGATGCTCCTAGCCTCAACTTTTCCTTTCCACCTGTCCTTCTCACTGTACATATTTGTAATCCATGCCAGTGCAATGCCAAACCTCTTTTATCCCATCTTAAGTGTGCAGGAATGATCTTGCCCAGGAAACCCCTCTGCTTCATGAAGGGTGTTTCACTGGAGCCATGTAACTCTTGCACCTGTAGTCTCGCAATAGCTTAGGTCCGAAATCCCTCCACTAACGAGAAGAGATTATTCCTGTGTTTATCCTGGTGTTTTCTCTGAGCCTACACTGAAAGCAGAGAACCCAAGGACATTTCACTCTCATCACTCAGCTTTCCCAAAAATTTCGAAACACAAGTCTTGAAAAAAAAGTTTCAAGCTTAAATTTTCATTAAGGTATTTAGGCTCCCCCTCCAGTTGCATCCCTGAGATTTAATTATTCTCCTCTCACCTTCCTTTTGTACCATGTGTGATTTGCCAGAGGGTAAGGCAATGGCAACTTATCACTGGATGATTCTACCTTCCAACATTCTCTGCTCAAGCCTCAGGAAAGAGCTCCCTTCCCATGGCCAGCCCTGACCTTACTTGTCCTGCATGGGGTTTGGCTGCCAATCCTCCAACAGGATACAAACATGCCAGATGGTGTTGCAATTGAGAGACATTCTGCTCCAAAGCCCTTTTTTTATTGTTACGATTATTAAAGTAAAAACTACTGAAATTTATGGGCTGGAGTCTGACAGGTCAGCCTGCTCCCCAACTTTAGCCCACTCTGTTGTGAACATTTTTTTTAATTAAAAAATTAGGGCTTGGTTACAGGAGAAATAGTGCCAATATGGGTACAACCAAGCTGTTTATTCTTGGCAAACTGTTAATGGTGGGTGGTTTGCAACAGCCACCCAGTGCACACCCAAACCCTGCAAGGCAGTGTTTCCTCATCTTCACAATGACCCAGCTCTGATTCCAACGGGATTGTCCCTGCTCACGGGCTATGATGAACTCACAGCTTCCAGTACTCCAAAAATATTATATTACTCCTAGAATTACATTCCACTGTGTAACTCCCTGCCCTGGAGGAGGTACCACCTGAACCTGACCACATATAATCCTGAGGTTTGGGGACTTGGGACATCCCCACCACTGGACATCCAAAAGGGAACCTGAATTTCCACAGGGCCACACAGTTGAAGCTTCTAGCAGCTTGGGACAGGAGGCACCTCTGTGGCCTCCCCCACTACCAAAAACCAGGGTGTGCCAAACCAATACAACTGCTCATCAGAAATGCAACATAAAGTGGAAGTGACCTCTGACACTACTTTAAAATAATACTTAATGAGCCTTCAAACAAGAAACTGTTCCCCCAGTCCCCTTTAAAATCCAACAAATGAAAAACATTTGGTTGCTATTACCAGTGATTATGATAAGCTATGTTAAAATATGAAGTGGGGGAATTTATCTTTATTTCCCGGGATAACATTGATGAAAAATATGCTGTTCCATCTTGATTTTCAATCACTTGAATGAACTTTGTCATGCATTTATTTGGCTTGATGTGCCTAACTGATCTGGGGAGGGAGTGAGGGCAGGGAGCAAGGAGAGGGTAGTTTTGGCAATTTAATCTGATGCAGATAAGTTTATTAGCTGCCCTCAGATCTGTTCCTGACTGAACATGACGGACAAGACTGTGTGTCAGATATCCCATCATACTCCTTTGGGGAGAAGGCACAGCCTCCATCATGGTGTAACCATCAGCAAACGGTTTACAGCAGTTTTCATTACACTTCAGCCTAATGATTTTCCACCAAAGTCTGGGGGCTGGGTGGATCCTTTTGCCCACAGGGATTTCTCCTCTACAGAATGGAAGTAAAAACTTGGACAAGAAACAAGTTCAAAGCTAACATGCCTCCCTGCCTCCCCCTTTCTAGTAGGTGAGATTTAAATATTATCTACCAGATTTCTTGTGCCTGAAGCACTATTAGGAGACTTCAGTTCTGGCAAGATGAGGTGAAAGAGGTTTGTTCGGGGGGTTTTTTGTAAAAAGTTTCTACTAAGTTTTTTGTAGCACAAACTGGTCACTGAACTGCAGTGCTGCTCTTAGATGCACTACAGGGAACCCAGGAAAGACCTGACAGAGATTTACTTATGAAAAATACAAAGCAATTTTCTGGGAATAGAATTAAAGCAAGGGTAGCAAGTTCACACTGCTCTATTGCCCATGGAATAAGTAGCTTTGCTATTGACTGCTATGGGCCTGGACTGCAAAGAGCTACTTATATATGTGCATATACATCTGATTCAGAATTGCTCTTTTTAAGCATCCAGGGGTGAGTGGTTTTTCAGCTGGTGCAAATTTTTTGTTGTAATCCTGAGAGCATTCTTGGGTTTCACCAGCTAAGGACCTGAGAGCTGAGGGGATTTTGTGGCTGAAAAACCCAGAACCATGAGAAGAATATAACATCTCTGAGCAATTAGCACTCACTGACCTGTCCTGAAAAACATATTTTTCCTAAAAACTCTTGTTGTCTTGTGTTGTAAAGAGCTGAGCTGAAAGGAAGATGTTTCCCCTGGAGCAAAGCACAAGTCATTAGAAGAACAGATCAGTTCAGCCTCTTTCCCCCTGGCTTTCTGTTTCAAACACTTAACTGAAGTGTGCTGCAAATTGTAGATCGGTGTGCTGGGTTTGGCTGAGATAGAGATAATTTTCTTCATAGTGGCTGGTATATGACTACATTTTGGATTTGTGCTGGAAACAGTGCTGGTAACACAAGGATGTTTTCATTATTGCTGAGCAGGATTCAGAGCCAAGGCCCTTCCTGCTCTTCACTCCAGCCCATCAGCAAGAGGGGTGGCAGTGCACAAGGAGCTGGGATGGGACATGGCTGGGACAGCTGACTCCAACTGGCCTGAGACTATACAGCATCAGCCTCAGCATATAAAGCTGAGGGGAGAAGGAGGAATGGAGAAACCTTTGGAGTGACGGCATCACTGACATGCATGATGGAGCCCTGCTGTCCTGAGGATGGCTGAACACCCACCTGCCCATGTGAAGTGGTGGATGAACTCATTTTGCTTTACTATTAAACTGTCTCTCTCCCAACACATGGGTTTTCTGTCTTTTACCCTGCCTATTCTCTCATTTCATCAGAGGGCAGTGAATGAGTGTCTGTGTGGGACTGAGCTGCCAGCTGGGGCTAAACCACAACAATCACCCAATTCCTTGCTTTCACCTGGGTATATCCTGCTTATCACACGCTCAATTTTTTTTGGTGGTTTTTCCCTTTAAAAGAAAAAACCCAAAAACTGTAACCAGCATCTCATGAAGTACAATTCAGTTTAACGGATGTTTGTTCATTTATGACAAAGTCCTGGTTATGGGATGGGGAAGCTTGTTTGGTTCTTGCACAAAAGCAGCTACATTACCTCAATGCAAAACCCTGCCTCATCTTGGGAAGAAGAAACATTAGAAATAACAACAGATGAGACAAGACAAGAAAGATGTAATGTCTCATTTTGCAGAATGTGCCCAAATTGATTATTTACAACCATGTCTCTCAGCAGAGACGAAACTTCAGGAATTATTTCCCTCACTTGTTCTCTTGCTTCATACTTTTATACAAAACGTTTGTTCTCCTACCACTGGATGTTTGCCCTGTTTGTGCTGTGCAGGAACATTTCTTCTCTGAGGTAAGCTTCATTCTGTATCTTTGCAGATTTCTGTGCACATGCAAAACAGAAGGAATAGCAGGATGAGTTCTGTGGTCAGACGTCCAAGTACCACAGGAAGGAAGTCAAGGAAAGAGGCAGAGATGCAGAAAAAGATGGATTTGAAGTCATGCTAAAGATTTGCACCTAAACTGCACAGCCTTTGGGGGTGGGGTTTTAGTAGCAACTGAAGTGACAGGACAAGGAGTTTTAAATAAAAGAAATGGTTCTAAATGGTTTTAGACTAAAAGAAGGGAGATACAGACTAGACAGCAGGATAAAAGTTGTTTCATAATGAGCATGGTGGAACGTTGACACAGGTTGCCCAGAGAGGTGATAGATACCCCATGCCTGGAAACTTTTCTACCTCAGTCTTCAATGACAAGCTCTCTTCGTGCACCTCTTGAATGGATGGACAGCAGGAAAGATAGAGAGCCTTCCCACAGTGTGACATACCTGACTCTACATCATGAATTCCCTTCAACTCAAATTAGCTGCAATCAATTCTGATCTTGGCAGAAATTGCAACATCAGCTGGTTTCTGTGGCATTGTGCATGTGCAGTAGAGATGCTTTCAGCCCTTTCTGCACTGATAGAGGAATTTTGATGGCAACAAATGTTCCCACGGTGAGGACAAATACATCCACTGTAGATTAGCAGTGAGAGAGTGGAAAAGCAGTGTCCCACTCAGCATGAAGAGCACTTCTTTGGTTAGTGTTAAATGTCTAGCTCAGGCAGAAAGGGCCTGCAAGCAGTCAGGCTCTTCTGTGAAGGATTTATCAGGTTTAGTTTCCAGGTGGATCCCTGAGTCTCTCCATATCATGAGCTCCCAGGGAGGAGAAGCAGAGTCTGGGGAATAAGTGACAGCATTACTGCACAGCAATCTTGCAACAGCCTCTCTGATGACATTGTTATCTTCTGCTGTGGTGGTTAACCCACAGCAGATTAATTAATCTGCTACATGTTTACTTGTGCTGCTTTTTTACTTTTCCTCGCTGACTAGACATGGCCATATTTGCCTGCTTCTCTAAAAATAACTAAACCCCATCAAACTCAGAGCACAGTTTTTCCCATTACTCTTGAAGCTGCAATTTGGTTTTGGTTTTCCCCCTACTTATCAGTGTTTATAAGTGGTTGCATATGTCCAGAGTGTTTATAAAAGGTTGCATGTGTCCCAAGTGCTTATCAGCAAAAATATCTTCCATGAGTCTTAACTGCAGGGATATTATCCATGTACACATGAACTGAGATCTACATCAGGCTGTCATGGGCTCAGAAGGCACCACTTCCAGAGACACCAATTTGGCACCTGCTTTGTAGTTCAGCGGCCAAAGCTGAAACCCTGATGCCGGTAGGACAATGGCAAGATATTTCTCCTCCCCATGACCAAATTCCCAGTGCTGGAGAGCTAGAAAAGTCCCTCTCTGCACCCATCAGCCATGTTTGGGATTGTGCTTTAGGGCAGGCAGGACTTGAGTGCCCCAACTTGCAGTGCATGGAAGACAGAGGTGGAGGAAATCTCCAAGTGCTTCCCCTTGACACAGTCCATCCAGCACAGCTGTGTGCAGGGGAGAATAGACAATCTGACAGGTCTCACCAAGCCCCAACAAGCCACCTGATTTCAAGAGCCCAAAACACTGTCAAGTAATGTAATCTCTGTAAACCAAGAGTATTGCAGGGCTCATGCCCACATGAAGCACTGAGTTGTTTATTTAAAATAAAGGGATTGATGCTTTGGCATCTCCTGCTGCAGGGCTGCAGCCTGTCAGGACCACAGGTTCCCTTCTGGCTGTCCTGGAAAATAACTGTTTTCAAATAAATGTTCACCCAGGCTGGCCCACTGCAGGACTTCACAGCTCTCTTGTCCAACCATGGGCTGGGTTGCACATTTTAGGTGCAATTCTGGCTTCCACTCAGGCTGGATAAGGTTTCAGTGTAAAGAAGAACCCAAAATCACTTATTCTTCTATGTTTTTTCTGTGTTCAGTGAATTATAAGAACCAGCAAGCACCTTTGTGTCCTCATCAGGTTTCAGTGGAGGTTGCAAAACCATCAGAAGTGCTACCAGATGCCATAACTGGAAGCAGAGACCAGATAAGTCAAGAAGGGTGATAAGACATGTTTATCTTTCCACAAGAAGCATAAAGTGGCTTTCTTTGGGTGGCTTATCTATGGATGTGTTGAATCCTAAATCAAGACTAAATGCCTTTCTAAAAATATTTATTAAATGGAGGAGTGCTGTGGTCCCTAGGAAGCATCTGATAATGGAATATCTAGATGTAGCTAGGGGAAAAGAAATATGAACTTGAAAACGACTAAATCCCTGATATCTGTGGTTGTGGATCTTTTGGTAGAAACAACACTGTATTGTTTGGAGCTTCATTTAATAGGAATTTGAGGATGAGACACACATCTGTACATCTTGCTTTCTCCAAGTAGTTTTTCTTTCTCATCCTTGCATCTCATACTTGCTCCTCCAGAGCAAAGAGGATGTATTATCCAGACTGAATTTTGCTTTAGAAGATTATAAGAGAGTTTGAGACTGGCTCTGAAATAGCCAGTGCAGCCAGGACACGCAACAGACAGTTCAGTGCAATTCAATTCCTAGGATATGAGCAACCAAAAACTTCAAGCCTGGTAATGGCAGTACTGAGCAAACTTCCAGAATGAAATACCTCAGTTTTTTTGCTGCAGGTAGCAGAGGCTTGTCACACAGTACACACCCATACAGAAACTATGGCACCTGTCTTTGAGACCAGGCACTGAGAGGACAACAGGCAGACAGATGAACAAACTCATGGCACACTGCAAGATTACAAGGGCAAATCAGTGCCCATTCTTCATGCTTATAAACAGGCCCTCTTCTGCTCATTGAAAAGTTACCCCCTTCCCTTTAGCAATTAGCTATTTGATGGGTCTGCTCAGTGTTTTGTACAGGTAGGGAATGTATTCTGTTTTCAAAAGCCCATTTCAAACTAGGACATTTGAAAAAGGGGCTAGAAAAGCAGTTGCATAGAAATAAAGCTGCCCAAAGGTAGTCTGAGACAATGAAGGATCCCCTTATTTTTGCATCCCTACACTTGAGGTTTTGGGCATTTAATTACTTTTGGCTGGTGGTGTCCTATGGCCCTCTCCACTTATCTCCAAGACCTGGAGGTGTCCACAGTGGTTAGCCACCCCCTAGAAGAGCTCTTCTGCATTCAACAAACACAAACAGCACAGCCAAACCCTCAAACAAAAATCTCAGCCTCACTTCGAGGCAATGCGAAGACCAAAGAAAAAGCAGAGGGAGCTCTTGAAGACTTTTCAAGCATTATCTGAATGACTTCCTTTGGCATCATATGAGGATGAACATGCCAGGTGTTCCAAAGGACAAACATCTGCATCAAAACCAGAAAATGCTCTGGCCATGGCACAGCTTCATTTTCTAAGCCAATGAATGCACCCACGTCTTCCACTGTGAAGTCCTCCAAAATCGTGGGGAGACTTTTCAGGTGAGTCTGGTACTTGAAGCAGACAGTCCTTTGGATGGCTCTTATCTTGACAGCTCTGAGCTTCGGTAACAAGCAGTCACAACGATGGCTTGTGTGGTGCTACCAGCAGCAGGGCCAGGTGCCCAAGCCATCTCCAGAGGGACAGGGATATATTTGTAAGGCCACTGATCCCAGAAAGCACCTGAAAGCACCTGAGCAACCTGAAAACAGGGGAAGCTGGTTCATCTCTCCTTGGTTCACTGCACAGGGGGTTGAATGGTGGATTCCTCTAACATAAAAGAGAAAGGAGGGGAAGCCGGGGGAGATAACCCTTGCAGGTCTCTGCTTCATAATGCAGATGGGATGAGGAGAAGTTCCGTGTTACTCAGACTTTTCCAGAGCATTTCCTCCATGAGCAGAACCCATAGGAACAGGTGCCTGCAGCTGGGACTCTGAGACACTGACACAATGCAAGAGGCAGGTCCAGAGTCCCCACAAGCAGACAAGAGAGATGGAAAGAGCTGATGGGACACAGAAGCACCAAGAGAGACCTACACAGGCAAACTAGGAATATGTAAAAGTTTCCTAAGTTACTTATCCATACCCCAAGATGCAACCAGAACACTTAGGAGACAGTAATGAGCCACCTTCACAAACATGAGGAGAGCTCAGCTCCTCCATTAGGGACATCAGTTGAGATCTCTCAGTCTCTGCCTCATCACTAATTTATTCCAAAAATACTCCCATCAGACAGATTCCCCCACTCCAACTTGCCCAGCCCTAGGATGAGTTGTGAAAGACAAGAAGCCACCACAGCCAACAGAAACGTGATTATTTTTCAGGTTCACAGACCTATGACATACATCATACTGATATAACCACTCAGTGAGGAGGGTTTAGCTGCATGAATACCTCATGTGAGTAATTAACACATTACAGCCCTGACCCCATGGCTGCCTTAGAAACTTACTTGACTGCAGTTAATTCTTTACCAGATCCAGTCATTAATGCTGTTATTTGTCTTTCCTGTAGCATATGAGCTGAACTGACTGACCTTTCATGGGATACGGAGATTTCAGTATGAAAGTCTGCTTAATATTAACGCATTTTTCAAGCCCTCCACAGGCCTTGACATGATTATTTTTAACAGATGACACACAGCTATTTGAAAAGAAGATAAATGGTTTTTTGGCTGCACAAACCAGAGAGGAAATATCTAATTTGGAGTGATGGAGAGGAACAAAAGTAAAGAAAAGGCTCTTTGGGAAATGCAAACTGGGATGTTAGCTGACACCTTAATTTAGACATTTCTGTCGCCCATGTCCTAATCCTAGCATCAGGGGAGCTGTGTGGAAGTCTGGGGTCTGGCTAATGAGCCAGCTCACAGAATCATAAAACCGTAGGATGGTTTGGGTTGGAAGGGACCTTAAAAAACATCTTGTTCCAATGTCATGGGCAGGTACACCTTCCACTAGACTGGGTTGCTCAGAGCTCCATCCAGCCTGCCATTGAACACTTCAAGGAGTGGGGCAGCCACAGCTTCTTTGGGCAACCTGTGCCAGGGCCTCAGCAAGTGGATTTAGGTGCTGGTCATAGGAAGAATTACTTCCCTATACCCAATTTAAATTTATCCTCCTTGATCTTAATGCCATTCTGCCATGTCTTATCATTACATGACTTTGAGAAAAGTCCCTCTCCAGCTTTCTTGTAAGCTTCCTTTAGGCACTGGCAAGGGCTCTACGGTCTCCCTGCAGCCTTCTCTTCTCCAGACTGAAAAGTTCCAACTCTCCCAGCCCGTCTACATAGGAGAGGTGCTCCAGTTCAGTGATCACTTAGTGAGTCTCTCTGGACTTGTTCAAACAGGTTTACATCTTTCTTATGTTGGGGCCCCCAAGCTGCACACAGTTTCCAGGTGGGGTGTCCAAAGAGCAGAGTTGAGGGGCAGATACACCTCCCTTGACCCACTGGTCGCACCTCTCTTGATGTAGCTGAGGATGTGGTTGGCTTTGTGAGCTGCAAATGTGCTTTGCTGAGTTATATTGAGCTTTTCATACACAAACACCCCCCAGGTCTTTCTCCACAGGGCTATTGTTGATGCATTCTCTGTCCAGCCTGTACTTGTGCTTGGGATTGCCCCAGCCTACATGCAGGACCTTTCACTTGGCCTTTTTAAGCATCACAAGGTTTGCACAGGCCCACCTCTTCAGCCCGTCAAAGCCCCTCTGGAAGGCATCCCTTCTTTCCAACGTGCCAGCCACACCATGCGTCATGGTTCTGTTGGGATCTATTGTCAGATCATTCCTTGCAATGAGCTAGGGAATTCATGGCACCTGCACTGAGAAACTAGGTCTAGGTAAAGATGTTACCAAATTTGTGGAGAAAAAGGAAGACAGTATAAATGAAAATTGCAAATCAAAGCACTAAAAATAAAGGTGCATTTGTGCAGGAGTCATTCCAATGAAACACCTCACCACCACTGAAACATCTGTGGAGCATCAGGCAGAAACCTCCAAGTGTCAGCAATATCTTGGCACTGTTTGTGTCAGACCTGGATCACGCTGGTAAAATGATGTTTCTTGGCTCTCAGGCTTTGCATCACACTACATGGACCTGAGCTCTGTGCAGCCATGGCCCAGGCAAACCTTAACTCAGAAAGGAAAAAAAAGGACTTATGCCTAAATGAGAATTAGCAGTATCATGAAAACATAATGCTTTCTGCAGAGTTTACAATTTGCCTACATAGCAGCAGCAGCTGGCTGGGTACATAGCAGTTGAGAACTGCAGACACCAGCTGAGAATCTAACCATGTGAATAAAAAAAAAAAAAAACCAAAAAACCACATTGGCAAAGCCACTTAAGGTTCACGAGCCAAGGTTGTGTGAAAATTTCACACCACAAAACCATCCCAAGACATAGGAAATGTCAAGTTGAACTGCTGAAGTGTAGCTAAGGCACTTGCAACTTAAAAGAGGTTTGTAATGGAAAGGCAGAATAAACTGCATGGTGTGTGTTATGTATGCTCCATTGCCAAAGAACAGCCTGAGAGACGTCCGAGTTTGGACTCAAGCGCTTCAGGGCTTTGGGGAGCTGTAATATAAAAAAGGGCAGCAGTCTGGCTCCTCATCATGTAACATTGTGTGTGTGATAGATGGATGGAGGAGTGCTAAGAGGGAAAAGATGATGGATTTTCTCAGACTACCCAGTAAATCTGCTCTCGCACTTACCACCGTATTTTCAGAGATGTGCAAATTCCTTGAGGCCCCAAAGCTGGACTAGCACTCCTGTGAGGGAAGGCTCTTCCTAGTTTCCTTGCATTGCCCCTTTCTTGCACCATCCTTCCAGATCTGGGAGATTAAAAACCACTGAGCTCTGTGAAGCTACCAAGGTGGTCAGGCACTTGCAAGACCTACAAGATGAGCCTAAGGGAATTGTGCTTCTTTAAGCGGAAGATTTAAAAGCAGCCTCCAGCTTCTGAAGGAATAGCTAGATGGATGGGTAAAGCCTAATAATTTTCTGTAGTGGCAGATAAAACAGCTAATAGATTATACTGCTTTTGTGTTCGTATGGATGAGAGACCTCCAGAAGTCCCTTTCTACCAGCACATCTTGGACTGTGAATAATTTTGGACTAATTTTGTTTAGTTTTGAAAGTTAAATGAACTTTTATCATAGAATCATAGAATATTTTAGTTTGGAATAACCCTCTAAGATGATTGGGTCCAACTGTCCCCCCAGCACTGCCAAGGCCACCATGAACCCATATCCCTAAGAATCACACCTACACTGCTTTTAAATCTTGCCAGGGGTGGGGAATCCACCACTCTGGGCAGACTGTGCCAGGGCTGGATAACCCTTTCAGTGAACATATATTTCCTAATATTCAATTCAAATCTCTTCTGGCACAACTTGAAGCCATTTCCTCTTTTTGAAACACTTGTTACCTGGGAGAACAGACCAATACCCACCTGGCTGCACCCTCCTGTCAGGGAGTTGTAGAGAGTGAGAAGGTTCCCCCTGAGCCTCCTCTTCTCCAGGCTGAGGCCCCCCAGCTACTTCTCATCAGACTTGTGCTCTAGACCATTCCCCAGCTCCATTCCCTTCCCTGGACACCCTCCAGCACCTAGTGTCCTTCTTGTTGCGAGGGACCCAAAAGTGAAGACAAGATTCAAAGTGTGGCCTCATCAGTGCTTGAGAACTATTCTATCAAATTCAAAGTGGTTTCTTAGCAGCCTTTATTTCTCTATATTTTTCTGCTATTTATTTCTTCAATCAATTCAGTTGAAGAATTTTCCCTGTTAATTGCCAGGATTTAGTCTTAGAGATATAAATTAACACTGATGAATAGCAAAGTCAGCACAATCATCTGAGCATGCATCTAGCCAAGAGATTAAGGCAGGTGCTACTGTGTCCCTGAAAACCAAGGACAAGGAGGTCATGGTCTAGCAAGGTGTTTTCAGGTAGAGGAGGACTGGGACCTAGAGGTCCCAGTAACCTAAAGGCATTCAGATTCAGGAGGACCCAAATGATCGAAGTCCTCCTAGCTCTATGGTTTACATTCCATGGCAGAGAGAAGGCGGGATGGTCTGAGATGTCCCCTGTCCCAGCCTCAGATGGCAGTACAGCAAGCCAGTGACCCATCTACCACAAGTCAAGGAGCAGCCAAAAATGTCTCCAGTTGGGCATTACCAATTTGGGACTAACATGGGAAGATAAACAGAAATTTCACAAGCAGGACATGCTGAAGGAATGGACTGCGAAGCTCTGAGGTGCTGCATTACAGATCCACAGTGATACTTTGTGCCGTTTTCCACCCTAGCTGACTCCTGCACAACACTCCAGGTGAAACTCTCACTACAGCTTGAGAAAACTGCTTTGCAAATGTCTGGCATGGGACCTCATGCTGCAAGAGGAGATAAAAGAGCTGAATTTCTTTTTGTTATTATCCCTGAAAACCAGCTACAATAAATTATTCCAGTGGAGAAATTTGGTTTTCATGTAGCTTCCCTGCAGCTGTTCAGCTCAGCTGATGGGTCCAACCCCTCCTGTGTTGTTTTGTCAGATTTCCACCCAGATGGCAAATCTTTTCTCTTAGGAAACCTGTGAAAACAAAAAAATGAGGTCGCCTTTTATTCTCTACTCCTTTTGTGTTTCTTAATGTGCAAAAAGGCCATGCCTGGGGCAAAGGCTTGTTGCAAAATCTCTACTGTGCAGGAGGCAAAAAAAACCCCCAAAAATAAATGGAAATCACAGAGTGAATAAAATAGAAGTGGAATATTATTCAAAAATTTCCCAAAAATGTTATCAAACCCTTTCCAGTTCTAGCCTGGCATTTATACTTTTGCAAAAGTGACAGGCAAAGCAATTTTAGAGAATATACTGAGGCACAGAAGAATTACTGTAAATAATTGTCCAGTGGACCCCAGCATGGAGAACCAGGTCAAATAAGTCACCTCTCCCTTTTCTTCCTCTCAGCTGTTTCTTATATTCCATTTCATCTCTGCCAACCACGCCAAAATGATGAATCTGAAGCAACAGGCTCATAAATTCTAAGGCTGGCTTAGAAATCGTGAGGATTAATGTACTCTGGATTCTTCTTCTCCTTTGTTTTGGTACATTTAGGCACACTCAGGACATATATTTTAGCTTTTTCAACATCCATGAGAGCAAAAATAAACTTATTTTTTCCCCCAAGGAGAGGAGAAATGAAAGCCCACATACTCAGCTCCCAGAACTGGGGCTTTAAGAAAAACCATGGACACTATGACTTGCACAATGAAGTCACAAAAGTTGGCAGCTGTCTGGACTTCATTTTTCAGGAGTCATCTTTCTGCTCTTAAAATATCCAGTGTGGTCTCATTGGAAAGAAAAAAGGAGAAGAGAAACAAAATATGGGGATTCCTTCCCACACCATAAGCATGGTATTGCCATGCTCCTGGACAGACTGGTCTGCTGGTAGCTCCTTCTTCTGCCTTGGTTTGGGCTCTGGAACAATGTTGTTTGCAATATGGCAGATCAGTTGCAATAGGTAACGTCCCTACTTGAGTGTGATGGGTAAAACTGTATTGGAGCACCCAAGCTGCTGTTACTCCTTCAGATCTCGTAGAACAATCTAGGTTGAAAAAGCCCTCTAAGATGATTGGGTCCCGCTGTTCCCCCAGCACTTCCAAGCCCACCACTAATCCGTGTCCCCAAGTGCAACATCTACATGTCTACTAAATCCCTCTAGGGATAGGGACTCCACCATTGCCCTGGTGTGTTGATTTGGCACAGCCTGATTTTTTGGTAGTGGGGGAGGGTCACAGAAATGGCTTCTGTGAGAAGCTGCTAGAAACTATGACCATATCTGGCAGAGCTAATCCCTGATGGCTGTGAATATGGACATGCTGCTGGCCCAGTTGGAGAGAGGTTGGTAACACCTCTGTGGTGCCATATTTAAGAAGAAAATCAAAACAGCACAAGGGCAGTTTCTTTTCCAAGGGTGGCGAGGTGCCGTCGGAGCCTCCGAGCAGCACGCGGCAATGCGCGGCCGTGGCCGTTGCCATCTTGGCACGGCCCGTGGCCAGCCTTGGCTGCCTGGCTGTCCCCAGCCAGCCCCTGGGGCAGAGGGNTCATGCTGGAGCAGGTGGATGACAGAGAAAGCTGTGATCCAGTGGGAGACCCAAACAGAGAGAGAGGGCCCCTGCTTCCAGAGATAGAGAGGGAGGCCCTTGCTTCCAAACTAGAGCAGCCTGTCCTTCGAAGATTGTAGCCCTGTCGTGGTTTGACAATGGCCCAACACCCGGTACCCACGAGAGTTGCTTGCTCACCCTCCCCTGCCACAGCTGGGCAAAGAGGGGAAAAGAAAGAAAGTTAACAGAGACTTCATGAGTGAGATAAGGACTGGGAGAAAACACTTCAAGGGCTAAACAGGCTCAGCTTTAGTTGCAAAGTGAAATTTATTACTAACAGAATCAGAGGAGAATAATGAGAAGTAAAATAAACCCTGAAAACACCTTCTCCTGCCCAGCCCCTCCCTCCTTCCCACTGACAGCACAGGAAGACAGAGCATGGAGATTTTGGTCAGTTCATCACCCAAGATCTTCTTCCACTGCTCTGGAAGAGGAGTCCATTCTCTGTGGGACCGTGGGGTCCTTCCCACAGGAGACAGTTCTCCATGAACTTCCCCAGCGTGGGTCCACTCTCATGAGCAGCAGCCAAACCACACCTGCTGCAGGGTGAACTCCCCCCATGGGCAGACAGTCCTCCCAAAACTGCTGTGGCATGGTTCACAAATCCATGGGGTGCAGTCCAACAAGGACAGGCTGCTCCAGCCTGGGAGCAGGGACCCCCTCTCTCCACCAGATCTCCCACTGGATCACAGCCTCCTCCAGGCATCCACCTGCTCCAGCATGGGCACCTCCCCCATGGGCTGTGGGTGGATCTCTGCATCCCCCATGGATCCCCATGGGCTGTGGGTGGATCTCTGCATCCCCCATGGATCCCCATGGGCTGCAGGGGCACAGCTGCTTCACCATGGTCTCACCATGGGCTGCAGAGGAATCTTGGCTCTGTCACCTGGAGCACCTCCTGCCCCTCCTTCTCCACTGACCTTGGTGTCTCCATGTTGTTTTCCTCACATTTCTTACCTCCTCTTCTCTGACTAGAAGCAAAAATCTTTGTGACTTTGATTGCCTTCTTAAATATGTCATCACAGGTGCGTTACCAGTCTCTCTAATTGGCCCAGTTTTGGGCAGCAGCATGTCCATCTTCAGAGCCATCAGGGATTGGCTCTGCTGGACATGGTGGAAGTTCCCAGCACCTTCTCACAGGAGCCACCTCTGTGGCCCCGTGCTACCCAAAACCAGGCCATACAAAACCACTCCACCCCTCACCTCCACCCCTTGTGGACAAATGACCCATGCCACAACCGTTTTGGGAAAACTGTTTGCCCATGGGAGAGACCCCACAGCACAGCAGAGAAAAGACTCCTCTCCCTGAGCAAACAGAAAACAATCTCGAGTGATGAGCTCACCAAAACTCCCATGCCCTGTCTCCCTGTGCTGTTGGTGGGAAGGAGAGATGGGCTAGGGGGAAAAAAGGTGCTTTAAGGGCTTATTGTACTTCTCATTATCCTCCTCTGGCTCTGTTAATAATAAATTTACTTTATACCTTTACATTTGATCCTGTTTTGCCCTTAGAGTGTTTTTTCTCCCAATCCTTATCTCTTATCTTTGCTAATTTTTCCCCCCTCTGCTTTGCCCAGCTGTAGCAGGAGAAGGTGAGCGAGTGACTTTCATGAGTGCCTGGCGTTTGGCCAGTGTCAAACCATCACACCTGGCCAGCCTGTTAAAATGCTCAGTACTTTTGATACTTTGCACCTTTCTGTGGCAGGATATTGTCCTTTGTTTGTAAGAAGAATGGATAGCACTGAGCTCTGGGCTGAATTGCATCATCTGGATTTAATAAACAATGCTCAAAAAAAGCACAAGTCATGTTCCCATGTTGCTGCATAGCGAAACTTATAGCAGATGATGAGATGGCTCTGCAACACCAAAGGCCCAGAGCCACTCAATATTAACTCACCTTTGCTTCCATAAGTGCACTCAGCTTCACTGGAAAACAAAAGCTAAAATATCTTCCTGGAGGTGGGCCAAAATGAGTGTTTTATCATGATCCCCTCTTGCTTGTTTGTGTCTGTAGAACTATAGGATTGCTGAGGGGTGGAGGAGGAGGTGATGGATTTTCGTGTTACGGATGAAAAAGTACATTATTTTAACTGGGCATAGAGAAAAAGAGAACTCTCTTCTCCCTGTGGTAACAATAAAAAGTTCTCTGGCTTTTTCACCTTGATACTACAGCATCAAGCAAGCATCAGTGGGGCTTCATAGGTTCATAGACCAATAGCATTTGCCATCACGAAGATTCTGTGGATCTCTTCCAGGTTTTTGCTACTGCAAAGAGTCAGATCCCCAACACAGCTTCAAGGATGCTGATTAAGGAAACTCTTTCCTAAAAGACAATATATTTTTTCACCTTTCTTGCCACAACTTAGCCAATCAGCTAATTCTCCCACCTGGTTCAAATTCATGGCTGATCATTCATGCCTCTTACCAGCTGGTACATAAGTAGCTGATCAGTGTACATTCTCGTTACTTGAACTAATGTTTCTTTATGCCATGAGGGTCCCTAATACGTTGCATGTGGTTTTCATCTGGGGCTTTTTGGGATCTTTTCCAGGAAGTTTCAGGTCATTACCTCAAACCTTTCTCAGCTGAAATGGATTGAGGTAATAACCCACAATATCTTTGGAGGGGGGGTGATGGGGGCAGGTGGGCAGGAAGGAGGGTGGGCGAACAAAGAGAAAAAAAAAAGAAAAGTAAGGAAGATTGGTTTCTATAATGCATTGAAGACAAGAGAATGAAAATTGCATCCAGGATAGGTGGAAGGAATGTGGCCTTTGTCCCTCCAGCAAACGTGTCATAAAATGTATTGTATTGAAGCAATATGCCAAAACGCAAGATCTTAAGCAAGGAAAGCAGATGGCACAAAACTGAAACCACTGTGACCACTGCAAAGTGGTGGGCCTGATCCCCAGGTCTACTTTCACTCACACATCTGAACACTAATTAGTTAAGAGATTTCATTGGGACAATGGCTGGCTTTTTAGGATGAAAGAGAAACAGAAAGTTCTGTGTGTTAAGAAACCCCTTTAAAAGCTTCCGGCATGAGAGGGGTGGCTTGAAAAGATCATGAGGAATCACTGGCAAAGGAAAGTGAGTTTTAAGTTTAAATGTAAGTTATGTGACCTTATCCTCCATTTCAGCCAACCCTATACCTCACTCTGGTATTCACTCCTTTTTCTTCACCTCATCTGAAAATTGCCTTGGCTACAGAAATTACCATTTACGTCCACTTTGTGTTTTCTGGTTGAGAGCCAGCTATCTACTGACCCAGCTAAATGAACCCAGGCTCTGCCAAAACTGTTCAACACCTACAGCACTTTTCCAACAGGGGAAAGACTACCTTGCAGGGCCTCAGGATAGGGATGTGTGTGTGAGTGTGTGTATTTATAGCCCCAACACAGGAAAATTACTTTAAAAGTGGGCTTTTCCAAAGTTCTGAACAGTGTGTTCCTCCTGCTTTCTCTTGGGGTTAGGGGTGCTCAATAGTTTTGATGACCAATAATGAATGCCTCAGATGCCCTGGATGTTTTGTTAAGCTTTAACTCAAAAAATATCTACAAAGCCCTTTCTAATAGATCTGTAATTCTCTATTTGAAATGGTTGAGGTTGAAGCCTCCCTGAATGGAAAACTCTTGAGTGGAAAATGCCATATCAAAGTAGCTTTGGAAGTGACTTAAACTACTGATTCTGCCAAAGGGTAGATGGAGCTATTCTCTTTTGCTATCTTGTTTTCTTGTTGCTTGCCTGACAGAGTAAAAGTGGTTCCCTTCACTTCAAAGGATGGGGTCAGCTGACTGGATTTGAAGGAAAATTACAGGTGTTTCTAAGTCTTCTTCAAACCATCTGGATCTGGTGTCCTACAATTGTTCATTAAGATAAAAAGCAACATCATGACACAACATAGATGGAGGTGGGGACTGAATTTTACCCTCCAAGTCTCAGATTTCCAAAACCTCAAGATAATCCTGCATATGTAGATCAGAAGGCTTTCTGGCAACCTTGTTTTCGTAAGGTGATGAATAACTCATCTTAGAATCACATCCCACATTTTCTTCCCTCTCCTTCAACCAAAGCACAGAAAATTCAGTTTGCAGCCCTTTGCCTCTGCTTCTGTAAAGCAAAACATCACATACAGCCAAGAATTGTTATTTCATCTGTGTCCCTGAAGTGACAGGAAGCAGTGCACTGAACTCCAAAGCACTGAGGATCTCCACGTTTCTAAACATTTGCAAAGATGCCTCTCCTTTCTCCACTCCTAATCCACACCACCTTTACAGATCATATATTCTCTTAATGTCAAGAAATAACTGCATATAACTCCTGTACATTAAGGACCAACATCTTACAGCTTTCTGAGATTTGAATCAAAATACTGTGTTTTGTATGCAAGGACAGCATGTATTTTCCCTCCACTTCTCCTTTCTCCTGTATTTCAAGGTGTTTGTGTCATCACCTGCCAGTACTATAGAGCACAGCTATCCAGAAAATCGTGATCTCACCCTAAGAAGTTATTAAATCAACAGAAGATTCAGGAGGTGTTCTGGGACTAGACACATCTTGCTTTTTCTTTGTCTTCTGGTTTCTACGGAACATCAACCAAGTACAGACTGTGATTTTGCACCTCTGGCATTTTGACTGCTTGAACATCCATTTCTGTCTGAGTGATGAGTGATTCTCACAATGAATTTCATTGATGACACTTCAGAAGATACTTTTATTGACAGAAAATCTTGTAAATCACTCCTTGCTCCCCATTTAAGGCACCTTTCCCCAGAAACCAAGGCATGTTTTCTCCTTTAATGCAGGATGGAATTTCAGGACATCTCTCCCCTTGTTTATCCTGTGCTTCAGAAACACTGTAGAACATCATTACATGAAAGATTTGCTGGAAACAGGTAAAATAATTTTCCAGACTGAGTACTGTGCTTTGTAGATTTGAGGGACAAAAAAATCTTTCTGTTGTGTGATGCAGTTTGAAGCCTCTATCTCTGGTTCTGGACACCCTTTCAGCAATCATAATGAAATCCACATGCTTTAGACTAATATCTGAAACCAGAATCATGCCAAAAAGGCTGAAGACAGACCAGTTTCAGATTATTAAAGAGTTTTAGATCATAGTGTAACTCCAGGAGCGATTATTAGCTCATCTGACCTGTATATTACAGGCTGTTTAATGTTACCCAGTTACCTTTATATTAAGCTGAGTAATCTGTGTTTGGCTGCAGCTCTTCCTGAATAAAGAAACTTGCCCACTTTCAAAGACTCAAGAGGTATCTTCCACTTCCTTTTGTTTCTGTTCCCAACAATAACTGTACACATTTCCACACTTCCATGCTTTTATAACCTGAATTTGTTATGCCTTCTTTATGAGACATCTGCTTACATTAGGTTTGCTCTTTCTCCATTGCATGAGAGCTCCTGGTGATTTGTATTCTTTTCTACAAGGTACTTTATATAGTAATCAAGTCAATTTGTCACTCAAGGGCTAAACATAATGAATATTTAAGTTTCTTGTTGTAAGATATTTCCCTTTTCTCTTACTTTTTCAGTATCGCAAGCATAAATTCTCCACTAACTTCATCTCTAGAAGTCAGGTATCAACACCACCTGAATTATCCAGGTCCTTTTTGGACAATGCATCTGCATTGGGATTATTTTTATCTGTTTTGGTTTGCCTACGATGTGAAGGAAATCTGCTGGGAGAAGTCCACTCCTAAGGCTTGGAGAAATGCCCTGTAGGCCTGAAAAAAAACCCCACCAAAAAATGATTTATGAATAAAGTGGTTTGTAGTGAGAGATTTAAATCATTGATCTGCTCAGCTACCTAACACTAATTCTAGTTACGATCCTGAAAATTTAATGTTCAAGAAAGAAAAATCTACAAAGCTTAAACAAGTCATCTCTCCATTCTTGCTCTCCAACAGCTTTCCCGTTTCTCAGATAGAAAGGAACAAAGCTGAACCAGAGATAAGCAGCCTTTCTTTTCCCCTTTGAGTCACATCCCATAACCGTGAATACCTCTCAAAAGTGAATACCTGAATAATATTTTTAAAAAGGAAATAATTTCTCCTCTCTTTCTGTTCTTCACTCCTCTTTCTCCTCATTTTCTAATTTTTTTGACAGATGACAAATTTGAAAGAAAGTACCACAAGGGCTCATTCTACTTCTGTTGAAACCACACGAGTTCTTTGGACAATCAAAATCTGTCCTGAACCAAATATATTTGGGATCACAAGCCCCACAAGTCCAGAAGTGCCTCACTATGGCCTAGACAGTCCTTTCCTGACAAATAAGCTTTGAGACGAGGTAATGTTTGAGGAATTGTGTAGGCATAAATAAAGGGCTGTCCTCTTGTCCAGGAAGGGCTTTGTGCAGAGAAGCATTGGAGTGCCACAGCTTCTTAATTAACTTCTTCAAGAATTAGGGTCTATATCTCACATGCTGAGAGATACCCAGATGTTTTAATGCATCAGATACCCAGATGTTTTAATGCATCACCAAGAATCACCTGCTGATATTAAATTGCCTGTACAAAAGCCTATAAATGCGGCTTTCCAAATTTAAGATCCTGAAAAACAAACTTTCTGGGGTATCATCAGCACGTGACTCTCTAGGAGTATCATTCCTCAGTCTTTGCAATCTCAGAGATTTGCAAGGAGATCCCCGAAGCCAGCTCACGTTCCCTCCACATTGAGAGGTATTATTCATCTGCCTTCACTCATCTTAAAATATTCTTAAAGAATGGAATTTTCCTTAGCAGTGCATGTAGCACAGTATTATTTTCTTCTTCATGCATTTCTGTGCTTTCTCTCATGAATTTCTTTATTTGTTTATTGAATTATCCTTTTAATTTGCTTCTGCTTCTTTTCAGAGAACTCCAAATTACTCTTCCTATTCTAATCTTCATCTTCCTTTCAGGCCCCACACTGGCCTGTGCTGCCCTTTAATCCTACTGGGGCTTAACAAAGATGAATTTAAACTGCAAGCTCTTCCAACTTTTTCCAGTTTTCTGCAGTAAAAGTCTCCGTGCATTCTAAGATCACAATCACAATTCCTCTGGGCGTTTTGCATTCCCTCTGAGTCAGCTGAACAGAGGTCAAGAAGTTTAGTATTGCCTCTTCCAACATTTAATTCCTCCCACGCCTTGCAAATACAGCAGTGTTGTGATTCTTCTTTGTCTGAGATGGTTTGCCTTCAGATCTTTCCTTCTGCTCTTGTCTACAGCTTTGGGACAGAGCTGGGGTGTTACCCAAGTGGCACCATGCACAAATGCTTTCCTCCAAGGCCTCGCAATCCCCCTCTTGCTCTCTCCTGAGTTTTGATTTAAGTCTTTCAACTTCCAGCCTTTTTTTATAATTTCTGTCATCTAAGTGCAATTTTCTTTTGTGACCACAGTCTCAAAAGGAAACTAGAAATGGGCCACAAACCATCAGTTTTGGCATTGTGGTCATTCCTTCAGTCCAAGTACTTGGCAACTGATAATTTAAGCTTCAGCATGTCATGTCCACTTTGGTAAAGTTGAGTTTGCTGCAACTTGAACTGACTTTATGCTGATATGTCATCCCCATATGCTGTGTCAGGAGCTGGTATTCCTGTAACCATGAAATAACAGAGTTCTCAATATTCAGTGAAGCAAGGAGGGGCATTAACAAAATTTCCATTCTGGACTTCTGGAGGGCAGACTTTGGCCTATTCAAGAGGCTGACTTGAAGAGTACCTTGGTAAACATCCCTTAAAAATAAAGAGGTCCAGGAAGGATGGATATGCTTTAATAAAGAAATCTTGAAGATACAGGAGCAGACTTTATGTGCTGAGAGATGAGCCAGCAGGGAAGACAACTGGCCTGGATGGGCAAGGAGATTTTGAAGAAACAAAGGGTAAAAAAGAGGGTGTACCTTTGGAAAGAGGGGCAGGTAACTCAGGAATTGTTTAAGGATGTTGCTAGGTCATGTAGGAAAAAAATAGAGAGACAAAAGCCCAATTAGAATTTAATCTGATCACTTCTGTGAAGGATAATAAAAATAAATAAATTTAAAAGTATGTAAATGGAAAAAGGAGGGGCAAGAACAACCTCCATTCTTTATTGGATGCAGGGGGAATACAGTAACTAAAGAGGAGGAAAAGGCAGAGGTACTTAACACATTCTTTGCCTCAGCTTTCAATATTAAGACAGGTTATCCTCAGGACAGCTGTCCTCCTGGGCTGGTAGATGGTGTCAGGGAGCAGAATAGCCCCTCTGTTATCCAGGAAGAAGCAGTCAGAGAACAGGCAAGACACTTAGACCCTCACAAGTCTATGGGACCAGGCAGGATGCATCACAGGATGATGAGGGAGCTGGCAGATTAGCTCGTGAAGCCACTCTCCATCATCACCAATCCTGGCTCACTAGAGATGCCCCAGATGACTGGAAGCAGGATGCCTATCCACAAGAAGGGCCAGAAGGAGGATTCAGGAAACTACAGGCTGTCAGCCTGATCTCAGTGCCTGGCAAGATCATGGAACAGGTCATGTTGAGTGCCATCACACCTGCAGGATGGCCGGGGGATCAGACACAGCCAGCATTGGTTTAGGAGGGACAGGTCGTGTTTGACCAACCTGGTCTCCTTTTATGACCAAGTGACCCACCTGGTGGATGCAGGAAAGGCTGTGGATG
>VWZS01002160.1:962973-1103655 GCA_013397075.1 Rhabdornis inornatus | reverse complement strand
GAATAGTGTGGCCAGCAGGAGCAGGGAGGTCATTCTTCCCCTGTACTTGGCACTGGTGAGGCCACACCTTGAGAGCTGTGTCCAGTTCTGGGTCCCTCAGTTTAGGAAGGATGTTGAGATGATCAAATGCGTCCAGAGAAGGGCAACAAGGCTGGTGAGGGGCTTGGAACACAAGTCCTATGAAGAATGGCTGAGGGACCTGATGGGCCTCAGACTGAAGAAAAGGAGGCTCAGGGGAGATCTTATCACTCTACAATTTCCAGAAAGGAGGTTGTAGTCACATGTAAGTCAGTCTCTTCTCACAGGCAGCCAGTGACAGGACAAGTGGACACAGTCTCAAGCTGCACAATAGGGGGGTTTAGGCTGGACATTAGGAAAAATTCTTCACAGAAAGATTGATTGGGCAATGGAATCAGCTACTCAGGGAGGTGAGGGAGTCACCATCCCTGGAGGTGTTTAAAAAAAGACTGGATGTGGGATTTAGTGCCATGGTTTAGTTGATGAGGAGGTGTTAGGTCATAGGTTGAACTTGATGATCTCAAAGGTCTTTTCCAACCTAGTTAATTCTGTGATTCTGTGAAACTATCTGTATTGCTTCTACTACTGCATTAACCAGAAGCCCCTCTTAAGACACGTTCCTGAGGATGTTTTGCAGTCATGGGCTAATCTGATGCCTGTTGAACTCAGTGTCTTCTGGTGACTCAATGACAGTTCCACAGATGTTATAAAGGATAATATCAGATCTGGGGTGGCATGCATGGGTTTAGGTGCCCTTTCTTTGATTGGTCCCTAACTTTCATTTACACAAAAGCAAGAATATTTAGCAGATAACATCTCATCCAACATGGTAGTTTGCTCTTGCAAGTCACCTGTTTTAAGTCTTGGTTTAGCCAGTATTAGATGAGGGTAAGAGCTGCTGAACCTGGTAGCCTGATAGGAGTGAGATTTTTGTAATTTCATGTTCCCATATCCAGCATGTGCACATATGCACAGTACAGATACATACCTAAATATAAATATACATGTGAACATCTAGCCCGTCTTTGTCCAGGAAACTGCAAGACTGTCAGCTTGACTTTGGTGCCAGGGAAGGTGATTGAGCAAATCAGCTTGTGTGGCATCACCTGGCACACACAGAACAACCAGGGAACCAGGCCCAGCCAGCATGAGTTTGTGAAATTCAGGCTTGACCAACCTGATGGCAATGAGACCTGCTTGGTAGATGAGAGAAAGGCTGTGTGTGTTGTCTACACAGACTCTAGTAAAGCATTGCCTCCTACAGCATTCTCCTAGAGAAATTGTCTGCTCATGGCTTTGACAGGTGCACTGTTTTCTGGGTAAAAGCTGGCTGGATGGTTGGGCCCAGAGAGTGATGGGGAATGGGACTAAATCTAGCTGGCAGATTGTCACCTGTGGGGTTCCCTGGGGCTCAGTACTGAAGCCTGTCTCTTGTGTGATGTATTTATTGATGATTTAGACAAGAGGATTGAGTGCACCCTCAGAAAGTTGACAGACCACACCAAGTTAGGTGGGAGTGTTGGTGTGCTGGACAGGAAGGCTCTACAGAAGCATCTGTGCAGGCTGAATCCTTGGGCTGAGGCCAGTGGCATGAGCTTCAACAAGACCAAGTGTCGGCTCCTGACCCTGAGTCACAACCCCACAC
This sequence comes from Rhabdornis inornatus, assembly GCA_013397075.1. Taxonomy (NCBI): domain Eukaryota; kingdom Metazoa; phylum Chordata; class Aves; order Passeriformes; family Rhabdornithidae; genus Rhabdornis; species Rhabdornis inornatus. The sequence goes on along the minus strand of VWZS01002160.1, from coordinate 1,101,992 downwards.
AGCTCTCCAGGCTTGGAGCAGAGTGGTTGGAAAGCTGCAGGGTGGAAAAGGGCCTGGGGGTGCTAATCCAACATGAGCTCAGGTGTGCCATGGGGGACAAGAAGACCAATAGTATCCTTACTTGTGTCAGCAATGGTGTGGCCAGCAGGATGAGAGAAGTGATTTGAATGATTGCATCCCTTTGCTGGCACTGGTGATGAGAGGTGAGGGAGCTGGGGGGCTCATCCTGGAGAAAAGGAGTCTCAGGCAGGACTATCTACAACTCCCTGACAGGAGGGTGGAGCCAGGTGAGGGTTGGTCTCTTCTCTCAAGTAAAAAGTGACAAGACGAAAGGAAATAGCCTCAAGTTGTGCTAGAGGAGGTCTAGGTTGGATATTGGGAAAAACCTACCTATGTGAGACAGTTTAACACCAGCCAGACTGCAAGGTCCTCCTTGGAAGCAAAGCTCCAGGTACAATTCGCAGCAAACATTCTCCTCACTCTGCTCTGGGTGGTGTCAATGTCCATCATGTCTGGCAATCACATTCCCACAAATGCGATTTCTGCACATAAAATAAGCTGAACCACAAATCCTCACTGTTGAGAAAAACCTAAACAAACAAAACAACAAATCAAGGAAAGAATTGTCTGGAACGTCTAAAATGCAGGATCTTAGTCTCCTCATGAAATTAAAATTTCCAGCCTTGGAAAAATCCAACAGAAACAGAAAAATTCCTTTAACCTTTGCAGAAATATGTTCCCTTTTGCCAGTAAAAGCCATTCCTTCACAGCACCATTTGGATAATTTGCCTCTACATCTTGTTCATCTGTCACCTCATAGGCTTCAGATTTTTTTGTGTTTTCATCGCTGGTCTGTATATAAGAAAATGAGTGGGGGGAGAAAAAGGAGGCACAGATTTTGGCAAGAATCCTTGCCTGGAATGAATATAAAACTCTGTTTTATTTAACTGATCTGGTTGTGTGTGTGATAGAAGGGAAACAAATAAAGATAGTTTTTTTTAAAGTGAGTGTGAAAGAAATTCCCCAGACAGACAAATAAAGAACTTTTTTATTGCTAATAACACATGTTCTGGCATGAGCTTTTCACGTTGTTAACCCACCTTGAAACCAGTGAGTTTAGTTGTTTTGAGGTTTGGTTTGCTCGTTTTTCTTTTTGAATTCTTTCTTCTGGCTTTTTAATATTTACAGTAAGGGGGAAAATTATTTAAAAAATGCCACCTAACACACAGACACAGATACACACCCCAAAATCCCATATCTCCTCTTGCTATGTATTTGGGAAACCTGAAGAGTGAGAGTGTGATTTCATCCCTTCTTCTCATTTTATAAGTAAATCTCCACAATGGCCTGGAGTGGCTTTATCACAGCAGATAAGGCTAGACTGACAGGATGCATGGTTTCATCTGCTGTCATCTTGCTGGTTGACATTTGCTTGACCTGGGTGGAGTGATTGCAAAGGCCACCTTGGAGACGAAAGAGAGGGAAGCGTTGCAAAGGAAATAAGAAGGAAAGTACATCAACTATGCTCCCCACTCATGTCTACTGGAAGATATTATACAAAATGCATCAATTCAAGACAGAAATGTACATATACCTATTCTTTGAGCACACCTTAGACAAGGGAAGGACCAGAGAACTGAATCACAGAGTAATAGAATGATTCCCATTCTACCCCCATGTCGTGGGCAGGGACACCTTTCACTAGACCAGGTTGCTCCAAACCGGATCCTACCTGGCCTTGAACACTTCCAGGGATGGGGCAGCCACAGCTTTTGTGGGCAACCTGTGCCAGGGCCTCATCACTCTCACAGCCAAGAATTCCTTTCCATTATCCCATCTAACCCTGCCCTCTGTCAGTGAGAAGCCGTTTCCTCTTGTCCAGTCCCTCCCTGCAGGAGCAAAGTCCCTCTCTGTCTCTCTTGGAGCCCCTTTATGTACTGGAAGGCTGCTAGAAGTCCTCTGCTAAATGTTTTCCCTGGCTCAAATGCTTGTGACCTATTTTGAGCCAGGTGTGAGATGTGATACATACAGTCCCTGTATGGGAGTGAGGTCAGCTGAGTGTGCAGTGCAAATGGATCCCCCACACAAAAAAAGGAGGAAAGAAAGAAATTTAAACTGCGACACTCCTTGTGATAGGATTTTCACCATTACAGTTCTCAAAAATGAGGAGCCTTGCATCAGTTTTTCACACCCATGCTTACCCCAGGTCTCAAATTCAGCCCCCAGCCCACTATGCCATCTGCTGACCATGTCTTTGTTGGACACAGAGATGCCCCTATATAATTTATAAGGTTGCAGAGTGGGATTCGCTTGCATCTATCCTGGGAGCAGCTTGTGCCCCCTTTTTGCCAGGACTGAGCACATCGAGTCTCATCGAGAAGGATGTGGTCACATCTGTCCCATCCTGTGGTTTTTGGAATCTCGTGGCAGCAGGGTGAGCAGTGTGCCAGGCTGGTTTGGAGCCAAGGTTGCTCTTGTGAGTTTCCCTGTTTATCCAAAAACTTACAAAAAGCCAGTCAAAGTGAGCCATGCAGCTGGTGCACTCCAGAAGCCCCGCATTCATTTCTCAAGGCAGGAAGGTTCACATAAATATGCAGGAGGCTTTAGTGCATTTCTGACCCAAACCACTTTCACTCAAGCCTTTCTGAACCTTTTCCTGTACTACACCTCCTTCAGCCCCATTTTTCCCAGACCCGCAAGGATTTCCCTGAGCAGGAGCTGCCAGACCAGGACAGTGTCTTTGTGATGATGACAAGTATCTGTCATGAGAATAGGATGAGGAAGTAAGGGAAGAGTAAGGGGAAAGGCTGCCAAATTGTTTCTCTTGTGAGTTGAACAAGATTTGGCCTTCTCCCCATGATAACCCAGAGCTTTCCCTGGGGTGTGAAAGTAACAGCAGACATTCAGACAGGATCCTGTTCTCCCTTCCCCCAAAGGTATCCAAACACTCAATGCTGTGCCATTTGGTCGAGGCTGAAATAACAGAAGAGCTGAGCCCAGAGCTATCCAGCTCTTGTACAGAGCACTGCAGGTGCAGGTGACAGGAGGAACGGTGACATTGCTGTGCTGCCTAGAGGGTATTCCCGCCTGCAGCCAAGATCTGGGCCAACCATGTCTCTGGACCTACAGCCTGAGACATTTTTGTCTCACACTCAGGACATGGACTTACCAAGGAATTCCATGATACAGGAACACAAGGCAGAAGGGAACTTGTCCCTGAGAAGGAAAGGGAGAGGGAGAAGGCAATCAGCCTCTTATCACAACAATCCATGTCACACAATGCGGGACCAAAGGGGACATGGCATAGCCTCTCTCTTGCTTTAGACAACCATGTTTTGTAATGTGGGAAGAGCTCCTTCATGTTAAGGGGAAGGTGTGGGGAACAATTTGCTGTTGAGACAGAGTGGACCAGAAGCAGTGATGACTTTCACTTCAATAGTCTTCATTCTTGCATGGTTTTAAGACAGTTCTGCTTAGCTAACTGTGTGCAACTTCTGTTGCACATATGATGAATGCATTTTTGTGGGCATCACCTTCCACCTTTCCATCAAATACAATCCCATAAAGGTACCAAGATTTCCAAGCAAGCAGAGAAAGATTTTAACCTAATCAAACACCAAACAACTCAGTCCTCAAACTGAAGAGCAGACTTTTGTTAACTGGGGTATTCCTCAGTCATCCATCTTCAAGGGGATTTCTCATTAATCCCTAACCTGGTGGCTGATTCTAGGGCTAGAGCGATTATTTGTGATTTTTTGCCCACTGAGGTGTTTGAAAATTACTTTATGGAGAGGCAAAAGCCAGAGAAAAAGCCATTCTTCTCCACTGCTCAGTAAGAAAAGCCAGACATTACCAAGGGAGAAACCTCTACAGCATTTTGTCCAGCTAGCTGGACCTCACCAACCCTAGTAGATACAGCTACTGTCTTGCTATGTCCTCAGTTTTTCCCTATAGTCAAAGGCAGATGAAGCACAGGGCTCCTCAAGCTGACAGACAGTGAAAGTGCTGCTTCCTCAACTGTTGGAAAAGTCTCTTAATAGAGCGAAAGTATAGGTTGGCCTTAAAAATTGTTAAACACTTCCAGAAGCCTAGTGTGTCCAAATCCAAGAGTTTGATGTGGCTTTTTAAGAGATATAATACAGTCATTTCATTTTTGAATCAGCTTTAGACATAATTTTCATCAAAACTTCGTTATTTTGAGTCCCATATGTCACTGCTTTCTGCCTGACCAGGTGTTTGAAGAAGCTTTTCTACTCTGGTGAGTTCCTCAGGCTCTGTCATCGGGTAAATTGTGCAAATGGGCCACAGATCATATTGTCAGCTGATAGTGGCCATCCCTGTCTCAGTATTGGTCCCCCTCTACTAAACTACACCCTGAGCTTATAACAGCAAACCTGGTTATCTTTCTGAAGTACCCATGTCACTTTTCACCTGTCCAAGCTGTGAAGTCAAATGTGGTAACTCAAATAATGTATTTTAAGCCACAAATGGGTGCTGCAGTAATGCAACGCCTTCTCCACGGCTGCTGTGCCACATGGGCCACCCCTAAAGAAGCTCTTTCTCGCCATAACTTGAATCACTCAAGACAAGGCTGCTTCTCTTTGCAGCCATGAGCTTTAACTCATCACTACTTGTTATGGATCAAGTGAAAGTGTAAGAGAAGCCCTGTTCCAGGTTCAGATTTTTGGCAGCATCTTAAATTCAGGCGACCCACACCCAAACTACCCTGGCTTGCAAGTTCTTAAAGATGGTTGACCAGGTCTATTGAATAGACAGGAGATAAACAGACAAAAGGCCTTAAAAAGAGTTACTTACTACACAGGATAAAACAAAGGACTACACCTAGATTACATAAAACAGTGCACAACATAAAGGTACCTATATTATAGCTAGCAAAGAAACAGTATAGATTAGGACACATAGAGTCCTTTCACTCACCTCCCAGAAGAATAACTCAAAGGTCAGCATCCCAAACCTTGAGGAGAGATCCCCACACATTTCCAGGGATTGTGTAGAAGATTTCTGCTTTGTGAAAATTTTGTGTAGCTTTTATTTTGTAAAGTGAATTGCCTGTCAGTCAGAAATTCAAGGCTTATCTCCCTTCAATCTGCTCTCAAGGCAAGATGTTTATTGCCAGCTGGGAGTGTCACCTCCATGGTGCCAGAGATAACTCACTACTGGACGGATGTCTGGCATGTCATCTCACAATTAGCAAATTAGTGTGAGGAGAATGATACCCTGAGTTATTGCACCAGCTGATAGAACAGATATGCTCTTCTGTGGCAGAGGGGAATGTCTCACCACACTACCTGAACTAGAAATTTCCCTTTTCTCCATAAATCCAGGTAAAGACTTGTCCCTTTCTTAAGATCTCACTGTGATCCTATGGGAATGGCAAACAGAATCCTCTTTTACTTGGAGGAAACTGAGGCACAAAAGGTAAACAAAACTAAACAAATTCTTGAGAATGCTCTCAGGTACTTGGTTTCTACTATTTCATTGCAGAGGCCAAAACAAATGAAACCCTCTGGTTACTCAGCTCCTTTGAAGTTCAAGGTATGTCATCGTGGGAGCCTACATCTTAAGCTTCCAGCCCTGAACATTTTTGTTCTACTAACACATCCATGGCTGAACAGGGAACTGTCAGAGTTAGCAGGAGTTCCTGGCTCCTAGCACAATTATGTACAGATCAGAGCATCCTGAATCTATTCCCCTGCCAAAGCAGCACATTCCCACCTTCCTCCCACCTGTCCATCCTTTGCAAGGCAACAGGAATGGCTTGTAAATCTGAGCCCTGCATCTGGCCTCACCCACCTGGCTGACACCCATCAGACTGGAGCACTGACTCCCACACACACACTATCACAACTTTTCTATCCATCTCCAGTGAAGATACTGGTGAAAGTGAAACTCAGTACAAAGCAGATGCTGATCATAACTGCATTTCCCCTGACAGTATTATCTCATCTCACAGCTAGTAGCTTTTTTATCTTGGTGATGCTCTGATGTTCCTCTCCTTTCCTTCCCTTTCCTTGTAGATCTATATCCATGCCTCCTGTCCCTACTTTCTATTAGAAGAAAGCCTGACTTCAGGCACAAAACATGTATTTCCATCCTTTCCTCTCCCCTTTCCTGCTTCTTGCTCGTAGTGATCCTCCAGCAGTTTGGCTACTGCATTTTCTGATCTCCTTTACACCACTAAGGCAACAGTGACACAACCACCATGAAAAAATTAACAATGTCAGAAGGATGGTAGTGCTGAACTTCAGGAACTCATTTAGCAAATACAATGGAAATTTGGAGTGTTGTATCAGTGACTTAATGTCTTTAAGATGAATTTGGCAAGTTTTTTAAGGCTACTTAGGAATGCACTTGAACTTTGGCTTTCTTCCTCTCTTCATGTCTCCCAGGTATAGATATCACCTCATAAACATCTCACACCACTGTAAGGTTTCTTTTCATACAGCAAAACACCTGGAAGACACGTGTGACCTCACACCTCGATTTCTGCAGGGATATTCATGCCATCAAGTTTCTGTGCAGACCAAAGCAAACATGAGGATAACACTTAATGAAGTGCACTAGATACACCATCTCAAAAGTAACCCATCTGACCACCTTATTATCTTACCCAGCTACATTATGGTCCCTTGGCAGTAGCTGCTGACACACACCAGCAGTTTCTTAGCTGAAATTTGATGGGTCCTTCTTTGTAATGCCAACCAAAGAAGGACTTAAACCTCTGTTGGAGCAAGTCGAGAGGAAGAAACTGAATTGATCAGAGGCCTGGAGCACCTCTGCTCTGGAGACAGTCTGAGAGCTGGGTGTGTTCACCTCGGAGAAAAGAAGACTCTGGGGAGAGCTTAGAGCCCTTTCTAGTGCCTGAAGGGGCTCCAAGAAAACTGGAGAGGGACTTTTTCAAAGGTCCAGAGGAACAGGCAATGGGGGAATGGCTTCACACAGGTAAAGAAAACTAAAAAAAATATATTGGAAATGCTCTTTGGTACTCAGTTCCTATTATTTCATTGCAAAGAGGCCAGAACAAATGGGGAGGGCAGGGTTAGGTTGGATATTGGGAAGAAATTTTTCCCTGTGAGGGTGGTGATGCCCTGGCACAGATTGGCCAGAGAACCTGTGGCATCCGTGGAAGTGTTCAAGACCAGGTTGGACAGGGCTTGGACCAACCTGGTCCAGTGGAAGGTGTCCCTGCCCACAGCAGGAGGCTGTTCCTTAGTGTCCTTTCCCACCCAAACCATTCTATGATTCTGTGGTGCCTCCAGCCTTCTCAAATCTTGTGCTTTGCCAGAATGCTTTCAGGACAGATCTTGAAAAAGTTGTGGTACTATTCTCTGATCCAAACCTGAGATGGTCATTCTAATATACAAAGGGAGGGAAATCCATTTTCATCAAACAGGGATTTCATGAGATCTTTGTGAGTTGGAAATTGTTCATCCTGGAGTTCTCACCAAAGACAATGCTGCATAACAAAGACTCTGCCATGCAGCATTCTACCCATGCAACTCTGAGGGGGAGGTGTGGCATAGTGAAGAAGATAAGGCTTACTAGGACCAGTCCTGTACTTCAAAGAATTAGCCTTCTGCACCAGTTTAAGATGCGACTAGGAAGCATCTGTATCATCTGTATTATGTGCAGAGCAGAGGATGTTTCAGTGCCCATGGCCATTCCACTTCACCAGCTTGTTTTTGTAGGGTGATGAGATAGACCTGGGTTAAAAACCTGGGCTGAAAATCTTCATTTCAGATGAAGCTGTTAGTCAATAACCAATTTCTAGGGAGTGGAGGGTGTCATTTCAATCTAGAAGCTCCTGCAGGGAAACTGAGATCCACACTATCTCTGTGTGAGGTGAAGAGTTCATCAACTTCTGTCAATAACAACAACTAATTAATTCAATTGAATTCTGATCATATCCCACTTGACTTTGGAGCTTCCTTTGCCTTATCTGCAAATTCAGGGTCTGCCAATGGGACATAGCAGGGTTGCTGCAATGGGTGTCACATCTTACACGTAATGGCAAGAGGTGTTGATTGAAGAGACACGGTAAGAGATGGGTGCCAGGAGGTTATCTGCAGCTCACATTGTCTTGCTCAGGCTTGTCCTCAAAACTTCAGCTACCAGACCTCTACACTTTCCAAAACTACTGATGACTTGCCCTTTTAGCAATTGGTTTGCTGATGATTTCCTGTTGCTCCAAATGACAAGAAGAGGTGGAATCAAGTTTGGCATGGATATGTATGGCCTTGAGCCTGCTTCCACCAGAAGCAGACTCATCCTCCAGGAATTAGAACATGCAGAAGAGGCTGACTGGCGAAAACTGAAAGGCTCCCAGAAGAATTCTTCCAAGTTTCTTTTTTGGTTTTTTTTTGCCTTGTTTTTGTCACTAAAGGTGCAGTCTCACCACACACTTGGTCTCCCATAGCTGAGCCTTTCCTCCAGAGCTGCATTAAGCTGTTCTTGGAGAATTCATCCTGGAGTCATTTTTATGTCCCTGCTTTCTTGGAATGTAACACAGTAGAGAGGGATGAGGGTGGAGGGGCAGGTTTCTCATCAACATATCCTCTGTCAAATGCACTTCATATGTAAGTTGCTGACAGAAATCAGGGCTGGAGGAATGTCACTGAAGTCAATCTTCTGTTTAGAGGGCAGATCCAATAAATTGTCTGAAAGCTGGGCTTGGTCTTCAAGAATGATTTTCTTTTTCTATCTTTGCTTGAAATATCAGCCACTCTTCCAGCCCCATTCAAGTCCAATAGCAATTTCTTCCTTTTACACATTCTTCTGTTCCTCTAATATTTTCTTTTGCAGGAAAAGACTAGTAAACAAATGAATTAACAAACAAGCAAACAAACAAACAAACAAAACCCCTTTGAAATGTAATTGATGAACCCAAATTATTTAATTTTGTTCAGAATCCTACTGGAAAAAAAGAGTTCAAAAAGATAACAACTAAATTGGCATTGATCCTAATACATAGGTTAGTTGGAACAAGGGCAAAGCAAGGTTGGCAGAGACAGGCCCCAGGTCTGTCCCCATGATGTTGTGTTATTTTACTTTGAATAAATGTGTGAACAGACCACACAAGTACCCTAAGAACCAAAGGACACCAGAGGATTAACTACAAGCAACAAGCCAGGATCACTGGTTTACACTAAGCAGCTTTAGATGTGCCCTGCAATATAGAATATATGACACATGAGAATTAGCCATGAGTACTCAGAGATTATTAAATGAGACAAAACATTCACCCTGCACACAATGCCTCACTCTTTAATCGCAACATGACAGGAGAAATTACATAAGCTATTATTTGATTTGATTAGAATCCTGTTGTCATCTATACCAGATGCCTTTGTTCTGAGACAATTGTTTGTTTCTGTACTCAGCTTTGCTGGGTCCTCTTTGCACCTGGAGTGCTCTTGCCTTTGCAGTTCTGAGACTCTAATTTAGCCTCATTTTGAAACTTTTAATAGGGCCCATCTCATGACAAAAATGTTTTAAAAATTGATACTTCCTAGACTGCCAACTATAGCACAGAAAAAAGATGTTTGAAGGGGAATATTCCTGGTGTCACTTTGCCATGCTTGTTTCCCATTTTTCAGCTCCCAAGGGGAATGCAGTCTGGTCACCATCAGTTTTATGATGACCAGTTTCCAGATGCCTTCAATTTCATTTATACTCAATTTCCACATTCTTTTCTACAGTTTCTCATAGGCTGATTTAGTGAGGCCACAAATACAAGTTCTGTAATTGCAGATATTCTTCTGCCCATGGTGGTGACAACTTGCAACAGCTCATCATCTTCACTGAAATGTGGCCTTAAGACCTTGCAGAATATGAAGGACTCTATCATCCTGATTCTGTGGGACAACACAGAGGAAGGATCAGGTGGTGGTTACACAGCGCAGAATTTTTAGCACAAGTTCACAGGGCAGCCCTGTGAAACACCTTTCACATGAACCAAAACTTCTTGTATGGGATTCATTCTGTTCCACTGGGTTGTTTGAAGTAGGCAGGCAGCTGCCCAAGGATTCTTCTGGAGTTTCTGGAAAGACAGGCTCTTCCAGAGGGCCTTGGTTGGGATGACTGGCCAAGAGGTCACATGCTGCATGCAAAGGAGAAACAAATCTGATTTGTTCCCAGTTACAGTCCAATTATCCTAAAAAAGGGTTGCACCTGTCCTGGTTCCTTCCCCCAAAAAACCAAAATCTCTGCCTATAAGTTTGTCACATGAATAGAAAAACATACCAGGGGAATCTAGCAGAAAGATGCCATAATTATTATTTGCATAAACATATACAGAAAATATACATCAGTAGGAAATACCATAACAAATCTCCGTAGACCCAGCAAGCCTGTGATAATTCAAAGCTGTCACTTCCCTCCCTTACCCCACTGCCCCCACAGTTTGCTAAAGCCCCTGTAGTCATTATTCACTGCAAACTACGCAGCTGGATAAACTCAGTGATCAGACAGGTCTTTCCCGTTTCTAATGGGAATTTGGATTGAACTCTGGCCTGCCTGGGTAGCCTTGGGAGAAATTAGCTGATTAAAAATGTCCGAAGGGGAAGCGGCAAATGGGAAGAGTTTTATTCTTCTAACATGCAATTGGCAATGCACCAAGTTAGTGAATAATCACAAGGCATTGCATGACCAGAATATTTCATTGAGGCATCTCTTTTCCTCTTACTCACTGTCTGTTACAGGTTTAACATACTGGTATTTCTCTAGCCACTGTCCTCAGGAAGATCAGACTAGGTTAACACAAAGTCCTTTCTGTTTCTAAGCTCTAGGATAGAATTTGTCTTCCTTTGCCTCTGAGTTATGGCAAGTATGGCTGTTCCCACTCTGCTCAATTTTTTTTTCCTTTCAGTGCAAAGAATGCACTTAACTCCTAAAATATTAGACCTAAGATACAGTGTGCTTCACTGGCAAGCACCTTCACTGTCACTCTGAGGGAATTTATCATGGTGAAATCTGTCTTACTTGGCTTTCCAGCCCCGTGCCTGCAGACATCTCCATCTGAGCCGCAGACCCCACACTCCCCAGACACTGGAGTCAAGAGAGGAAAACAGGCACTTCTGAGGTGCAATTCATCTCAGCCTCATGTAGACATTTCTATTAGGTCAGAACCATGCTCTGTTTCTCTTCACTGAATATAAGGACAGCCTGGGGTGACTAGCTCACATGGAGGCCTCTTTCACATAGATGCCTGTGTTAGGTGAGATGAATTTTGTCTTTTAGATCTGTGTAGTGGTTTTGGTTTGCCAATCTGAGTTTCCCGGCCAATGCACCAATTTCATGTAGTGGGTCTAGTGCTGGTCAAATGCCCATGCACCCACTAGAATTATTTACTCATTTTCTGCTGCGAGATAGGATTAGGAGGACAGCAAAGCAGGCTCAAACTTTAAAGGTATATAAAGAAAACTTTATTAACAGAACTAAAAGAAAAATAATAAGAAATCAGAATAAACCTTCAGAACACTTCTCCTCCCCCCACACCCTCTTTTCTTTCCCACTGACAATCTAAAGAGACAAAACCTGGGACTTTCAGTCAGTTTACCACCTCTGTAATAGTCTTTCTTCAGTTCTTTTAGGGAGAGGAGTCTCTCTTGCCATGCCATGGAGACTTCTCCACAAGAAACAGTTCTCTCATGGCTTCAGTGTCACAGCAAAGCAGCCCTGTGGGAAGGGAAAATCTGTTCGCAGTGAGAGTCCCTCCCCTTGACTTACAGCTTTTCCCACAACTGTTTTCGAGGGCTCAGTCTTTGGCTAATGGGGTACACTTTCAAGGATGATCTGTTCAGAAGCAAGGGTTCTCTTCATCTATCTCTGAGATCATCTTCATCTCTGGGAACAGAGATCTTCTTCCCTGGGGGCAAAGGGTCTTCATCACTTTTGCGCCTCCCTGTTCAAGCTTCTCATTTGGATCACAATTACTTCAATATCTGCTCACTTCAGCATGGGTGCCTTTGCTCATCTCCAGTTTGAACGCTCCATTCCCCCCATGATTTTTTCATAAATTACAGGGATATTTCAGTGTATCATAGTCCATCACCATCGCCTTACAAAAGAATTTCAGCCTAAGACTAAGGCATCTCCTCATTCTCCTCCCATCTGGGATTTTGACTCCTTCTTTACTGACCTTCACGTCTCATGTCTTCATGTCTTCACTCTTCCTTTTTTCTGTCCCTCGAGAGAGGATTGATGTTTTCAGGTTTCATCTGTGCACTAAAAAAGTTAATATGTCGCCCAGGCCTGCGGATTCCTGGGGTTTGTTCATTCTGAAATGCGATTCACAGAGGTGAATTCAGCTCTTTTAAGTGGTTTAACAGGTCGTCAATATTCAAACCAGTCAATTGATTGGTTCTGTCAGGTCCAAAGGAAGCTGTCAAGGTCCTTACAGGGAGCTGCTTCTGTAACTGATGGATTTCCTCTTTAACTAAAAACCAAGCTATGTTAAATCACAACAGTCTGTTCATGTGGAAGTTAGACACCCAGTTTTATGTCAGAGCTTTGATTTTGGAGCACTACCTGTAAATTTGTTTCTTTGTCCCTCTCTTGAAGCAGGTGCAGAAGGGCTCTGATGGAGGCTAATTCACCTGCTGTAGTTTTGATAAGCCTTGAGAGCTTCAGATTGTTGGCATCTGCTTTGGCAATTTGTCCCTGCTTTCTTTGTATCTTCAGCTTTGGCTTGTCACCTAGTAAAAGATATATTTTCTTTGTCGTAGGCTTTTGTATGCTACATTGAAGTTGTAAGGATGGTTAGTAGCAATGGGAAGAGCATATTTTCCTTGTCACTGTGGTGTTTTCTTTTCACATTGAATGTAATGGCAATTACAAGCTGAGTTTAAATCCACAACCGTTAGCTGAATACTCAGTGATGCTACAGAAGAAATCAATAATGTAGCAAGAAGCTGGCTGTCCTGGTGCTGAGAGTGCACACAACCACCATCAGAGAATTTGGCTCGAGACAAATCTACACATGTAGATTTAGGACCAGATCTATGTGAATGGAGCAATCCCCTCTCACAGGACTGTTGGGATGGCTCAGACATTGAAATCAATACTTGTCAATCTAACAATGAAGAAGACTATCAGGGACGGAAATGGTTCATGCCTTAAATATTGCTATGAAGGAGTTTTGCCCATTACAGCAAAAACTGTATAAAGAAGCTACAACCACAGAAACCTCCTTGAAGATTCCTGACTGGAACTTTGCACTGTGAGTTAAGTTGCCTCAATAAGATATAGGGGACACTATTGCTAAATCATCTCAGGAGAAAGACAAAAAAGACTGAGGGAAGGAAATTCATCCACAAGAAAGCCAAACCCAGCAGCTGTGCTGAGAATCATCCCTGGCTGGGCTGGGGGTAGACCACAGCCCACAGAGGACAGGTTTACACAGACTTCCCCCAAAGCAAGGCAGGGGGGAGGAGGTTTTGGATGTGTGGTGTAACCTCTGCTCAGAGGCAGTGAACACCCATCCTCCCTCACACAAACCAGCCCAGCTGTGAAACCCCCATCACCACAGGCCACATCCACAGGACACTCCCATGAGAGGCAGCTGAGGGGGTGTCACAATCCATCAAAGATCCCCCAAAGTGCTCCCCAGACTCATTCCTGAGCCCTTGCACCACAAGCCTGTGTCTTGCACCACAGCATTGCACACGATGCAAAGTGATGCAACAGATCCAGAGCCTGCTGCAAGGGACTGGCCTCTCCTGCCTGGGGGGGGTACCTGGGCGTTCCCACCTGGCCTGAGTGTACATTAACTGATTGGGGTTAATATTAACTGATTTTGGGGGACCATCACCAGCAAAAAGACCAACTGTCGAGAATCATTGGGACACCGGTAAGATCCACAGAGAGGTGGCATTTTCCTCATTCTATCTCTGTCACTCTTTCCTGTCCCCCACCTCTTTTCTACTTCTTTATCTTCCTTCTTCTCTCTCTCTCTCTCTCTCTCGTATTTACTATTAAACAAAACCCATACTATTAACATTGGCATATGGTCTCGTTTGCACCTTAATTCAGGCAGAGGCATTTCTAAAAACTTTAAAAACCTGACCATGACAAAGACCCTTTTTCTTATCACATAAACACCGTAACAGGTTCTGTAACAACTCAGTGCCTAATCTACAACCTTACAATCAAAGAAACAAAAGGTATGGAGGACTTCATCTGCTTATTTATCTGCCCTAAACCCAGTTCCATGATTTCTTTGCATTCTGTCAGATGTTTTTCAAACCTGGCATTACAAGTTCTGACTACAAGACTGACTCCAGGCAAGTTGTTGTTATTCTCTCAGTAGCAGGTATCTGCATCAGCTCCAGTGAAAGAATTCCTGGATGTTTGCAAACTGAGTCCACAAGATGTACAAAGATGCCGCAAACAATGTGAAATCTCTGAAGCTTGTTACTGTGACATGACGGACACATTTGGACAACCTGCAGCTGCATAGCATGACAGCAGTGTGTCAGCTGCATAGGAGACATGAATTCTCATGATGACAAAGTAAATGTGACTGGATGGATGTGTCTTTCTCAGATGTATCTTCCACCTTTGTTCATCTATTGTCTCATTTTCTTCCCTTTGGAAACTCAGCTTGTAATCTTTCTGAGAATGAGGACTGCCTTCAGCAGGAGTCCATGCAAGTCCTTAGCTTATCTGTGGTCATATCCCTTCTTTGAACTATCTGGTGCTACTGTGACATAAATAATACACTACGTATTGACAAAAAGTTAAGAAATTCTATAGTTCCTAATTTGCTTGAACTATATCCCGCAGGTGAGCTCCCCTTCCAATCACATATTGTCCCATCAGAAATTCACACAGTTTCTTACCATGAAAATAATATTAGGAAAACATTTAGTGTAAGCTTTGCTTAATTTAGCAGACTTTCAAAGATAGAAGTAACAAGAAAGAACTAGCACTTTGCAAAGGGCCAGCCCTGCACAGACCACCAGCAAGTGCTCCATACACCTCAGTTTGGAAATACAGATGGAAGCCATTATTTTGTTTTTAACAAAATACCATCTGGGGCCAACAGTTGCTGTCTGTTATTTGTGAGTAAATCCAGAGAAACTCATGGTCCTTAATAATCAGTCCTGGGACCAATCTTATTAAATATTTTCCTTAATGAACTTGGCAGGAAAAACTAGGTGCCTGGTCATGAGATCTGCTGAAGACACAGACTTGAGTGACTATATGGCTAGTGCAGAGGAGGATCAGAATATGATATGGGAAGAGGGAAGAGCTGGACGTGATCCCTCCAAAGGCTGGTCTGGACCAGAGACTAGACAGAGTTTAAAGGAAGAAATAGGTATTTATTGAAAGGCCTTAAAAGGATACACCTTGGGCAGCGTAAGAGCCTGGCTGGGGCTGCACCTAGGTTGAATCCAAGATGGATCCCAGTCACAAGTTTTTTACATTTATAAGTTTTGGTTCATCTGCATATTGGGGTCAATTGTCCAAGCACAGCCCCAGGTTATGAAGTCTCAGTCCCTTGGCTAGCCCCCTTCCCTTCGCCATTGTTTCTGCTTTTTGGGTAACTGGTGTCCTTGATTCTCTAGCTGGGAAGAGATTGTTTTGTCCAACTACCCCATGAAGAGAACTTAATAACACCTAACATGAAGTTTCAGAGTTACACACCAAGCAGCAAAGAATCTGAAAAATATAAAGGTAAAACCCAAAGCATCATTTCCCCCCTTGACCCTGAAGGAAGGCTGAGAGAAACAGGTGAGTTTTAAGAGTAACAAAGAGTAAGACACAGATATAGAGACTAAGGCGGAAGCTTGTTGGTTCAGGATAACAGTAGAGGAAAAAGGGCCTGAGTTAATCTATCTGAGAACAGCGACCTTAAAAAGAACAGCTGCAGCTGCAATATATATCACAAAAGATGTTTCCAACAGACACAGGGAAATGTTCATATCATGGCACAGAGAACAGCTGAGACATCTTCTAAACTGCAGTTAAGTCCTGGTCACACAAATTCAAGCAAAACTGTACATCTCATGAACAGCATGAGATGTTGGCTTATTCAACTACAGAATACAAGTAGGTTCATAAACTACATCTGTGCTAGTAAATTAAATATTCCAAAGATGGTTCTATGACACTGAGATTAACCAGAAAGGACTAAAAAAAATGCCTAGGATATTATATGCATCCTGCTTACTGGGCAGTCCATGGTCCATTCAGACTTCAGGAACATCATGAATTTGAGAGCATCCCAGATGGCACCAGCTCGAACTTTGCTGTTGATGTAAGAGTGACTGAACTGTCATGACTCAGTGTTCCTGGCAGTACTTACACATCAACTAAGGACAAAAACCATTCAAGCTGAAGGAAAAGTTGGCACAAAAAACACCAGCTTTTACACAGACCTGAGCAAGTTACGGGTAGAAACTGAAGACAGGGATTTGCACTCCTGTGTTTAGGTGTGCATGTCAGTACACATTTGCACTGGACAGAAGGGACCCTACAGATGGGGTGACAATTTCATTCCAAGAGGTTGTCTAGACATCAAGACCATCAAGACCATCAAGACAGTTGCCCTCTGGAGCTGTTTACTTCTGTCCTTTGTTACCAAATGCCATAAGTGAGACTTACACATCTGATTTATAGATATCTGTGCTAGGGGAAATTGAAACCACCCTTGAAGTTCTCCAATTAACCAGGGAGCATATTCTGAAACAGATTTCCAAGGGATTCAGGAAGCACATGCGGCCCCTTGCCAGTATTTGCCTCCTAGAAGAGGACAGTGCATCAACACTTAAACAACATGACGTCTGAGGCTGAGGGAGAGATCCCCAGCCAGTGGAAACTGAAGTGATCTTGAGAGCTATACTGATGGACAATAGCAATTATCTTGTTCATCATCATTTTTATGAGAACAAATAAAGGATCCTTTTTTTTCAAAGCTCATTGTCTTGTACCTGAGTGTGACTTCCTCCACTTACATTTGGGCTACTTCTTTCATTATAGTGAAACTGCTCCTTACTAAGAAGCACATAGTGAAAGAATCAGAAATCAAAGTTATAATAATTAACTCCAAAACATATTATTCTGTTTGAAATCTCCTTGCCCATTTATTATAGTGACAAAATGGAGAATTGCCTCAAGTCTGTGAACAACCTTTGAAGTTTAAAATGTTAAAATTATTTACAACAGCACAGATGGTATGACACTCTTGTCAGTCAAAGCTAAACCTTTGGTGATGGCAGAAGTTCCTCAGCTGCAAATATAAGCCTGGAAAGGAGGCTACATACACTTCCAACTACAAGTAAGGAGCCAGGTGAAGAAAAAGGCAGGCTCTCATATCACAGACCTCATTTATGCTGCAGGAATACACTAAAAGGCATCAACCACAAAAGTGTAGCAGAGCAGAGATGGCTGAACATCAAGACACAAAATAGTAATCATTCACAGGCTCACCACAGTCTGATAATAAGGATGTGATGGCCTTAGCACTTACCTGCAGATCCTCCCTTTGTATTCCTGGCATTGGGTTTGGCTGCAGAAAGCAAAAACACGTAGGGAGCTGTGCTGCTACAAAGTCTTCACAAAGAGACTGCTGGAACCAGTGT
The DNA here is from genome assembly GCA_013397075.1 of Rhabdornis inornatus. Lineage (NCBI taxonomy): Eukaryota > Metazoa > Chordata > Aves > Passeriformes > Rhabdornithidae > Rhabdornis > Rhabdornis inornatus. The sequence continues at coordinate 1,084,386 of VWZS01002160.1, read as the reverse complement.
GTTGAGGCTCTGGTTACACAGAGGTGAGTGGCTAAGTTAACCAGGATCTTGGTTAGTATTCAGGGTATGTCATGCAACATCTTTGGAGGGACATTTTGAGCCCATTCTCAAAACCAGGATCATCATGTTTACAAAATTCTTGAAATAACTCCTGAACAACTCAAAACATGCTGGACTTCCAGCCTCAGAAGCTGAAATGCCCACAGAATGTGAAAAGAAAATCCTTGGCAACCTTTCAAGACGTCTTAGAGCTGCACCGAAAGGCTTAATCTTGAAGATGTTCTATCTTCAGATATTTTCACACTAACACAAAAGATGGGAACGGGAAAACATCAGCTTTTGCCCAATTAATCCTGCTGTAGTGAGGCAGGATCGAGTCTTCCTCATGCCCAACTACTGATTAGTTAATATCAGTGACCTGGAATTGCAACTTTCCTCTGAGGGGGATGAGGAGTGATTTTTCCATGGGTCATTGGAGGAGATGGAGGTACAGGGAAATTAAGAGATCTTTCTGAGAGATGTTCACCTCGACAATGATGGGGATTCCAGGTCCCAGCGTTCAGTGTCTCCTTACCTCTATTCCTCTTCAGCGTGTGTTTTCTAATTTTCCTAATTTGTGCCTGATTTGTGAAATCAGTTTGTCTCGTATAGCAAGACCTGGTCCATCACCTTCTTTCTCAGAGACATGGGAAGTAATAGTAAGTACCTTTAATCTCACAAGCCAAATCAATCCCCATTCCTTCTGCTCCTTAAACAGATGTCAAACCAGCTGTGGCAGGAACAGAAAATGGGCTTTGCATTATGTCCATCTGTTAGGCAAATCATGGCGTAGAAAGACCACATTTGGGATCTTTTTTCTTTTCAGTGCTGCCAGTCAAGTAAAACAACAGGTCCCTAAAATAGTTATGAATAACCATTAGTAGGAGAAGACTTTGAAAATGTTCCTTGTTTATACATTTGCTGGAGGGTCTAAATCCTGGTAGAGCTTAGAAAAATCCACTGTTTTCATTAAGCTTTCAACTCAGCTTGGGCAAGGGCTCTATAGCACAGGATAATAAATAAATGTCATGCCACATGTATGCACATTTTCTTCCAAGGCTGTTTTCAATCTCTCTTTTCAGGCACATTTTGTGCTGATGGTTCCCTTTGCTGGCTGTATTAGAACAGCTTCAGCAAGTCTTTGAAAGCTTTCCCAAACAGAAAGCTCATTCATGTCCTCAACTCTGAGATGAGTAACAGTTTGCAGCTATGTACCTTAGGAGCCATAAAGCAGAGTAAACTGGATTGGAAGATCTCCTGTGTCCCTTCCCATATTTTTCATGGAAATAATAGTCTGGAGAAACAAGGGGTTTGAAAGCAATGCCAGAAGGGCCCTGGAGAGCCTGAATTCAGCAGCCTCAGCCTGATCTGTTATTTCTGCTGCCACTTCACTTCCCATATCACAAACTAAATCCAGTGTTGTATTCAGGACTACTACATGGATTTCACCCTGAGAGAGCGAGATCCAGGCTGTCTCATTGTAGTAGCTTAACTTGTAGTGGAATCACCTCACCCACTGTGTCCTTGCAGGTAGGACAGCTCTCAGACATATTGCATGAGCTTCAAAAGCTTCCCACACAGGCTGCTGCCAGCAGACATGTCCTACAGCTGGGGTTTGGCTTTTGGTCTGTGGCAGAAAGCAGCTTAACAAAGAATCATAGACTCATAGACTCATAGAATGCTTTGGGATGGAAGGAACTTTTAAAGACCATCTATTGTCAAGTCCCCTCTTATGAGTAGGGATATCTTCAACCAAATCAGGTCTGCCTGTTGCCCATGCTCTTGCATCAGCAGAATCTGAGACTTCTCAATATCTTGCAGCAGATTAGTCCTAAACCAACCAATTCAAAGCCCTTGAAAATACTTCCCTGCCATGGTCCATGTCAGAGAGAAGTGGAACTCGGAGATGACGCAAAACCAAACAGTAAGAGACATCCAGTACACCATTGAAGCTGAGGGTTTTTTGACATATTTGGCCTGAAACATAAGCAGAAACAGCTGTACTGATGCCTTGCAGCTCATGCTGCCAGGTATGGTAGCCACCCCAAAGTGGCAGGCTTGGTATTTCCTCTGTGTCTTAGGGGAGTGACCTGAGGGAAGCTTATTTGTCGTAATTTGGTTTTGTCTTCTCATCTCAAGTGGTCTTTTCCCTTAGAACAATAAATTGCTACTGCATTTCCCCTTTTTAAAATTCTACCATAGTGATAAAATGCAACGAAGTGCATGTTATCTGATCATTAATACATAGCATGGGTGAGTGTCTTGGGGATAGTTTATTATCCCATATCATTTGGGGAGGGAGGGTTGTTCTGTTTTGTTTCATCTTGTTTCCCAGGGGGCTGCTCCCCACAGCCCCACTCCCATCCTCCGTGGCTCCAGGAGTATCGATGAGCCAAGTTGAGATAGTGGGTGAAGGCAGAGGTCACAATGCAATATACCCTCTTGGGCATATGCCAACAGACTCAAAGTCCCTAAAGACTCTTTGAGAGGATCTACATTCATTAGGTAGCATCAAAAGCAACAGCAAACATTGGGAAATGTAGGAAATTGGAACTGCCATTTCAAAGACACTGAGACAATGTTTCATGCTAAATGTTTTCCTATATATTGGCCCACTCAATTAAAGAAGAAAAAAAAAAAAAGGAAGGAGAAAAGGGGGGGAATCACCTAGCGCACAGAATGCACAAAAAATTAAAAATAATTTTCTTTCCCCCACCAGAGATCTGCTGATGCTCTGATGGCACTGCCTGGCTCTTTCCTGCTTGTTGAATTATATGTGAGAAAGTACAAAGAAAACTAGACTTTGGGGATTAAAAATCACTGGCCACTATTTGTCAGAATGCAGAGCAATTTGCGGTACCTCAAAGTTTTTTGGGGTACCTCAAGTGTGACCATTCTGAGGTTTCTTGAAGCTGTTTTAAACTCCACGTGATTAAATCTTTCAGTTTGCCACATGTCACGCTGAGCACTCAGAGATCCTACAAATCCTGGCGCCATTTCACCTTCTTTCAATCTCTTTTCTTTTTTTTTTTTTTTATACAAACCATAGCGGGGTGGTTGGGTAATTGTCTTCAGATGTATCATTTTTTTCAGCATTGCCTACTTTAGAGCTTCTTGCAGCTATTTTCATGGCATCTGGTACTGATCTCCAGCAGAGACACAACAACAAATTTGCTGGAGCACAGCTCTGGTGTGGGGTGGTCTGGAATTAGAGATCTTCTACTCAAATGTCCTTTGGTACTGATCCTGTTCCTGAAAACACCCAGGCGTTCCTAGTTCCTAGCTTGGAAAATTTCACCAGGAAAGGAAGGAATAAAAAAAGAATGAACAGAGGCGGTTTTCTTCCTTGGTGGGTTTGGGATAGCTGGGAGCCACCTCTACTTGTTTGTGTGCATGACCTTCAGGACAACCACAAATCTCCCATTTGTAGTAACCATCACCTATAAAATGACAGATAATTACAATTTTTCCACACTCCATCTTCACTCCACTTTTCCTCTCATATTTTAAACACCAGGAGCAGCTATATAAGCAAGATAAACATTTTCAGGCATTCCTCAGTTTGGGGAAATAGAAACCAGGGGAAAGTAATTTATGCATTAATAGCATATACAGTCTCTGTGTTTTCAGCTGACCTGTGGAGGTTCATGGTCACAGATAGGTACTTCAAGACAATCAATGTCATTTTTAGATAGAGGAATAAAACAATCTACTCTCAGTTTGCTAATGTAAGTGTATAAAAACAGTCAGATGACTCACACTCTGGAATTCCCTCTTTGTCTCTATGAACAATAGAGGGAGATTTCTGTGAGTACTTCAGACTGTAAATTATTCTCTACACACTGAAACTTCAGTGTCACTAATGTTACCTTCAGTCTCTGCCCAAGCTCTTTCTGAGATGCGCTGCAATTCCAAAAGAAGGTCAAGTAACAAGGAAACACATTGTGCATAAGAGCCCCCTTCGTAAAGTAAGGCCAATAATGCTTTCTTTCTTCACTCCCCTGCCTCCCATATCTAGACATGCTTGAGATTCTCTCTTTTTTGTTTCCAGAATGTAGTTCTTTATACACCATGGCCTCAACCCTCATTCAGGTTACCAGCTGTTTTTCTAAGCTGTTTTGGTTTTTTTTTTGTGCACTCCTTTGCACAAATAGTAATGGTGGAAGACACGTTATAATTCCTATTGACTCTTGGCCCGACTTTGTTCATGTTCAAATCACAAAGGTGGTTTGAGCTAACAGTGACTGGAAACAGAATTTAGTGTCTTTTAAGCTCAAGATGTTTAGTGAGGAGCATTTAGGAACATCCTTAACTGTTCCTGTTAAGGAGGATGTGATCTTGTTACCAAAAACTCCCCAACACGTATGTAAGATATTAAGAAGCAGGCATTCTTTATTTGGCCAGATGCACAAGAGGACAGCTCCTCCCAAAAGCTGTAAATGCTAACTACAGGAAAGTTTCTGTTTATACTGTATTTTTCATATATTGATTGTCCCAGACTAAATATACATATGATAATCATTTCCCCAAAATCATTAACATATTCACCCCCACCCCTTTATGCATGTGTTCCTCCGTCCTGGGGGTCTCACTGCTGATCCCTGGTGGTCTTGGATCCCAGTATTCCAGGCGACCTGGCTGAGTTGGCAGGACACTGAGGCTGGTGAACTTCCAGTTCTCCTTCTTACACAAGCCAGTAGTTTTGGAGAGCAAGTATTGTGTTAGCTCACCAGGCGTAGGCCATTTATCATCTGGTAACAATCTCATAAAGTTGGAAAGAAGTGGAATAGTTAGGGCAGAATTCATGTCGTCATAAAGGGATGCTGATAGCGCAGCACTACACAATTGGTTTTATTGAAACATCATGGCAGCAATGCCACAGTATCAATACTCTCCTTTTGAAGAATATTGCAAAGGACATGTAGGTGAGGAAGAAACTTCTGCAGAAGGATTTTGCTGAATGCTTTGCTGCCCACCTGTGTTGTAAGACACACATCTCTTCAGTCCTGAGAGAGTGGTGCATTTATTGAGCATGAAATATTGTGCCAATTAGAAGGAAAGTCAAGTCAGAGTCATAAAAAAGAAGGCTGGAAGGATGAGGAGAGGTGATAAAGGTCTTTGTTTTGCCTCAAGGAAGGATCAGTTTTTCCTAAGCCATTTCTGACAGTTGTTTGTTTTATCTATTTTTAAAGACTACAATTAGTTCCAAAATGACAGCCTCCCAGGCAATCAGTGCCAGTGCTTAACTGGATTTACTGTTAGAAATTGCCTCTCAAGCTTAACAGAGCACTCCCAGGGCTCCCATTTAAGACCATGACTTCACTCTTGGTTCCCTGGTGATATGGAGAAGAGCCTATTCCCTTTGTATTTATGGTCTATTTTATACAGCCAGACTGCTGAGGGCAACTCTGGATGATCCCCTCTTGCTGCATATTTGATGTTCACTCTGTTGATCCACTTCAGCTATTGTGAGGAGCTTCCATACATTCCTGCAGGGGTTTATGCTCACTTAGGGAATGGTTAAACTCAGTTCTTTCCTGGTCTTACTCCTGGCCAGCCTACAACAGCCTATAACACCGATCCCCCCAGTGGCCCCAGTGAGTTTTGCAATTCCTGATCCTTGAAAATTTATTCTCACTTCTGAACTGATGCCCCATAAAAACTGTGATTGCCAGCTGCAACCACCACACAAACAGAAGATCAAACTTTAGCATTTCCTTTGTGCTTCCTGCCCAACATTTCTGCCCATGAACCCATGCTGTTGCTCTGGCTCTTAGCAACATCCACTGAGGACCTGAATGGCCCAATGGGTTTTGTAGCTTCATCCACATAAGATACTTTTATCTTGCAAAAGTCTGAGTTATCTTCCAGGTAGGTTACCAAACCTGCTCAAAGTTTGCTCCATTTAGGAACTCTGTTAAGGTGAGGGGGTCCAAAGACCTGAGGGTTTGCCAAATGACCGGTGGGCACATCAAGCAAGCACAGATGCTCTCAGTATGCTCTCTTTCTACCCTCAAGACTGCCTGAAGTGGCCATAATTGGATCCTCACAAGTCAGCATGTTGTGTATCATTTGATCCCTTGTCCTGTCTCCCTGAGCACTTCCGAATTCCTTAGACGAAATTCCAGCTTGTTTGTCCACAGCCACATCTCCTTCTATAATGGAAGACTGAGTTAGCAAAGCCTTGAGGAATCTCATTACATTTCATGCTGGAAAAAGCGGCCAAGCCTTGCTAGCAGGTCCGAAAGACAGTAATATATGACCTGGGTTGAGGCCAACAGCTGCTCCTGCTCCTCCTCTCTGCAAGGGTTCTCAGATGGAGACACTTCCAACAAATTGTAAATGACTTGCTGTACCTGTCATCTTTCAGAGCAGCCATGGAGTATTGTCTCAGAGAGAGTGTAATTCCTTTTCTCCCCCATTCCCTGCCTATCAAGTTTGGTAGCCTTCTGGTGTCAGCCCACATTGCCAGGCAGGAGGCTTTCCTCCAGCTCCCAGACTTCTTATTTACTTCAAAGGCCAGCAGGGAGTGGGAAGCACAGCAGAGACCTCATTCCTGCAATTTATTTGCCTTGCAGCCTGGTTGCTGCACTCAGTTTTCCCTGTCAGATGTACTGGCAGCCCCCTCAAAGACCTTATCTCGCAACTGGGTATACAAAATGGCTCCAGAATAGAAAACAAGAATATGTTGTACTCTAGGAAGATCACCATCATCTCCTGGGTGATGTAGGTTTTAGCCTGCATCTCTCCTTATCAGGACTTAAAAGTCTGTCCCATCTACCCTTGGTTACATCTGCACTCCAACTCATCACTGGATGATGGGGCAATCTGAGAACAAAGGACGATGTTCCTCTAAAGTGCTGGGAATGGGAAATTCACATGTTCCTGGTATGAGGGAACAAGTCACGAGACCTAAATGTAAACCTGGGACAAAAAGACACCACTCAGATAATCCACAGTTTCTGAGGCTCCCCCAGTAAGGTTCAGTTTGATTGCAACTCAATGCATGGAGGTGAAACTACTAGTCTGGTCTGGTCCTGAAAGAAGGCATAATTCAATGAGAGGTTTCTGGAGTCAACACTGATTTCTTACCTGTTCATGAGAAGTCTTGGAGAACTTTTTTGGGCATGAAGACAGGTTCACGTGTGGTTTGGGATCTAACTAAGGCCCAGAATCATTCCCAATGAGCAGTTCACATAAAGTTATCTACTCAGATTTAAATGGATGTGGATGCAAGCTCTTCCACACAGATGACCTCAGAGTCATAGGACAATCTTGTGCACATTGAATTTATTTGCACAGACACAAACACTGAGTTAAGCACTTGCTGTTTCAGGTGCCATGTCATGCAATCCTTCTCAGAAATGCATGGAGCTCAAGTGTCCAAATTTTCCATGAAACAAGTAGTTAACTGGTAAGGACCTCTGTAAGCTTATCAGCAGGCCTTTGAGTCTTTTGCTAGAAATAAATAAGTGTAAGTTATTTGAAGAAACAAAATCATAAGGAAGAGTTATAGAAGGAAGATTCCACAAAACCCTTAGATTCAGATCTTCTTAATTTTGACTCTTCTATTTAGCTTATTATCAGCACACAAGTTTATGTTATTAATCTCTGCTTTGACAGCATTATAGTAAAACTTGTGTATTCCTTCTCATTTGTATTAATGCATCTGTCTGTTAGTGAGTAGGTGATTAAAAATACTCCCAAGCCCTGAAACATTGCTCTTCTGACACCAACCTTCTTGCCATTTTGCTCTGGTTGGTGGTTTCTCTCCTGAAGAGCACAAACTACATCAGTGGCTGGGATTTTCCAGTTTATCCCTACCTTTTCATAGGACTATTGATCAAATCCCAGCAACTGTTATATAGATGTCTCAGATTTGACTGAATGCTTGACACCATGCTTGACAAGGCACAGGCACATAATAAACCGACAGCCTTTACCCTTAAGAGGTTTTACAAAGCAGCATTGAAGTTAATGGAGGGTACATGGAAGAGACTAGCTGCATGACACCTTTATTACTTTTGTGTTACCCATCAGTTCAGTGCAACTCTTCTGAGGACATCTGCCGTGGGAGATGGTGTATGTGTTCATGTGTGAGCATACAGACCAGCTGTTTTATAACTATATGCTCAGAGGTGAGATTCATGTCTTCAAAGCTCACCTGGACACTTAAGCCTCACCAGGCTTCTGCTGTCACTCAGCCTCTTTCTCTCCACTCATCTTCCCTGCCAGAATCTGGGCACTTGATGGTTGCCAAGCATGTGATAAAAATATCTGCTTGCCAGAGAGGCATGTGCATGGAATCTGCTGCTGCTGCAGCTTCTCCATGGAAGCTGGCAAACTTCAGAGCTTGGAAAGGGTTCCCAGCTCCTCACTGCCCTTCCACTGTTAATGACTTCCTCTACACCCGAGCTTTGCACTGCCTTCCATGGCCACAGCTCTTTCTCACTGCCTTCAGACTCCTGTTTAACCTCAGACAGAGCCCACTTCTCCACACCCCATAAAGAGCACTTCTTGAGCTCCTCTATCTGTGTCCCTCTCCCTTGCTCATTTTCATGGCCCCATAGAAGTCTCCACGCACTGCAGTGAGAAACCACGTTGAGCTGCAATAACACAAGGGATTAGGGAAACCCACAATTACAAAGAAATAATTTCAGGACACCGAGTACCAGAGGGAGGCACTGAGATGATGACACTGAAGACCTAGACTGCTCAAGTCTAATCAAATAAAATCAAAGCTTTTGTTCAAGAAGTACAGTTTCTCTGAGCCTCATTTCCCCATGGTTACATTTCCTTTTCCTACTCTTGCTATCTGTCAAGATAACAAGCTTGGTCAAGATAACAAACGTAGGTCTCAGCCTACATGACTAGCATTTAACACCAGGACATTCTGACCTTGCAGGCTTCATTGTAGCAAAAATAATGTCACTCTAGTCAGACAGAAGCACCTTTACAGAAATCCCCTTGGTGTGGACTTCTCCTCACATCTCTACCATGAGATTGACTCCTTTGAGTCAGAGTATTAGGATACCATAGCATGAAGGCAAATGAGCAAAGTGGCAAATAGTCCTTTTCCTCTAGGAAAGTGAAGGTGCTTAGCAGCAGTCAGTGCTGGTGAACTGAGACAAATTTAGAAGAAGACACTCTGCAATGAGTAGTTTCCTCTAAAGGGTTTCAACAATTCCTCTCCACCAACAGAAGATGAATACTAATAGAGGAAGGTGAAAAAAAGCCCAAACCGATGGTTTATTAACAACAGAATGCTCACAGAACTCACCCCCTGCCCCCCACACACAGAGGAACAAAGACCCAAAAATGCCTGGAGAATGGGGCAAAGGTTGGAGAAATACTCCTTCCTGGCACATGGTGTGAGATGGTGCCAGCTTTCACGCTGAGGAAAGAGGAGCTTCACAAAAGAATTCCAGCAGGATGCCAAAAACTTGGGTTTTGGCTCTCTGGCCATGACCTCCTCTCCACAGCAGCCAAAGCAGCTGGGCTGGAGCCTTTGTTGGTGCTTTCTCTCCCTGGCTCAGCTTCCTGAGGTTTGGGGCTGGAATGGGGTGGCCCTGCTCCTCCAGCCATGGACCAGCAGCTGTCCAGTTCACCTTGAGGCAGGGGAAAGATTGCTGCTCTGCAGCTTCTCCAAGGCCAGGGAAGGGAAAAGTTTCTTGCTTGGGCCAACAAAACCAAGTTAGCTAAGCAAAACCAAACTGCACACCATCACACAACACCTGGGTAGTGAGGCCTTGACAAAGCCTGCCAATGACCCCAAAGCTCCCCCACACACACCCAGTCCTGGGCCTTAGAGATACAGCAACCATCTTTGGGCATAAAGCAGAGGATCATGGAATAGACCATCATCATAAATCACTCCGAGACAGTCAGGAAGAAATCCCCTTTTCTTTCAGTGGCCAGGAGTTAGTCCTGGGCAGGAGGAGTGAAGCTGTGATTCCTGGGTACGACTCACCTGCTGCGTGCCCAATCCTGCTCAGCATCCCTACAGAATGCTGGCACAATCACATCCTCCCCTAAAGTTTTAGGGGTTGGGTGTTTTTTCACTGGTTCCAAGCCAAAAAGGGTTGAAAACCAGTTCCTGCAGTGGTTTTTAAGGAGCAGGAGTGAGGTGGAGATATGTAACACGTTTTTCAGTAGGACATCTTATCTCAGACCAATTCATCATTGTCCACCCATCCTGCTGGGCCCTGGCAGCAATTCAGCAGGAGTGGAGGCCAGCGGAGGGCCCAGATCCGTTGTGTCTCTAGAAGGGATCAAACAGTGAAATTGGAACAGCGTAAACTTTCCTGGATGGGATTACAGCCCAGCCAGAACTGTGACACTGAGAGATCCTGCTTTTCATCCCCCTCTGGGCTGGGTTCATTCTAACTCCTCTCCTGCTGTGCCCAGCATCCAGAGCTGATGAGAGGCACAGTAGGGATGATTTGGGAGGAGTACACAGTGCACAGCCCAAAAGCCTGCAGTAAACTGGTGGTGTGTAGGACTCACCCTCTGCAGCAGCTGTCCTTATACAGAAACAAATTCACGTCAAATTAAATGTTCAGATCCTAAACTCTGAATAAGGTTTAAAGGTGAGGTGAGACCAAAAAGCATTCCGAAAAATTTACAGCAGAATAATTCTACTAGGACAGATGAACAGAAGCACACACTGCTTCTGTCTCGCGGTATCTGATTTGTGTTGGGTTGTCCTGGGTGCCAGGCAAGAGGATGCCAGACACTGATCCTCTGTGGAGGCCTCTAGAGAGCAACTGAGTGGAAAGGGATGACTCCCTGGGCTGGATTTAAGGCTCCTCAGTCTCCTGTTGAGATTTCCTTGGCAGAAAAAAACACTTTGCATAGGTCTTTCCCTCTTGAAAGGTGGAGATTATGTGTCTGGGGCTTAATAAATTTTCTTGGTGTGGTGCAGGCTGCAGTAGGGGCTGGACTGATGGTTAGTGACAGAAACAGAAAAACCACGCATCAGCTGAGACATGACTTTCAAGAAGGAAAAGGGACTTTTCTTCCAGAGAAGGAACCATCCAAAAGAAAATACCACCAATACCTGGTAGAGTTACTTTCAGTCCATGGCATGTTCCAGGTGCAAGAGAGGCAGCCTGTGAGGTTAAATGTGGAGTGGCATCCCAAGCACTCACCAGCTCTGGAGAGAAGCCGTGGGGATGCTGAGCTTCTTGAGAAGCTCCTGCTGTGCCCTCACAGAGGCACAGCTGTCCTGCAGTGGGTGTTGACTATGGTTGTTTTTCTCATGCCAGTTGTAGAGAATGCCTTAGACACACAGGGCAAGGATAGAGCTCCTAAAACCCATCTGCTGCTACCTTAGCAAGCACATGTTTTATTCCAAAAAGGAATTTTGGCCTTCCCAGCTAAAAACTGACTTTATCACCCCCTCTGCCGTCTTCTCCTGTAGAACAACCTTGGCTCTTCTCCCTGTGACTGCATGAAACTTTTCACCTTCTTTTCCTGCCTCACTGGCTTAGGTGAAAGGCTCAACATGTCAGCCATGCACTGGAGTTGTCACGGCTTCTTGTAAGCACTTCATATATTCTGAGGAGTGACTCCCACAAAGGCTTAGGATCCATGACAGCATTTTCCAGCACTGCCTTGTTGCTTCCAATTACCTTGACATACGGCTGACACAGAAAAGAAGATCCATGTCTCCCATCCAGAGACTCACCAGAAACTTTTCCCCCTGACACCCTTGCCTGCAGTCCTCCTCACAGATGAGTTACATCTTCCCCACCCACCTGCTTTGCTGAGCAGCTGGAAATTCATGTGTAAGGAGGAAATATGCATGTATACTGTTCAGATGGTGAGGGCAAGCAACAGTGTGGGACATGGCATGGATCACAGCAATGGGTTGCCTGGGGGAAGGGGGTAAGGGGGTATCCTGGAAATGGCAGCGGACGTTGATTATCTGGAGAAGTTTTGTTTTTGTTTTTTTTTTTAATGCCTCCTGTTATAATGGGATCCAGTAATTCATCCTCAGCATGGGTTGTGTGTCTGTTCTGCCTAGAGAACCATCACAGGGTTCAGTTAGTAATCCAGCACAGGGGGATACTGAACTTTTCCTCCTCTTTTTTTTTCCACAGGTGATTTCAGGGCAGCCAATGTACTTCTGGTGCCTTAAGTTTTAGCTTTCATATTTTCCATATTCTGTACTGCATTAGTATAAAACTCTGAACTTCATATGAAGTGTTAGCAAGTTCTCCTCACAGTTTAGTTAGACAAAACTATTCTTTTCCAGCCTGAGAACCAAGGACACTGTTGAAGCTCCAGATCCAAGAAGTATAAACAACAGCAAATTGAGGAGAGCAAACTGGGAGGATGGGATTGCATAACCTGAAGCTGTAATTGGACAATTAACACCAATATGTAAATAGACCAAAACTTATAAAAGTGTGAGAACTCGTGACACACCGTCCGTCTTGGGTGTAGCCATGGCCAGGCTCTTGTACTGCCCAAGATGTATTTTTGAAGGCCTTTTAACAAATACTTTATTCTTTAACTCTGTCTAGCCTCTATTCTAGGTAGCCTCTCAATGCATCACTTTTACCACCTGAGTTACGTGGAGAATGTCCTGATGTGTTCAGTCTCTGAGGAAAAGTATCATCGAACACTGTGTTTCTAATTAAATAAAATGGAAGGATAAGAAGATTGACAAGCAGCTGAAAAATGAAAGGGGAGGAGGTTTCCCAAATGCCTTGCAGTAGAAAAAATATCTCATATGATGGCAGATCCCACAATGATATAAATCACCTTATGGGTGGTCAGCTTTAAAATGCAGCTCAAATACCGGTGTATCCTTCTTTCTACTGTCAGCTTTCACCCTGAAGGACATTAAAAAACTTTGCAAAACCATGCACAGATGACAATGATGGTACCTCCACCCAGTAAAGGAAGCGTGATTCTGCCTAGCACCAAGCAGTGCAGCTATCCAGTTGTCTGGAGCAAGGAGCAAAAGTGTTTCATGTCTCTTTGAAATTATGCTCTGAGAATGTAATGAGCAGCATCAAGCTGGGGGATTGCATTTTACTGAGCAGCGAAGTGAGCAGTGAATGCCAATTTCTGCATGCCAAACTTCATCTCCTAATGATAGAATCATAGAATGTTAAGGGGTTAGAATGTACCTTAAACATCATCTAGTCCCAAACTCCTCTGCAATAGGCAGGGACACCTTCCAGTAGACCAGGTTACTTAAGGCTTTGTCCAAACTGGCTTTGAACAACTCCAGGGTTGGGGCAGACACAGCTTCTCTGGGCAACCTGTGCCAGGGCCTCACCACCCTCACATTAAGTAATTTCTTCCTAACATCTAATCTAAATTTCCCCAATTAGAGTTTGAACTCATATCCTCTTGTCCTATCACCACAGTTTGTGATGAACCTCCTGGCTTCCTTCAGATAACTGGAAGGTGTTATGAGGCTGCCTCACAGCCTTCTCTTCTCCAGGCTGAACAGCCCCAATTCTCTTAGCCTGTCTCCATAGGAGAGGTTCTCCAGTCCCTCAACTTTAGGACCTCCTCTGGACTTGCTCCAGAAGTTCCATATCCCTCTCTGTGTTACGGGCAGAAGAACTGGATGCAGTACTCTAGTTAAGATCTCACAAGAGCAGAGTAGAGGGGGAGATTCACCTCCCTTGACCTGCTGGCTGTGCCTCTTTGGATGAAGCCCAGGATTCCATTGGCTTTCTGAGCTGGGAGCACTCACTGCCAGCTCATGGTGAGTTTTTCATCAACCATCACCGACAAGTGCCTCCCCATATGTCTGCTCTCTATTGTTTCTCTGCCCCACCTGTAGGCGTGCCTGGGACTGACATGCCCCAGGTTCAGAACCTTGCGCTTGGCTTTGTTGAACTTCATAAGATTCACACAGACCCACCTCTGCAGCCTATCTAGGTCACTCTGGATCTATCCCTTCCCTCCAGTGTGTAACTGCAGCACACAGCTTAGTGTAGTCAGTGAACATGCGGGGGGTGCCTAGGTCCCACTGCCCATGTTGCCAACAAAGCTGTTGAACAGCATCACCCCCAGCACCAGTGACGAGGGACCCCACTTGTCACCAACCTCCCCATGGACAATGAGCCATTGATCACAATTCTGTTTGTGGCCATCTAGCCAGCTCTTTATCCACTGAATGGTCCATCCATCAAATCCATCTCTCCAGTTTGGAGACAAGGTTGTTGTGTTGGGCAGTGTAAAATGTTTTGCAGAAATCCAGGCAGATGATGTCAGTTGCTCTGCACCTATTCACAAACTCTCTAGCCTCATCGTAGAAGATCACCAAATTTGTCACAAATTATTCCCTAATTTCATAATGATTTCCTGATGACATACACTGAATACACTTTTACCTGGCAAAATATATTTGTAAGCAACATAAGAAAAGGTGTTAAAATGAGAGGTGCAGCAGCATCTCATCTTAACCAGACCAGTCTGTCATCATAATACAGCATAGCCACGTTGGTTTTGATCTCGTTCTACCTCAGTATGTAGCAGTGATCAAAGCAGAGACTAAGGCAAGTATACAGTTGCATCCCAACTCCCAGGAATCTTATTTTATTGAAGATATTTTCTAATACCACAATTTATACTTTGGGAGCTCTAACACAGCCAATGCACAAGGTACAAACCTGGGAGGAAGCAGGTAGATCTCATCAACTGCTGCTGCATGCATCCCATTTCTCTCCACACAGCTCTTTGGCTCATTCATCTTTGCAGCCTTGCTCCCAGGTCTTTACAAAGCTAGCATGTCCAGTCACAGTAGCTTTTCGCCAGTGGCTGCTAATGCCTCAACAATTCATGCCATGTGGTTAGAAAACACTGCAGAGCTCTGAAGTCCATAAAAATTCTTAGATTAGTAGTTTAATAATAAGTCTAGTCTTTCCATGTCAGTACATTATAGACCCCCAGCGAGGCATTTTAAATCCAGGACTACGAGAGAATGCTGTAAAGTCTTTAGCCTACAAGACTGGAGTTTTTCCCNGAGGCATTTTAAATCCAGGACTACATGAGAATGTTGTAAAGTCAAGACTGGGGTTTTTCCTTTGAAAAGAGAGTAAAATTAATAATACAATCTAGAGAATGGGAATAAATCCAGGAGACAAAGGAAAGGAATGAGATAAAGGGGAGAAAAAATGTGGAAAAATGTGGAAAAAAATAAAAGGGAAAAAGATGGAGGCTGATAAATGGTGCTGTAGAAAGACATATTGAAGCTTTTTTCGAAATCCCATGGTACCAGAGCATGCAGTATTAATAGCCCTTGGCACCTTGTAAACTCAGCAAAACTAATTTTGCAGAAAAGATCTTTCCTAGCACTCTCCTCTTTCTTGCTAAACATGTATTTTCTAGGACTGACATGCCCCCTTTCATCACAATAGCAGAAAGCAAGCTGGAAGATTTTCCGGGACACCTGGGGTGTCGTCCCACCTACTCTTGCAAAGGGAAAACACAAACTCCATCAGATCTTCAATGAACCCAACCAGCCCCTAACACTATGCTGGGACAATAGCTGTGAGGTGGACTTGTAAACTTCACTTGTGAGGTAGCCAGTCATTATTGTCCCAATCTGACAGATAAAGGAACTGGGCATAGTCCAGGGTCGCACAGAGAGGTGGGACAGAAGCAGTGGCTGTGACCTGTGATCCTGATGGCAAAGCACAGGCTGACCTGTAGAGTGTGCTCCTTTACGAGCAACAGCAATGGCAGCAACAACAAACCAAAACAGAAACCCCAATAACCAAACCAGCCTTTTCCCGCTCTTTAAGTGCTTTCCCCGGGGTGCAGTTCCGCTCACAGCCAGCAGGGGGCGCTGGTGGCTCCGGGCAGGGCAGGGGCGATGATTCCTCCAGGCCTGCAGGGGGCGCTGTGGTGCGGGCTCGGGCCCACACGGCAATGGCGGCTGGGCCCAGACGGGAGTCACAGGCAGCAGCTGGGCACAGGCACAGTTGCTGGGTTACCATACAGAGGTATGCCAGCTCCGGACCCCCTCACCCACAAATGGCCAGGGAACAAAACAAAACAAAACAAAACAAAACAAAACAAAACAAAACAAAACAAAAAAAATTAATCAGACTTGCAGTGGAGAAAAACCGCAGCTGACCGGGATCTCAGAGTCCAACACACAGGTGTGGCCACGGTTACACACTGTGGGCAGAGGGTCTGGCGGGAGGTGATCCTGATGTTCCCCAGCCACACGTGCTGGTTCTGAGCTCCGAGCAGCCAGGTGGCAGGGAGAACAGCAAACAGCTCCTTTGTCACCCAGATCTGGAGACTGGACTGACCAAAAGCCCAGCTCCAAACCTCTAGGATAGTCTTTTCTATTATCACTTGCAACCTGCCCCCAGCCAGGGCCATTTCAATGGAATGTTGTGACACCCAGCTACATCTTTGTTTTCTTAAGTATCGGAAGTTATTGTTTCCTAGCAACATATGGGATAAAATTCCATTCGCAAAAGAAACAAAAGGAAAAATCCTAACTCCCAGTAATGGGCCATAGTCTGCTTCCAATTATGGGCCATTCTTGCATCCTACTGCTTGTAACATGAGCTAGATTTGCCCACAGACAGATTAGCTGACAGCCATAAAAATCAGTCTCAGAGCATGACCTGGCTGTGCTTCCTTCACCATGCACACCTTCCCTCCGGGCTTCCATCACTCTGCTGCAAATCTCACACACTGGGTGACCAAACTTTGTTTTTCCCCCTGGTCTCCAGTGAAGTTTGGCTGGTAAATTTCTGAGCCCTTTGGTGGCATGGAGAGTGTCAAGACAAAATCAACCCTCCTCGTTTCCAATGAAAACAAAACAAAGCCACCCATTCCCTGCTCTCAGGCTCTCCTGAGGTCACAGCAGTCCTGCAGATATTAAGCCTCCCTTTACCGCCACTGCTGTGACAGCACAACAAGCTCTGTTCTGCAATAAGCTTGACTCAGCGGGTAGGAGAAGCACCAATTTCTGTGTTGAAACTTTCTTGCACAAACTGTTGGGTCCTGTTTTTTCAACTGGAAAGGTCATTTCTGGGTCTTAGTGGTTCACTGGTGACAAAACAAAACATGAAGCAAGATGCTCTGCAGGACACCGCCCACGAAAAGAAATGTTATTTCAGATACTTGTCTGTTTTCAGTGGTGCTGTAGACTTGTCCCAAACTTGACAACAGCAAATGTGAGTTCCATGGAAAGTAATATTCATGACCCACATGCCGAATCAGCGAGAACTTTCAGTTCTTCTGCCAGCAGTTGAGATTGGTTTGATTAGCAAGTGCATAGGGTTTGTTGTATATGTGTTAATGTGAAGGTTTCATCTGCTTGGTGTTACTGAAGAGACAGGGAGATGAAGATGACAGAGAGGAGCAGCATAAAATGTGTAGCAAAGAGTTCACATGTACATTTGCAGCAGCACAGTGTAATCACTTCAGAGCCTTGTTATCACCGGGTCAAGGTAGGTGATTGTCCCAATTTATTCAGCTCTGGTGAGAACCCACCTGCAGACCTACCTCCAGTTCTGGGGTTCCCAGCGTCAGAAGGACACGGACCTGCCGAAGTGAGCCCAGAGGAGGCTATGGAGATGCTTCAAGAACTGGAGCCCCTCTGCTCTGGAGACAAACTGGGAGAGCTGGGGGTGTTTAGCCTCAAGAAAAGAGGGCTCCAGGGAAGATCTTAGACCCCCTTCTGGTGCCTAAAGGGGCTCCAGAAGAGCTGGAGAGGGACTTGTGAAAACAACATAGAATGACAGGACAAGGAAGAATGGCTTCAGACTGAGGGCAGGGTTAGATTGGATATTGGAGGAAATTCTTCCCTGTGAGGATGGTGAGGCCCTGGCACAGGCTGTCCAGAGAAGCTGTGGCTGTCCCATCCCTGGAAGTGTTCACAGCCAGATAGGATAGGGCTTGGAGCAACCTGGTCTAGTGAAAGGTGTTCTCATGGCAAGGGGGTGGTACTGGATGGTCTTTAAGGGCGCCTTCTAACCCAAACCATTCTGTGATTCTGTGCTCACCTTTGTCATGTGAGCACGAGATAGAACTACACACTTAGCAGAGATTACCTGGGAAGAAGGGCATGAAAGAGAGATTCTGGCCATGGAAGAAATATTGGGAAAATGGATAATCTTTGGCTTGTAAGATTCAGAGAGAGTAGAGGAGGTTTGAGGCCCTTCTAAGCCACTCGTTTTCAAAAGGAGTCCCAGTATTTGTGCTGGATTACAAAACTATGGCAAGTGCAAGAGAACTAAAAAACTCCAAAAATATGAAACCACCTACTCTGCTTCCAGTAGTAATATAAACACGGATCCATAACAGGACATAAACCTTTCCACTGCTCAGCTCCTCCACAGATGATATTTGTTTATATTTTGGGGGGGCTATATGGGAAACAGAGACTTCCAGCCTACCAAGAACTGACCTGATGAAATCAGGAAGATGTCCAAAAACATCTGTCATGTCAATGGAGGGTGAAGAAGGAAGGTTAGGGAGATTTTGACATGCAGAGATGATAGAGCAAGATCTTCACACTGTTTGCTGGGTTATGTAGTTTAAGGGCAGCACAACCAGCTCATGGCTCTTCCCACCTGCCTAAGACCTGGCATCCAGCTTGGCAGCAGTGGATTTGATATCTCACAAAGGATTTGAGATAAACCATGCAGGGTTTGACAGTTAATGAGATGGTTATTAAATGTTTCTGGAATATCAACTCATGAGAAACATATTGAGCAACTAGTAACAGAGACTCATCCACAGCTATTCTTACAGTCAAGATTAAATGTTTTCAAGAAACAGTTTGGGCGTGATCCTGAATTTCAGCATGCATTCAGACTGGGAGTTGGTGATGCTCTGCTCTCCAGACAGGGAACATGGGTCCCATCTTGCCCCAAATCAGCTGGTCCAGCCTGTCATCTCTTCAGTTGAGAAGAAGGAACAGCAGCAGTCACTTGTTAAGTCCTCCAGACATGCAGCCTTTGAAAACTGGCAGAGAGGAGATTCAGCCATTGAAAATCTTTGTCATAGTCTCCCTTCAGATACCCAGGAACCTCCAGATGCCTTTGGATTGACATCCTTTACCATGGAAAAGGCAAATACAGTCCGTGGACTGTAAAATCCCAATTTCTCCCTTTTTGTTTTTGTCAGGCCCACCAAACTTCAGGTTTGGAGCTGAAAACACTAAATTAGAAGGATGACACTCACAGTGGCACCTGTATCATTTACATCAAAACGTAGTCCCTGAAGTCAGATCTTCAGTCTTGCCCAAAGATAATTGCATTCAATAACCTTGTAGTCCTTTAGATTGTGCAGGGCCTTTAACCAAAATTGGATCCTTTCCTGTGTGTTTTCTTGTTTTCAACTTAAATAAAATATATTATAATGAGTTTCTGACGTCCTCTCAGCAAGTTTCTGCAGTGACGCCCTCTTCTGATGAGCCTCTGTGGCTCAGAATCAGGCAGAATCACATTGGGTACCACCACCTCATCAAAACATTCAGGAATGTAATCTACTACTAACCTTTCATTTCAAGATCTACCTTCTGCTCATGAAGTTAAAAATATAATCCCAAAGCCTATCTGCTCTTCCAGTAAGCATTTCAAAATGTGCTGGGTTTCATACTTCTATGGGGAATAGTGCAGAAGAGTCCCTGGAACACTTTCACCATCAAGGGGCCATTCCAGAGCCCCAGAAACATGCAAAGGATAAAGTCCTAAAGGACTGGGAAATTTTGGAGCTACATGACTCCACAGGTCCTGCTTTGAAAGGCTAAAAGGAGCCTGGCAAATCAACTGCAGAGAATCCGGCAACATGTAGACACCCAAGGAGCACAGGGACTTTTGGGGAGAAGAGAAGCTTAAGAACTGGGGCACCTCTGACCTTGGCTCCACAGCAGTCGATTTACCCAGATGTGAGATGCTAGAAGATGAGGACTCTTCTTCCAACCCACCAGGTGAAAAATGAAGCAGGATGAGCTAGACACATGCCAATTTTCCATCAATCCCTTGATGAACTCCATCTGTCTCCATGGTTCATTTAGCTGTGGGATCTATGGAGGTATTGTCATGGTGGAAGGTATGGATAAAACTGAGGGAAAACTCACAACTAACAATCCCCCGTAAGCAGTGGGAAAAAAAATCTGAGGTTGTAAAAGGAAATAATTAGTGCTGGATCCAACCCAAGTAATTTATTTAAAATCTTAGGGGCCTTCATCTGAAACATGTGCAGCTTTTTTTTCTTTCTGTTGTTTTAACCAGATTGAAGCCTACAAGACAAAGATTTGAGACACTAATAACTGTGGCTGATTTCTGCCTGGATTTGTTTCAGCCCTGTCTCTTAATGCTAACCAGGAAAATGAAAAATAATTAATAACACTTGAAGTTCTCCATGCTAAGTGCGAAGTGCCATTGTTTGCCTCACATTCCTGGTGCTGATTCTGCAGGGCCCCAACCCAACAAAGCAATCAAACACATGTGTAACACTGACAGCCTGACTAGCAGCTTTGGCTCCGAGGAGATCAAGGCTAGTATTTCATCCAAGAAACAGTCCTGGGCCATTAGCTGACAAACTGTATGGACATCTTGAACAGGTTCTTGCCTTGTTTTTGAGTATGACCATTTGTGACTTGATCTTTTGTGTGAGATTCTGTGTTTTCAAAGCTGGCCATGATAATCCAGCCCTAAAGCTCTAGATGAGCTTCCAAAATAGTTTCAAGGACAATATTGTTGATGCAGAAAGAGTTGTGGTGTTTTCTGCAAAGTTTCTCTTCGCTTCGCTTGTGTCCAGAAGGTTAAATCAAAAAGCACCTGGGATTCTTTCCAGACATGAGAGCTCTCTTCTCCAGATGTGTGAGAAATGATGCTCACTTTCAAAAATTTCAAAGGTTTATTAAAAACCTTAACAAAAAAACCCAAAGGACTGAATAAGGAAAAATTACAGTGCTGGGAACATAGAACTAAACTGTCATGTGCTTGTCTACAAAATTAATGCTCTGCTTTTTATATCCTTTACCCCCTCCTAAAGTCTTGTCAGTCAACTCCTCCTTTGCTGTCTATTGGTGGAGGCTTGTTTTTTGCGACTCGATTGGAGGTCAGGTGTTGTCATGCCATGCCTCTTAGTAACAAGCCTGTCCTCCTCCCAAAATGCCCTATGCAGGGGCACAGGTCAATCACACAGTGGGGAAGGGGGACTATGGGGACAACAGAGGACATCTAAATAACAAATCACAATAATATAACTATACATCAATAAACCTTTTTTTAACATGCACAAAATATTTATCTCTTAATTGTAAGAGCCAACCATCAAATTACCCATCTATAACAAAATGGTTTAATTTTTAGAATGCTTTTGGCACCGTTCAGGTCTGGACAACCAGACTGTTCTATGCACACCTCCCAAGCACAGCTCAGAAGGCAGCACAAGTCAGCAACTCCAAACAGGCAGCTTGGAAGAAGCCACATAGTTTTGGATAGCAAGAAGGGACAGCAATGTGGACACAGCCCTCCCTTGCTGTTTGGACTCAAGAGATCAGCACTGGGCACATTTAATTTTCTGGTATAGACCCAGTGACTAAATCCCTCTCTTAACCTTTCTGTTACCCAGTGGTAATGTATCATGTGGCAGAGATGTTTATAAACCTTCATCCATCTGGAAATTATTATCTCAAAATGAAGTTTATTTGAAGAAATGGTATTAAATGATTACATGCTATTTTTGCCTCGGCTATAAAGCAAACTGTACCATTGCTGAGAGCCTCTCTTTGGTCCTGATTTGTTTTAATTTTTTATCTAGACTATCAGCATCAGGGTATGGCAGCTAATTTGGCTGCTCTGCTACAGTTGTCTGGTGATTGGACATAATTTATTAGGAGTTTGACTATTTATTTAGGTTTATTTGTTACTGTTTCTCTTCTCCATATTCTGTTAGGACCCGTGTATTACCCATCTAAATTGTCTCTTTATTTACTTTTTACTTTTTGCAGTGAAGATTTGAAACACATATTGAAGTCCAGAAAAAGAGCAGCTAAAAAAAATCACAGATAAGTTGCCAAAATAGTGTCACTTGTGTTGTGTGCTTGGAAAAAGCTGGACTGGACAGTTTTGGGGCTGATTCTTCTCCCAGTGATAGTTAAGTTAAGAAAAAACCTCAGGGAGACCTAAGGCTAAGCAATGACTTTCAGCAAATGCATAGATTTGTAGACATGAGGTCGACTTCTACAATGGTGCAATCTTACTGCAGATCTCTATGACACTGATTGATAATTCATGATTGAATAAGAGCTTTCACTTTGAAGGGAAAAATAGCAATTGGGTTTAAATATGTTAACTAGTGCGGAGTCTGATCATTTCCGGCGTTTTTGTTCAGTTCTGGCTCCTTGCCTTACACACACTGCCTCTGCAGCCTGCCCTTTCCAACCCATCTGCACCGCCAAATCCTTGTGTGGGAACCTCTTTTCCTCTAATCTTGACAGATGCCATCCCATTGTACTGACATTCATCCTGAGTGTATCTTTGATCGACTCTCTTCCTCCCCAAACAGCTCTCCTCAGAATCCCCCATCTGTGCCACATCCAGAGTGAGCTGCTTCTCCTTGCTTTCATCAGGCCTTCCCTAATGCCAGGTTTTGCATCTGCCGCCCATTTCAGTTTCTCAGATGTGTGCTTTCTCTTGGCCAGAGCCTGGATTCATCAAGGCACATAAGCAAATAAAGTTCAGGAGAGAGTGCTACTCATTCTGGGGCTGGTGGGTCCTTCCACACCCCTCCTAGATTGCACCTCAGGAAGATAAAAGGGAGAGCCTTTGGGGCCCATGATGAAAGGCGCACCTTAAGTGAGTGTGAGGTCCAAGACAGGAAGAAGTTGTGAAGTGATTGACCTAGCAGTAGTTAGAAGTGATTTTAAACCATAATATGCTTGTTTTCTGCCTACTATTTTTCTCCACTACTAATCTGGTCAGTATGGTTGTTTTGTAGCAGAGTATTTTTTTATTCCCTAAATTCTGGAAGATCCAGAAATATTTATTTTTTCCCCTGCATGTTACAAATTTCTGGGATGGTGTAACAGACCAGATCCACTGATGTGCTTTACTACAACAGAGGACCATGTCTCTCTGCTATATTTGCACCATGATAGGCACAGCAGTCAACTTCTGCCATATAAAAGCAAACTAGAAACATTTGCTTTTATATCCCACGGCCACACTTCCACATGCTCCACGGTGATTCCTCAACTCTTTAGTTAAATGCCTTTAACAAGCAGGATAAATGTCAACCAGCTACTACATTTTGTATACTTTCAAAGTTTCCAAGCCTATCTTTATCAGCTTAATTCTTCTCTTTATTTCTCTTTCTAATGACATCTTTAGAAAGGAATTCCATATTCTGGCAGGTTTAGAGGCATTTATTAATTACATCCTGCTCTTTGTTTATTAATGAGATTGGGTTCTCATTTCCCCCCATTACAATTGTGGAGGGCTTTTGCTCCCCTTTAGCCCTAGCACTCTTAACATTAGCTCATAAACATTTCCTTTCTTATACCCAGAGATTTTCAGTAAAAGTTTAATTGACCAATGGTTCATCTCAAGTAGGGAACTGACTCATTGTGCTCTCTACAGCTGTCAGCAAATCAGGAATGGATAACATGCTTACTGGGCCCAAGCCCAGGACAACTTCAGAGGCAGAGAAAAGAAAGTAAAGACTGGATTTATCCAGTATATTTGCATAACTCCTGGCACAATGTAGGCCAGAGCTGCCCGAAAGTTTCCAGGTGTTACCTCTATAATAATAAATAATAGTTATCAGTAGCAATCAGCAATTATTACTAATCGCATAGAGTAACAAGAAATAATAACAAATAATATTAATTATTTAATAATGTATGAGAGGTGATGTTTGAAAAAGATGAGGAATTATTTCCACAAAAATACGTTTTAGATGCCTGCACTTTCCAAGAGTTCAAATGACCCATTTTCCACATGGCACTGCAAATTCTTCTAGTGAAAACCCCAGTAGAATTTGAGAAATTAGTTCTCTGGTTTTAAATAAATAAATAAATAAATAAATAATTGTTAGTGAAGATGTCAGAACAAGGTCAGCATTGTTGGGATGATGGGCACTGAAGGAGCTCTTGTGTGAATGCTGCAGATGAAAAGGGCCAGCATTGCCCTGGATCAGAAGTTTCTTTGGTGATCAGGAACCACAAGAGAGCAAACCACTCTGCCCAGAAGCCTTCAGAAGAGGAAACCAGCCACAAACTGACAATGAAGCCATTCTTTAGGACATCACCAACCCATTCAAACACAGCATAGTCACAGAATGCTTTTAGTTGGAATGGACCTTCTAAAAGACATCTAGTCCAACCCCCTTTCCATTAGACCAGGTTGATCCAAGCCCCATCCTACCTGGCCATGAACACTTCCAGGGATGGGGCAGCCACAGCTTCCCTAGGCAACCTGTGCCACAGTATCAACACCTGCACAGCCAAGAACTTCATTCTAATATCCCATCTAACCCTGTCCTCTGTCACTGTGAAGCCATTCCCCCTTGTCCTGTTCCTCCAGCCCCTTGTCCAAAGTCCCTCTCCAGCTCCTAGTGCCCCTTTAGGCACTGGCAGAGACTCTAAGGTCTCCCTGGAGTCTTCTCCTCTCCAGGTGAACACCCTCAGCTCTCCCAGCCTGTTTCCAGAGCAGTGCTGCTCCAGCTCTTGAAGCATCTCCATGGGCTCCTCTGGACTTGCTCGAAAATTCCACATCCTTCTTATTTTTGGAGGCCCAGACCTGGACACTTATGCCCTATGTTAGTTGCCATGGGGCAACAACATCCCTTAGCTTACAATTCCACATCCTCCAAAGTGCTTTGCTGATGTCAAAGATGTTGTATCTTCATGTGGCATGAAATCATGTGTTCCCTGACTTGCGTTCATCACTGGGGTGGGATGGAGCTGTGCTTCCCTGCAGAAGGGTACAAAGCTGATGCAACTCTCCATCTTCATCACCAACAGAAGGACAATTTGGAAGTCAGAGCCAGAGCTCATGGTGCATTGTCTGCCTTAAGGTTGGCTCTTACCCCTTCAAGAAGAGCTGAGTAAATGTAATCTTGTAGGATATTGGGATGTTAGCAGAGACCTGGCCTAGTTTTGGGGTCACAGAGTGAGAACAGAGATCTTTCTGCATTTTAACAGGTGATTCTGTGATCTGCCTTTGCCAGTTTTCCCTCTTGGTCTTTCTTGTCCCTCTGACCCTTTCCACATCTTGCTCATTGTGCTTCAGACCCAGAGAACAAGCTCCTACACCAGGTTCCTCCACCAACGGGTTGAAATGGCCCAAGAAAGCTCCAGCCCAAAACACGCCCTCAGTGCATCACAGGAACTTGGACACTGCCCTACACATCAGAGGAGACACAGCTGTTCCGCCTGCTTTTTTTCTCCCTAGGCTGCAAGATTCCTCCTTCAGACTACCTCTTTGATTTATTGCACTTTTGCACTTACAAGCACCTGGAAAGTGTTTTTGTCCCATTAATTTCAACTTGGAAGTTTCAGTGTTTCCCAGAAGAAAAATAAATCACTCAGGATGGGAAGACATGCCCCACAAGCCCCCTCCCTTGTCTGCAACCCCCCCTCTCTTGTCTTCCTTCCACTTTCTTTTCCCCCCTACTGTTCACTTCCCCCTATTCCAAGAGGGAAGAGGGGAGATAAACGTGCCACACAAGGTATGAACTTCATGAAGCAGGAGCAAGGTCATCTTGTCTGTCCAAATATTGCTTTGCTAGCACCTAAATAAGGCTCTCTGAATTTAGCACATTTCCTATTGCCAAAAATGAAGACTATGGTCCCAGAAAGAGGACAACCAGCTGGAAGGGTCTAATCTCTGCAGGGATCTGTATCCACTTCTGAAATACTTGTCCCCAGAAGTTTGAAACACTTAGAATAGTCAGTATTCAGCTGAAATTGTGTTTCCCTTAAGGTCTCCCAAATGTGACTCTTCCAACCTAATGGTCTCAAGACTCTCACCATGCAGTATAGCTTGTCTCACTCTCCCAGGTTTCCTCCTAGCTTGTAATTTTCCTTCTTGCAAAGAAACAACATACAGTAGCGCTCACTGGAATTCCTGAACACATGACATACCCCAGAACAAGCCTTTTCCCATTTTATCAGACATTGGGAGACAATAATGAAATGTATGTACTGTTGTTTTTTATGGTCAGTCTCAAGCACCTGCCCCAGTCTTCCAAGAATAAAAATTGTCAGGTTGGACAGGGCTTGAAGCAGCCTGGTCTAGTGGAAGTTTCCCTGCCCATGGCAGGGGGTGGAGATGAGATGAGATTTAAGGTCCCTCTTAACCCATGCTATGCTATGATTCTATGATTCCTTGCTGAAATCCTGCTATGTAAGTTGAACTACTGATATTTTCAGCCGGGATAACTCCTTCCCTGCACTAGGGCCATTACTCCTTTGTTTTAGGAAAATCCTAAAGGCTCAACAATTAGGGTTTTATAATATCCTCACCACGTGGGCAAGTCATTCAGATTACTTCCAGTGATGAGCACAAATTATGGACAAATTAGATACGCTTCACACTAAAGGAAGTGATTCAGAATCTATGAAGTGTTTGTCTAGTCAAGATCTATTGTAAAAAATAGAATTTATTTAAAACATAGCCTCAGTCTCCAGATTCAAACCTTGGTTGAGGTTTTCCACAATTTTTTTCTCCTCCATTCAGTACAGGAAATACAGTGAAGGAACCCCCGTGAGTCCATTTTGCCATTTATTATATAAACTTCCCCACAAGAATTTAAATTTACATGGTCATTCAGTCT
The DNA here is from genome assembly GCA_013397075.1 of Rhabdornis inornatus. Lineage (NCBI taxonomy): Eukaryota > Metazoa > Chordata > Aves > Passeriformes > Rhabdornithidae > Rhabdornis > Rhabdornis inornatus. Next base: position 1,057,554 of record VWZS01002160.1, on the reverse strand, counting down.
GTCATCTACCTGCCCCCCACAGATTTCTCCACTTGTTGATTTTTCAAACAGTTTTGACAGGAAACTGAAGGTCTCCAAAGATATTATGTTCCTATTCCAACATTAAAATAATGATTCAGAGAAAGGAATTATTTCAAGCCAAACAATTTCTTCTTAATTTTTATCCTATTAGTTGATTTCTACAGGGCAGGTGATGTACATAACAGATTCTAGTAGACAAAAAATGTACGAAAAGCCCAAGGGACTTTTAAAAGGGAAACAGAAAAAAAAATGGACAATCTTAAAATAAATCAGTTTAATAAGCCATCAGGCTTGAGACAGAAATCCATCACAATCAGACTCTGTTTCCTGTCATTCTTTGTTCTTCTCATTTCTGTCTGGATTTGAGTTCACTCAAACTTTGCTGGAAAGGCAATTCCCTCTGGTATTTCCAGGCTGTCTAGAAATATCTGAATAAAAAGCACCAGAAATTCTCCAAGAACACACATTTTCAAATGGTTTCCAGTTATGTTTTGCATACTATAATCTCTAGATACAGTGTGTGCATCACAATCAGGCGGCAAATAATTCAAAATGGTACACAGCACAGCATAGAGGCCAGAGCAACCAGTGCCTGACTAGTGGTGACCTGAACATCACCACCTGTCCTGATGGTAAAAAAAAAAAAAGGGAAAAAATGACATTTTCGTGTAGACTGGAGTTTTGAATTGCTCAGAGATATCACCAAGAGTATTTGTAGCATATAATTTCTCTTAGCATAAACTCTGGCAGTACGTTGCATGAATTACATCACGAAGTTTCTCTCCCTTAAAAGTAGTTTAAAGGGTCAGCTTGAAAGTAATGAAAGTAAATGAGACCAGAAAGATGAATCACTTCAATAACAAAATTGCTAAGAATCCAAGTCTCCTCACTGTATTGTCTTCTGCCCTTGCAAATTTACAGGGTGACATTCCAGAGCATCCTAAAGAAGAGTCTTTTCCAAATCTAGAAGTGCAGCTCAACAGATTTTATTTTAGTCCTGCCTTGATCAAATTCCACCAAACTGTGAGGATTTCCTGAGGGAAAACCAGCCTGGGAAAGGAGAAAAACAGGCAAGTGTGTTTTATGAAACAAGACAAGCGTAAGTGTTCTACCTCCAGTGCCGTGAAGTTGCACAGAGGACATTTAGCCCCAGAGGGATGTGGGGAGTGTGGTAGTTGAATGTCAAATATGGTGCTAGAATCACACTATTTGCACACTATATTGTTGAGGGGACCCACTTGAGAAAGCACAGTAAATAACATGATTATTTAATAGCTCTGTAGTGTCTTTCTTTCAAATATCTCCCAACAGTGTACAAACATTTGCTGCAAACCCCAGGCAAAGCCACACTATTTTTGCTATGTGACAGATAAGAAAATAGAGGCTACATTATTTCCAGGAGTCTGTGACAGGGGCCAGAGTAACAGCCAAGAGTCCTTCTATTCATTCACCTTTGCCACTTGGGAATGATGGAAAAAAAAGTGAAAATGGAGGTCTGGACCTGTGGTTAGGCTGTGCTCAAGTCAAGGGGCAGTCCAGAAATGTTTTCTTTTGTTCCTCCATCAGGGCTAATTCCAGTGACAATACAGGGAATAAATGGAAGATATTAGGACAAGAAGCAAAGAAATAATAATGAAAATGTAGTCAGATCAATGCATGTACATTTATAAATACTTAGAGATCATAGGCATCACCCCAGACCTACAAGATACAAATGTTCTCCTATGTTGGAAGCTGGAGACCAAGGAGAATGCTCTAGAGCATCAGCTTGCACTAGATACTTACAAGCAGAGAGATGAACCCTTGATGTTGAACTAGGTGTCTGGAGTCTGCTATGGTACAAAGAGAGTCTCTATAGTCTCTATAGAGACTGGTCTGAAGCACAGGTCATCTGCCCCGGTGGTTTTCCCTCTATCTGGATGAATCATGACAGGGTGAGTCTGGTCCTTCCCATGGAGTGTAGCAGTCATTAAGATGTTGAACTCAGATGACAATAAGTACATTAAAGACACCTAAATCTGGGCAGAAAAGTCCTACCTATGGCAGAAAAGACAGAACTTTCCAATCCAGTCATTCTATGGTTCTGTGACTCTCCCCAGTTCAGAGTGAGATGTCATTTTCAATGCTTTCCTGCTATGCCAAGACACAGCATCCCAATGACCCTTTGATGTATCTGTTATTTATTGCCTTATTATAGAAGAGGGTAGAAGCTACAGGTGATTTCAAGGCCTTCAGCTTCTGAGCAATATGTGGTCACACATTAAGGGAACATTGATGTCTTTGGAGGGTTTTATGGTTCAAGTGTCAGAGGCAAAGGGCAAGGGGGGGCAGTGTGGAGGGCAGGGCACAGACCCCCCATCCTGTCTGCAGATAGGGCTCCATTTTTCAGTCTTATCTCTCCGTCTGCTTACTCCTCTACCATTGACTGACTCTTGGTGAAATTAGAGGCCCAACTGGATTCCCCAAAGTCTACACTGTCAGCCACACAAGAGGCCCACACAAGAGGCTCTCAAAGTCAGGCTCATTCACACATACAGGAGTTCCAGGAGGGAGAGAGTCCTTGGTTTTCTCACCTCCTCCTGTGGTCTGGACAAAGGGGATGTGTGGGGGACAAAGTAGACTGCGTGCCCACACCGTGAAAGGGATTTCAAAATCATCTTGTCCTCAACAGCCCTGTGGTGCAGGGGCATGGCCGGATCAAAGTGTCTCAGTGTCACATGGGATGTTGGTTTTTATCTCTGGATAGGGGGATGCAGCTGGCCCAAGCCTGAGGAGACAGGTGATGGATGGAGAGCTCTGGGAAGACAGAAAGCATGAAACTGAAGGCACAGAAACTGGAGCAGGTGTCTGGTTTTTAACCTTATCTGTTGCCACTGGCAAGTGTCCACTGAGCTTGTTGGCAGAGCAGTTCCCTGAAACTTTTCCTATTCATGGGACAGGTCACAGACCAAGCACCCTGACCTTCCCCGGTGTTCCCTGATCAAATCAAACACCCGTTAAACTGTCTCGCCATCATGATAGAACTAGTGGTACTTGGGGACACACGGAGATACTACACCTCTATGTGACACTCTGTATTTTCCCCTGGCTGTCACAGCAGAGATTAGAGGCATCCACAGCATCTCCTACCCACATTTGTAGCCATTTGTACCTTTTTTTTTTTGTAAGAATCACCACCCTGAAGCCAGCACAAAATAAATTACAGAAAATCAGTGCTGTAGGCTTTAAAAAGTTCTTCTGCAGAAATAGGATATCACGTAGGAAAAATATAAGCACATAACTCCACTACTGAGAAATACTGAGGGCTGCAATTTTTCTTTGCTGCCAGAGTTTGATGAAGGTGGGAATGATTTGTTGCATCCTATGAAGATGAAGTTTGTGCAGTTGATCTTGAAGCACGTGGGAGGGAGCAGATATCTGTCTGACGGACTGTATGCTTTTCCTCTAGCATTTCTTGAGCCCTTCTACAAATTTCTAGCAAATTTGACTGAAAATCAGCAGTCTCAAAAATACTTGAGTTTCAACATATTTTCTGAAGGATGGAGGGGGAAAGAGGGAAACAATATAAATGTGCCCACTGAGGAAAGGCCAGAATATGTTTTTTGTCCCTGTTAGACCCTAGAGAAGCTATGAACCTCCTAAACATTGTAAAATCTTCAGCAGGGTTTGTAGGTCGCAGACAACGGAGACTCCAAAATGGAGAACAGAAATCCTTTTAGGTAACAGCTTATTGCTACTCATTGATACAAATTTAGCTATAAGGAAGAAGATTTTTTTACGATGAGGGTGATCAGGCCCTGGCACAGGCTTCCCAGACAAGTTGTGGCTGCCCCATCCCTGGAAGTGTTCAAGGCCAGGTTGAACAGGGTTTGGAGAAATCCGGTCTGGAGGAAAGGTGTCCCTGCCCATGGCAGTGGAGTTCACCTAGATGATGGTTGTAACCTAAACTATTCTCTCATTCTATGATTTCTCGAAGTACATCAATCCCTGCAGAGAAATTAAGTCCCTAATGCTGATTGACACAAATTGAGCAAGTCCTAAGTGTCTCCTTGGTTGACATTGGACGTTTATCGTATCTACTTTTGCTCTTCTGTTTAACCTTTGCAAGTCAGGGCCATTTTAATCTCATTCTGCCAGCACCTCCCTCCCCATGAGACCTAAAGTCTTCTTATACCCCACTCCTCTGCCAACCCGAGCTTTATTGCAGGAGTACAAGCCCGTACTGATTTTTCACTTGTATCTCCTTTTGTTTGTTATGATGGCCTGGCTTATTTCTCCTGCTGGAGAGTTCATTTGAACTCTTACATTTCCAGCCAATTCTTTGTAGCTGAGAAAATCCATGTGTCCTGCTTTCTTTTTCCCCTTGGAGCACACCAAGCTTTTTGGGTCCTGCCCCAGAAGCTCTGTCCAAGTCATGCCTGCTTCACAGAGGGACAGGAAAGATTTGTGACATGTTGACAAGGCTGTTACGGTCTGGTTTTTAAAGTGATTAAAAATGCCTCTGCCCAAATTAAGATGAAAACTAGACCATATGCTAAAGTCAATAGTATGGATTTTATTTGATAGTAAATATGGAGAAAGAGAAAGAGAAAGAGAAAGAGAAAGAGAAAGAGAAAGAGAAAGAGAAAGAGAAAGAGAAAGAGAAAGAGAAAGAGAAAGAGAAAGAGAAAGAGAAAGAGAAAGAGAAAGAGAAAGAGAAAGAGAAAGAGAAAGAGAAAGAGAAAGAGAAAGAGAAAGAGAAAGAGAAAGAGAAAGAGAAAGAGAAAGAGAAAGAGAAAGAGAAAGAGAAAGAGAAAGAGAAAGAGAAAGAGAAAGAGAAAGAGAAAGAGAAAGAGAAAGAGAAAGAGAAAGAGAAAGAGAAAGAGAAAGAGAAAGAGAAAGAGAAAGAGAAAGAGAAAGAGAAAGAGAAAGAGAAAGAGAAAGAGAAAGAGAAAGAGAAAGAGAAAGAGAAAGAGAAAGAGAAAGAGAAAGAGAAAGAGAAAGAGAAAGAGAAAGAGAAAGAGAAAGAGAAAGAGAAAGAGAAAGAGAAAGAGAAAGAGAAAGAGAAAGAGAAAGAGAAAGAGAAAGAGAAAGAGAAAGAGAAAGAGAAAGAGAAAGAGAAAGAGAAAGAGAAAGAGAAAGAGAAAGAGAAAGAGAAAGAGAAAGAGAAAGAGAAAGAGAAAGAGAAAGAGAAAGAGAAAGAGAAAGAGAAAGAGAAAGAGAAAGAGAAAGAGAAAGAGAAAGAGAAAGAGAAAGAGAAAGAGAAAGAGAAAGAGAAAGAGAAAGGTGGATCCTGGCCTGGCATGGGACTGGAGGTGACTAATCCCATCAGCTTCAGTAGTGATGTCAGCACATGCAGACAATGGCCATAGCATGCAGCCACTGCTCAGCCCCCAGCACGGATCAGGTGAAAAAGACTCCATGTGATGCATCATATAATGCCAGTCTAAGTACTGGCATCACCCTGAGCCAACAATGCCCCTGCAGCCTGGGGGAGTCACTGCAGCCCCTCTGCCTCAGGCAGTAAAAGGCTGTTACTGGGTTTTCCAGGCTTTTGTTCTTTCTGTTATTGTTTATATATATATGTTTATGTATATTCTAGTGAAAAACTGTTATTCCTTTTCCCATGTCTTTGTCTGAAAGTCCCATCATTTCAAAGCTATAGTAATTTGGAGAGAAGGGGTCATCTTTTCCATTCCAGGAAGGTTCCTGCCTTCTCTGGAAGACACTTGTCTTTTAAACCAGGACAAGTAGGAAAACACATGGCATGCTCATTGCCAGGACTAGTGTGAGGGATGCATACTTTTCAGAGACCACAGGGACAAACCATTCCTTATTTCTGCTTTCAGAACAGGCACAGAAGATCATGGATTGCCCCTTCATTATCGCTTCCCACACTCTTGCCTGACTTCTATTTCACCATGAAAACCATGCAGCCCTGAAAAGTCTGCCACCGCCCCCAGGCAAATATCCTTGCTGGAGTGGGCAGTCTCTGTGCTGCATGCTGGTCATGCAAAACATCCTCTTCATGATCCCCTCTCTTTAAGCTGAAACATGTAACAGGAGTCTCTGTTGGGAAATGCCGATTTATCAGTCCAAGTGAGCTGGAAATTCCTTTTCGTCAGGATCTGTTCGCTCTCGAACATGTGCAGTGCAGCCCAAGAAATGAGCAATGAACGTGATACCTCTTTTATGTCTGTGCCTTGGTTTAAGACAATTTAAAAGCAAAAAACTCCGGAATGAGCTGCCTCCCTTTATAGGTCCAACCAAGCCCTTTCCACCAATAAGGAACAAATACAAGAAGTAGTAAGTGAAAAAAAAAAAAATCACAGTTTACTAACGAAGAGAACAGCTGTAGGCAAAAAATAGCAGTACATAACTGCTAGGTACCAAACTACTAAATCTCATGGACTCCACGGGAATAGAGACCCAAAATGCTGGAAATGCCCTTTCCTGATATAGTGACAGACCAGAGGGCTTGGAGGACGAAGGGAAGATGATGTCACACCTTCCCTTCCAAAATGGTGCCCTTCAGATGGCCATGTATGCCCAGGAACAACGAGACAGGATGGTGACAATCCCTGCCAGGAAGGGAGGAGCCTACAGAGCAGTTCTGGAGGCAGATGAAAACTTGCTGGCTGATGTAGGGGTCCACATCACTTCTCCCTCCTGCCACTCCCTGGCTCTGCAAATGCTCCTGCTGTGCTCTGCACCACGGCTGTGGTGTAGGGGGGAAAGGACCAGCCTGTCTGTGCCAGCACAGGGTGGCCTGACCTCAGGAACTCCCTGGCTTTTTCCCTTGGGCAGTTTGCAAATTCACTTTGAAACAGTTTCTAATTACTAAATGCAATCAGTCATGACTGGCTACAGTTAGAAACACAAAACAACCACCTTGGAGGCAGAGCTCCTGCCTTCAGCAAAAGCTTAAACAAAGACCAAACATCCAACAAGGCAAAAATGATGTGGCAAAAGGGGGCTGCTCTCTGCCCCAGCAGATTTTAAAAGCACCTGTGATAGCATCCTGCCCTTCCCAGCTTCGCAGCAGTAACAATTTTTAGGCACAGATAGATACGGAAAACTATAACAGTTTGAATTACTCCAGGACAGACTGCCATGACAGATAGCCTTTTAATAATAGTAGCAATAATGATTTTAAAAACCTGCCCAGTGACTTCACACTAGATATAAAAGATAGATGGGAAACACTTTGAGACATTTGTGGTATTTACCCTTGAAATGTCTGTATCCTGCCTCTGTTTACTTCAGTGTTAGTAGGTTGCATGTCTGAGATTCTGTAATGTTTGAACAGCAAATTGTACAAATGATGCAAGTCATTCCCATGAGAGTGCAACTGAAGGATCCTGATCCCTGATCTCTGATGATGCAGAGATCCACCCACAGCCCGTGGGGATTCATGGGGGATGCAGAGATCCACCCACAGCCCGTGGAGATCCATGGGGATGCAGAGATCCACCCACAGCCCGTGGGGGAGGTGCCCATGCTGGAGCAGGTGGATGCCTGGAGGAGGCTGTGATCCAATGGGAGACCCAGAGGAGAGAGGGGGTCCCTGCTCCCAGGCTGGAGCAGCCTGTCCTTGTTGGACTGCACCCTGTGGAAAGAGTGACCCAGACAGTCCGGGAGGACTGTCTGCCTGGGAGAGGGACTCATGTTGCAGCAGTTTTGAGACGACTGCTGCTCGTGAGATTGGAACTATGTTGGAGAAGTTCACAGAGAACTGTCTCCCGTGGGAGGGACCCCCTGGCATAGCAGGGGATGGACTCCTCTCCCTGAGCAGTGGAAGAAAATCTCAGCTGACAAACTGACCAAAACCCCCATGCCCTGTCTCCCTGCACTGGCAGCAGGAAGGAGTGAGTGTCTTGTGGGAACAGAAGGTGTTTTAAGGGCTTATACTTCTCATTCTCCTCTTCTGATTTTGTTAGTAATAAATTCACTTTGTACTTCTAAGCTGAGCCTGTTTTGCCCTTGGAGTGTTTTTTTTCTGGTCCTTATCTCAACTCATGAACCCTTTATTAATTTTTTTCACTCCTCTGCCCAGCTGTGGCAGGGGACAGTGTGTGAGCAACTTTGAGAGTGAGCGGGTGCCTGGCATTTGGCCAGCGTTAAACCACAACACATCCTTAATTGTTTTTTGAAGAGATAAAGAGACAGACACAGGCGTGTGCAGAACATGATCATATAAGTTCTGCTTTCTTAGGTAGCCAAGTTTTCAAGTAGAAAACAAGCCAGATTACTTCAATTCAAAATTCACTTAGAAAAGAAACTGTTGTGAAGATGATCACAGTGGTGAGGACTGAGTGCATGCAAGGAGAAATAGGCTGTGAGGGTAGCTGCAGCTCAGGTAAATTAAAATAAGCAGTGATGCAAGTATAGATTATATCAGTTATAAGAATTGCAGAGTCCCAGCCAAAGTGTTTGTACACTGGAACCAACAGTTGGCTTTAGATAAGTGAAATTGTTACTGGTCATTCAGGGTAAATCACCCTGGGTATATCCATCCTGCAGCACTGGGACACAGAAATCACAGCAGAGCTGGAATGATAATAGATGGTAGAATAGGGGCAGGACTGTAAAAGAGAGGAGAAACCATGGCATGCTCTCTCTGTCAAGACCTCCATGTTGTCCCTGAGACCAATGTGGTTTGATTCCCACCTCCCAAGCTCAGATGGGGAGTGAATGTTTAGGCAAAGCACGGGAATTGGCCTAACAGGTGTCAGGGAGGCAGTGATGGATTCCATAGCAAGTATCTGAAGTGCTTTTGTTGCTCCTTTTTGGATGCTTGACCAGGACCCAAGGGACCCATGTCCATCTGGGGCTGTTATTTTTAAGGGACTTGTGGTTTCAGGCAGGAGGGTTGCCCTAGTCTGGTTTCTGCTCTGCAGCTAAATGCTTCATTCCCATCAGGTCTACCTGGAGCAAAGGAAATTCCAAGCCATGAGAACTTACTGTTGGCTTCCCAACAATGTTCCCAATGCTCCCAATGTTCCCAAGAGCCGGGTTCCCGCTTACCATCCTGCTGCAAGACTTTTAACTTTGGACCTCAGAAATCATGTTTTCCTCCCTGAGCCTACCACTTTTAGTTCCCAGCTGTGTGTGGTTGAGGCAAGCCAACCCCACTATCCTCTGAGTGCCTTGAAGAATAATTTGGAGTGGGTAAACATGAGGAACTCAAGGTGATACTGTCCCTCTTCTTTAGATGTGTCTCGAGTAGAAACCAAACACAAATCACAACCCAAAACCAAATGGATTTCCAAAAAATTCTGACAAACGATACCTGCTCTGTTTGCCATGAGAGGACACTTGTAAACTAACTCTCACATTCCTGGCTGTAGCATGGAATCTGCCAGGATACAGTTTGGTCAGTGAGATTCAATATCCATCTCAATGGACGAATTTCTCCTGCAAGGACAAGGCTGTGTTGAGTGTGTTTCTCATTTCATTACAGGGCAGATGTGTGCAGCTGGAGGTGGTGGTGGTGGTCTACAGCTTCTATCCAGAGGGAAATAATAACAAAGAAAACCCTTGGGGTAAAGGATGCAAAGACAATTTCTTAGGAGGAAACAGTTTTTAAGATAAGATTATGGAAAAGTGAAACGTCTTTCAATACAGATGAAGGAGACACTTGTTTCCCAGCTTCTTTAGCAAATATTGTATAAATTAGCACTTTGGAAACTGAACAGTGTTTGTTGTAGGGTGAGTTGTTCTTTTGCAAACACCTCATCAGCTGGAAGCTGCAGGATAGAGCCCAGGCTGCTGACTTGGAGCTCCTTAGGAACTTTAATTTTCTCTGCTCTGCATCATGCACTAGATGTGGAAAACTGCAGGCTCTGAGAATATGCATAGCTCTGAAATTACAGCTGTTCATCAGATTGAATTTGTTCTTGAAGGAATCCCAACTTGTCAAGGAATTCTGCAGCAGAACAACAGGTGATTATCTTTTGCTTCGATTCATTTTGTCACAGCCTCTGCTGGACTGTGGTTTTTGTTTGGTTTTCAGGGAAAATACAGAAAATCCAAGCAATGACACAATCTTTGATTCTCTGGGGAGGCATCTCATGTTTGAGGAATACACTGTGCCATGTAAGCCAGTTAACAGACACAATCGCTGTCTTCTGACTGAGGTTGGGCAGAAAAAGAAGTGAGGGGGAAAAAAAGAAAAAAAACCGTCTCTAACTAAATTTTGCCACTTCAGTGCAGAAAGAAGAATGATAGACATGAATTAGATCATTCCTAAGAAAAAGAAGACTTTTTATTCAGTCATTGTTATCCACTCTTTTTTCATCTTAACTCAACCATAGATATCACAAAATCACAGAACTGAAGAATGGTAAGGGTTGGAAGGGACTTCTGGAGATCATCTAGTCCAATCCCTCTGATAAATCAGGCTCACCTGGACAAGGTCATGTCCCAAATGGTTTTGAATGTCTTCAGAGCAAACTCCACGCCCTCTTTGGGCAGCCTGTACCAGTGCCCTGTCACACACACGGTGAAGAAACTTTTCCTCATATTCAGATGGAACTTCCTGCACTTCAGTCAGAGCCTGTTGCCCCATGCCCTGTCTCAGGGCACCACTGGAGAGAATCTGACCCCATCCTCTTGACACCAGCCCTTAAGATATTCATAAAAATTGGTAAGATTCTCTCTCAGTCATCTCCAGGCATGTTGTGAGACATAACATTTTTAAACACCATCAATACTGTGGGGAAAGGCAGTCAGATATGGGCAAGCTGAGGAAAAGGTCACAGGAGAACAAGAATGATAAGAGACTGAAAAAAATATAACCCCATATCTCACAGGCAGATAGAAGTGAAACACCGAAAAAACCTGGACTCATTTCTGCTGTGGATTTTTCTGGCAGCATGGTCCTTGGTGTAGACATTTAGACTAATTCCACAGGCTCTGCTATATAACTTCCATAAAAAAGGAGTCTCTGTAGGTCTACCAGACTCACACTACAAGAGAAAGCAGAGTTCGTCTTGTCTTCAAAGTCAGTGCTGGTGGACAGAGAATTTGTTCACCTACACACATCCCAGCTTCAAGCACCAGGGTTTACAAGCACTTGTTATGGTGAAAAAGGCTGAATTCAGCAGGCTGAGGCTGGAGGTGAGGAACCAAATCCTGTTCTCAGTAATGTTAAGTATAAAGTCTTTCTGCAAGAAACTCACATGAGATTTTGTCCTTGCTGAGGACATTCCAGTAAGATCAGTAAAAAAAAAGAGAGAAAAAAATTGTTTTGTTTCATTTGCTGCCAATTTTTCAGCATTTCCCAGTTTTGGAATACATTGAAACCTCTTCAGCTAGATGAAGGATACAGATAAGCTTTGCCTGAGCTGGGACAAGGGTGCATCAGGATGCCTGCCTGCAACAAACACCATGACACAAAAGAAACATAGATCACACCTGCAATTTGTGTTCTCTGGCTCCAAGCACCATGTCCATGGCTGCAGCCTCTCTCCATCACAGCAAAACTATTACATATTGCATCGATTCAAATATATACCCTCCAAAGAAGACACAACCTCATGTTGCACCAGGGGAGGTTTAGATTGGAAATTAGGAAAAATTTCTTCTCTCAAAAGGTTGTTTAGCCCTGGCATAGGCTGTCCAGGGCAGGGGTGGAGTCACCATCCCTGGAGGGTTTTGAAAGCCATGTAGATGTGGCATTATGGGACATGATTTAAGCGGTGGACTTGGCAGTGCTGAGTTAATGGTTGGACTCAGTGATCTTAGAGGGCTTTTCCAACCTAAATGATTCCATGATTCTCTGATTCTCAGCCTCCCATGGAAAAGCCACACACATTAGGAGGAATCTTATGAATCAAAATATGCCATGAACCAGGAAGAAGATTTCCCAAACCACTTGTTCTCCAATACAGGGGGGAAAGCCACTTTGAACTTGCAGCAGGCTGGGCTAAAAAGCAAAGGCATTCAAAGGGCAGGGAGGGCTGCCAGGGGACATGAGAGGCAGGAGCATTTATATAATCTCCAAATGACAGAGACCCTCTCTCTGTCCTCCTGCATTAACCTTTTACCTTTAAGCATTCTCTTCCCAGACAGAACCCTTCACAAGAGAGCTGTCCCTCTCTAGCAGGTCATTGCTTTGAGGGGCAGAGCTGTTCACAGCAATCAGCTCTTGCTCAAGGGTCAGGAAGCACATAGCTGAGGAGGAGAACTTACAAGAAAACATTTCAATAGTGTTTCCATTTTCTGGGATTCATGGTTTGCATTTGTTTCCCCTTTCCCCTGTGTGAAAAAAGAATGTGTTGCAATGACTCTCAGAGACAGGGAGTGACATGTGGGTCTCTGGCACCTTCCTCCTGAATTCTTCCTGTGAAAGAGCCTGACCCTTCCTGGGGAGGAGGTTCATGCTGATGGTGCACATGATAGGAGGGGAATATTTGCACCAAGTTGGCCTCTTTGCATGCAAGAACCACCCACAAAGTATCTTCTCCCATCACCTTCCCCAAGCACTGGCTCCCAAAGTCCATTTGGTGTCGTGGCTCCTTGCAAGCATCTCTTTGTTATACAAGATTTGTCCCAACCACTCATCTTACAAACAAAAACTACTCACTCCAGTCATAAAAATCAAGTCACAGAATACTTGCAACATGATGATCTGATAACAGAAGGGTTGCAAACGCTCCAAAAGCCAGTGTTTAAACCCAGGCAAAATTCAGAAGCAGTAATAAAACACTATCCATGACTTGCAGGTAGTGGATGAAAGATGGTCAGTGCTGTGGTTATCATTTTGCCAGAGCCAAGCCTCTTCAGCTGCATGAAGTGATCTAGGTTGCAAACCAAGGGGAGAAGCTGGGGGACAGCTGAGATGCCAAGGCATCTTCAACCATAGCAGGCAGTTTTTTGGACCTCAAACAAATTAAGAAACTCAACAGCTTCCAACTTAGACAGGAATTTTCTCAAAAACAATGCCAAAAGAATTTTCCCCTGACATCTAGTGGCTGCTGAAAACAGAGAGAGATAATGTGGCAGGAGAAAACGAGCTGAGCTATAACCAAGAAGATTAATTGCAAGTGCAATAATATCCAGGCCTTCTGATGAAATATTTTACAGTATATTGCCCTCAAGAGAGTGGCTCTTTTTACTGATTTATTTTAACCTTCACATTACACAGATATATTATAGATGTCTTCAGAGATGCCTTGGTGTTATTTGCCCCCTGACAGCAAATAATAAACTCTTTCTCAGCTATAGAACATTTCGAAGGAAACTCTTGACGTGACTACAAAAATATCAAGGACAATTAAGTCACATGGCACTCACAGCCCTGTGGGAAAGGACTTGAGGTCTGCTCCAGGACTCAGATAGCATGAGAAACCCTGGTTCAAATCGAGTAGCAACAGCCTTAGAGGTAGTAATTATTAAAGATCTCCTGGTTAAAGATCCTCTGGGGTCTCTCTATTATTTTAATAATGGTTCAAGTCAACTTTACTGCTTCCAGAGGAGCCTGGTGCCACAAAGGCAGAAGGGCTCATCTCAAGGGAATGCAGTCAGGACATCTCAGCTGTGCATAATTTTGTTCAGCAGGGAGAAAGGGGATGTTGGTCACATATCTTTGGGAGTCCAGGCAAACCTGATGTCTCTCTTGTAGGCCTAATTTTTAGTGTCACTGGATGGAGGGATATCATGGACAGAGGTTCCTGGGAGGTGGATGCCAGCATGGGGCTCCTATGGTTAAAACATAGTTAAGAGGATTCAGGCAATTTGGGGAGATTTCCAACCATCTAATCCACCAGCCCAGACAGCTTGCTTTGTCCCTGTCCTTGGTTCCTCCTCTGTAATCCACTGTAATTAATAAGGCAGCCTTTTCCCCTCGTTATGGTTGTATCAGCTTTGATGTGTATCAACAGTGCCTGGCATTTCAGCCACAGAGTCTGGCTGAGTCCCCACTCCTTGTCACACTCAAGAGAGGCCACTTAGAACACATGAAGTGAGAGGGGTGACCACATCCTGCTAATTGCACATTAACAGACCACAGCATCCACTGGCATCAGAGGAGAGAGGCTGACTTCCCCTGGGCCCCAGAGCTGTGGCAACACCAGAGGGTGTTGGTAGAATGCCCAGCATGGCTCCCCAGATGATGCTTCCCATCACTGCTTTGTTACAGACAGAAAATCCATCCATCCTCACCCCACCAGTATTTGCAGGGTGCTGGTATCAGTGCTCCTGCCGCTCTGGGTCACACCACACCTCTGAAGGTTTCTCCATACCAGCTCACCATGAACCTGCTCTTCCTCTCCCTTGCAGTCTCCCTATCCTACCTGTACAGCAAAACTTCTCTTTAAATCCTTTAGTAACCACCAAAGCACCTTAACATTAAGGTCTCACCCCATTTGACCCTGACTCCACAGCCAATTTCTCTCATTGCTGTTACTCTTGGCATGATGGCACAGGAGTCCCACGTTAGACCTTTCTGCCATGGGATTGTGCAGTAATCTTGGCAGACAATTGGCTGAAAGCCTGGTTCTGAACATTCCCCTTCTCCATTCAGCCCTGCAGGGGACCCAATCCCCACATGGAGGAAGAAATTAATTTCTAAAAATCCTAGCAAGTAAGAATCACACTGGGACTTCTGGATGCACCAGACCACCCCATGCTACATCATGAACACCTCAGTTGTTACAGCAGCATCTTGCATTGAAGCCTCACCTAAATTCATGGTGATTGGACCTGTATCTTATCACAAGCAAGTTTGGAGAAAATGGATCAAAGCAAAGTCCTGGTGGCCCAGAGGAACTGTGTGGCCACAAGGGAGGCAACAGCATCTATAGTCATATGTTTTACTTGTTATCTGTAAGGTCTCTGCAACTTCTGGGCATGACTCTGCTGGCTCTGTGTTCACGTGTAGTAGATGGCCATGGGTGAAGATAAACCTTCTGAGAAAATCATAAAGGTGACCTTGCCACTCTAGGTTTAGACTACTTCAAAAAACCTGAAGCACTTGGAGATTTTTATGCCCCAAAGAGAATAACACATATACTGTGGGTGTTACAAAGCAGACACTAGGCCCCTTTACCAACCCCACAAACTTGAATGGCAGCTTGCACAAACCTATGATGCCTTTTTTTCATTTTTTCCTCTCTCTTTCCAAGCCCTGTGGAGCTGGAACAGAGCCCTGTAAAACCACTCTGGTTGGAGAGCTGTTGTCAGGTCATTTTCAAAAGTTCACAACACTTTGAAAATTGCTCTTGCTGGAGGTTGTACAATAACAGTGCCATTACTCAAAAAACCCATCCAAGATTATTATGTTAGAAACAGGTCAGATCTCTTCACCCACAACAATATTCCGTGGGAAAAAAAAAAAAAAAGAGGGGAATAAATTGTTCAACACAAGCTGGAGATGACAATGAAAAATTTACCCTTAATTACGTATATTTTTATGGAGAAAGGTTATCTATCCATCCATCATCACGTACTAGGACAGGAAAGAGCCTGTGACTATTTAGATATAAGTATCTTACATGTGTAGTTAAAAAATGTTGCTAGGGAGGCTGGCTCTACTTCCCCCCTCCTCTCCCTGTAGATGCCCATCACAAACACTGTATAAATACATTGAAGCTGGTCACCTGATCTATTTTAATCATCTGTACTAGAAAGTAAGGAGTAGGAGCGTCTGTTTCTCTCCAGAAACAATAGAGGGAGTCTCAAGCAATTAGTCCAGATGTAAAAAACTCCATCACACCAGACCAATCCTATTTATACATCTTGTTTTCTTAATCTTTAAAGCAGAGATAATAAGCCTGCCTTTGTCTCAAAAGCAGTTGAAGACCCTTGAGGGAAAAGGTAGTCATGACATAGAGATGTTACTAAAGAAAAAAGCACAATAAGGTTAACAACAAGGTCAGTAATGAGTTCATATAGAGAACTTGCAGTGGAGTTGCAAAAATCCAATGTTGCCCTCAATTTGGAAAATCAAAGAATCAAAGATTTGTGTTGGAAGGAACCTTTAAAGGTTATGTAGTCCAACCCCCTTGCAACAAGTAGAGACACCTTCAACCAGATCATGTCTATAGTCTCCCCATAGCGCAAACTGGATCCTTCAAAAAGCATTCTTCTTCTTCTTCCAGCAATTTTCAAATGACACATTAAAGAAGAAAGGTTTTTTTCCTAAAAGTCACCTACTCGATGCTTCACAAAAGTTATGTGACCACACTCAGTGCAATTACCATATTTTTCAGCAATTTGGCAAGTTGAAGGCAATGAATACCACAACCTATACAAAAATTAGCATATTTCTCTTTTTAAATTCCATTTTGATGATTTTTTCCCGTTTATGTTCTCCCTTGCACCTCTGCTTGGACTCTTCAGCATCAATGAAATCCCTCACAGTGGAAGAGCAGCAGAGCCACCCCCAGAGCGATTGTTTCTCCTGGGGCTCTTACACAGAGGACACTGCTTCATCCCATCCTTTCTAGCCCATGGTAAGCAGTTGGTGCCTTGAGTCCACACCAAACCAAGACCAGGTTTGGTGTCTAGGCCTGCAGCATAAGCACAGGGCTCTGGAAAGTGGCTAAGACTAGAAAAGCTGGGACCTGAGGCTTTGAACATCTGGAAAAAGATCCAGCCTTTGGAAAACAACCAGGTTTGGCTGCTCAGGATGGAAGGTGTGAGGAGGAGCCAGGGTTTAGACATCGTTTCCTGTGCCCTTCCCTGAAGGACTCACCAACAAGCAGGGATCCATGGAGCACTGGTGATTGGGATGCTCCTGAAGACACCATGAGACCCCACGAAACTCATGATATTACTATAGACTCATTCTATCATTAGGGCAGGGAAACACCAGTGCTTAGACATCTGTCTGCTTTGTGTCCACACTCTGTATCAATTCCTGCCCACTTTTAGTGTGTCAAAGTCTCTGCAAGGGGCTCTGTGAATCTGTGGCCTTGGATCGAGTGAAGTTTTGCCACCTCTCTGGGTCAGGTCAGAATCATGCCCTGGGTCTTCAGAGGAGTTTCTAAATTTTCACACGAAGTTCCACACCATTAATTTCCTCTCAATCAGTTTTTCCCTCTCTGCTGATTAGTCCTTTCTGCCTTTAATACATTTCCAGGCTCTGAAGCCTCATAAAACTTCATGGGGGAACATTTCTGCATGGTTGGTGTGGGCAGGAAATTACTGTCATTTTTCACTTCTTCAGCCCAAGAAGGTGTTTACTGGGCCTGTCATCAGAGGGCATTTGCACGTTGGCCCTTCCAGCACCATCCCCAGAGAGGTGTCAGCACCAGCAGCCAATGCAGAAAAGAATCCAAGATCTTTATTTTGACTGGCCTGGGAAGGAAATCTGGGCATTTCAGCAACACGGTTTCTCCAGACAACCCCTCATCAGAATCTCATCTGGGCAGTGAAGGCTGGAGAAAAACTTCCTGGCCTCCAGCAAAGGTTAGCAGCAACTCAAATGCTTCTGTCTATGGACATAACACACCCTTCCCCACTACAGCTGATGGAGTGTGAGCACCCACATCCCTGGAATACCTCCATGCTTTGACACCTCTCTGATGGTGCCCCTGAGAAGGACTTCTGGAGTCACCTCTGTGTGGGGAGACTTAACAGAGAGGAGCTTTGTGGCAGAGCACAAATACAAGTACAGGACTTGCAAGTGTCCACCAGGCTTTATCTTCTCCCTTCATTTTGATTAAGAGCTGGCTGGAAATGAACCTAGGTGTGCCCAGGTGGGCAAGAAGGCTGAGGGCACCTGGCCTGTACCAGCAGTGGTGTGGCAGCAGGACCAGGGCAGTGACCTGTTCCAGGCACTGCTGAGGTACTTCCAGTCCTGGGGGGCAGTTCTGGGCCCCTCCCAACAAGAAGGACACTGAGGAGCTGGAGCATGTCCAGGGAAAGGAATGGAGCTGGGGAAGAGGCTGCAGCACCAGGAGTGGCTGAGTGAGCTGGTGGGGTTCAGACTGGAGAAAAGGAGGCTCACTCTCTACAACTCCCTGACAGGAGGGTGTACCCAGGTGGAGGTCAGGCTCTTCGGAACAAGAGAAAAGTGCCTCCAATTGTGCCAGGAGTGGTTTAGGTTGGATATTGGGAAAAGTCCTTTCCTGAAAAAGTTGTCCAGCCCTGGCAAGGGCTGCCCAGGGCAGTGGTAGAGTCCCCATTGTTGCTGTTTTGGTATATAGTTAGCTATAGAACGGTGGTAATAAAACACAGAGCAGCACAGCCTCCTTTCAAGATTGGAAAGGGACACTTCATTGTAACACTGCCTTCCTTAAGTACACTCACTTGCTACCCCAAGAACAGAACACAGCTCATTGGTCACAGCAAGCAACACCTCTTGCAAGATGTTCTTACTGTAAACAATAAAATTTCTCATGGTACACATTCTGTAAATAATGGCAGGTGCGTCTTTGTTTGAGATTCTTTCCTTTCTGTTTTTCTCCAAGCTTATGAGAAAGCTTGTACTTCTCAGGCAGTCCATGTGAAAGCTTTCCTGTTTTCACACTTTCCCAAGCTGTGCATCCACAAGTCCCCTTTCTTCACTTAAAAGAAAAAAGAGAAAAAAGAGGAGTGTTTGTGATCCCCTTGCAAGGGGGAACAAACACAGCTCAAGGGACCTGAGGATACCCCGAGCACCCAAGAAATTTGTGTACCTGTTGCTCTTCCTTACAAGAGGCTGCAGAATACTACAATAATACAATAAGGAAATCTACTATAGCCAATACAATAGTAAACACTACCATAAAACTAACACCTCTTAACCAAAATATCTTACCATACCTAATACATTAATGAAAACTATCTAAAACAGAATACAACTCATGAATCAACTCTGTTTTCCTTTGAGCAGCCTGAGAAAACTCAGACTGCTCCTTTCCCTGGCTGTCCAGTATGCCACACCCCATCCCTGGATGTGGCACTTGGGGACATAGGTTAATGGTGACCTTGGTAGTTTGTTGGGGATTAGTTGGACTTGATGATCTTAGAGGGCTTTTACAACCTCAGTAATTCTGTTATTCACCATTTAAGAGGAATAATGAAAGGCAAAGACCAACTTGTCAGGTGAAGATCTTCCTCCTCCACTTGCTATGTGCATAATTTTGTGGGGCTTGGAGGTGGAAAGACAGAAGTTGGAAGATGCAGTTCTTGGGAAAAGTTACAGGATGTGTTGAACAGCTGGGAAAAGGTCAGTTCTCCTTGGCTGTACAGTAGTTTCTCAAGGGACATTCCTTTGTATTTCATTCAGAAAAGCCTTCAAACTTCTACCTGATGAACTGCACCCCTTTCTGTGGCAGAAAGAGTTTGCAATGCTCAGTTATTCACACAAGATGATGGGGGCAGAGCCTTGTCCTTCCTTGCCTGCAGAGCTGTGATCTAAGGTTTAGATGCCCATCCTGCATGGGATTGTTCAACCCAAGATGTAAGAACTGACATATGCCCTGATTGGAGGTCAGGCTCCTGTCAGCCAATTTCTCAGGCCTGCTCAGGACCCTCTTCTGAGTAGCAGCCTTGATCTCCAGTCCGTTGGCCACTTCCCTACCTAAGTCTACTGCCACCCACTTAAGCTTTCTGGGAGCAAACCTCATCCAGGTGATCAGTGAAGACATTCACTAATGCCACCACTGATTACTGGGGAATACCACTAGTTACTGGCTGCCAGGTGGACTTTGCACCACTTACCAAAACCATCTGGGATGTTTGCAGCAGAACTAGTTACCTATGACTCACATCATTGTGGTAAGAACCAGAATCACAGAGCAATTGAGGTTGGACCGACCTCTGGAGGTTGTGGTCCAACCTCTGCTCACAGCAAGATCACAGCTCTGTCAGATCAGGTTGCTCAACTCTCAGCCCTACCTTTGTTCTGCAAGTTCAGCTCAGCCTTATTCTGACACAAAACGCAGCAGCTCTCCCTGCTTTAATTTGGAGAGAGCAAACTGTGATCTCCACAGCAAAGTGCAGTAGATCACCCCACACCTCCCAGCCCAGAGCTGTAAAGGCAGGGAAAGACAAACCAGGTGCTCTGTAGCTAAATCTACTATTCAGTCAGGTTGCTCCAGTGTTCCTGGGTTGTTCAGTAATGTTACCCTCTTTAATTCCTAAATTCTCCCCACATGCACATGCACAGCTGTAACAATAAAGAGCAAAGGCTGCAGGTGCTCCGTGCAAGATCTCAATGGTCTAATGATCTCTGCAGCCTGACAGATTGATATTCCAGGAGACATGAGGATTTCTGATATTTAAACAGAAAACAGGAGAATAATCCCAGGGATGTTTCAGTGCCTGAATTCAAGGGCAGCCTTGAAACACTGAGCCAGGGCAAAAACTCTCATTCATCGTGGTATTTGAAAAGGATTTCACAAAGGAACTGAAATACAGAGAATATCCTCACTGTCAGAAGAGAACTCTTGGAGTGAATCCCCACCCCCAAGCCCTAGACTCTCCACCCAGCCACTGCCCTGCCAGGTGGGTGTTGCAATTCCCATCTGCTCAGGAGAGTTCACAAGGACAGAAGATCACTCTGCATGACTTTGGTGACTTTGCAGCTGATAATTTCCAGATGTTAAACTATCCTTCACAAGCACCACTTCTAGCTGATTTCCCAGCTTGCTTCCATACTGCTAAGAATGAGAGACAACCCGCGTTCCCATGCCCTCCCTCATTTGGGAACCAGCCCTGAGAGCAGCTCAGCACCCAGGACTCATGATGCTTTATAGTACCAACCAGGCCATGCCCTGGGAAAAGCTCAGTGCTTGCTCCTCATTAATCCATACAGGCACCTTTTTGACCCTTGTGCTGGACTTTTCCTGGCAGGCAATGAGATGGGGTCAGCCAGGAAAGAAAAGTTTCAAAGTATTAACCCCAAAGCATCCTCAGCCTCAAAAAAGTGTCAAAGAAAGAAGCACATGGTTGACCTAAACTATTTATAAACTAAGACTCACTGGAAACATGATGGAACTGAAACAAATTCCTGTTTTTAACCCATCCCTCTCCCCACAGCCTGTCACCTGAGCAGTGTGTCATCAGCCAGCATCCTTGGCACTGACTTCTCCAGGATCAGGGTCTAAGCTATTGCTGAGTGCACAAACTGCACCCCTCAGATGAAAAGTAGCTCCTGGATTCCCAAAGCTGCCTGGAAGGTGGTCCTCAGAGATGTGGAGGTGTTAGTATGTGGTGGACACAAGGAGAAAGCTTGGCTGATCCTGTTCTTCCCTGCAATGGGCTCCAAGTATTTTGCCAAGGATCATCATAGGGTGGACACTTACCGTTATGTTTTCACCTGTACAGCTGAAGGGAAGACAGCCCGTGAAAGCAATGTGCTGATCGTGTGGGAGGGATGCTCCAGCTCCCCAGAACCAAAACCCCTGGAAGGTTTCCAGCTCAACAGCTGGATTTCTACCTAGGCTGAGACGTGCAGGAGAGGGAGGAACCCAGCGCTCAGATCATTGCCACCCTTTGGCACACCAGATCCCCCAGTTCAGCTCAGCCTCTCCTCAGAGATGAGCAGCAGCTCCTTGGGCAGTGAGTGCCACCCAGGAGGAATCTTTGCAGCCCCACCTCGGATGAGGACAGAGGGTTCTGATCCATCCCTGCTCCAGCAAAAGCAATAGTTGTAACAGCAACTGGACATCATACCAAGCCATGGGGACCAGCAATCCTGTGCTCCCTTCCTGGCAGTGGCAGCCTCTTTCTGCCATTTAGCTGGAGAAGAGGAGAAGGAAGGACACAGAGGCAGTGAGAAGGAACAATTTGAGTATGTATGAGTCTTAGAAATGTGAATTTTAAGACCTAGATCTATTCTAGGTCTGAAAGAAAGCATCAACCTCACACAGAGCCACTTCACATTTCCTGTTTGGAACACAACAATGAATGTTTTACCTTCATCTTGTTAGAAAACTAGCCTCAAATTCCAGCTGAGAGCCATTGCACGAAGAGAGCTGCATCTGTTTTTATAAGATATCAGCTCCATCAAGGGGAGAGGGTGGAAGCAGAAGAGCTGCTGTCCACATGCCAGATGGGCATGGAGCAGTCCCAGGCAAAATTCACACCTCATCATAACAGCTTGTTAACCAGCAGGTCAAGACCTCGTGTAGTAACCCCGCTGTGTTGCAACCCTCATATAGACATGGAAAGATTGGAAGATATGTCCCATTCCTGGAGGTAATTTGGATACCTGAAATCTTGTGATATTTATCAGGGTGATCACACAGTGATTGGGTAAGATGCTGTGCAGATTTTTCTCGTGCTCATTAGAAAGAGGAACAAGAGGAAACATTTTAAATTGCAAAAACACGCTCAAGGAATGTGCTTGGCCATAGGACTGTGGATTCATCTGCTGCAATTTAATGAGCTCCCCTTGAGAGCAGCACCATGACCCTATTCAGGAGCTAAGCAGGGCAGGCGCCTCTGCCTCCAATCCCAGGCAGGAAGAAGTAGGATAGGACAAGGAAGGATAAGGCACCCCTGGAGTGGGCTAAAAATACAGTTCCACTTTGGCTCCAAAAACATTTTGGTGTAACTTGCTAACTTGAATTTTATCTGTAAACGTTTTCAGCCTGATACCACTGGGAATCCTGATTTTTCCGAGACTTACCAACAGGAAATCCCTGAGCTGGAGGGTTTAGCTGTAATGAACTTATTGTATATTCAAGCACTAAATGTCAATTTGGATTACAACGTCAAAAATAAGCACTGAGAGAATGCAGCTGGACCCTGGGGTCACCTGTCAGGAACTCCAGAGTGAAATTGGCCAGATATAGACCAGCACAGCCTTTATTTATATTTTTCCCTGTTCAAATATAACAACTAAGACTGAACAAACCTACTATGTCTTGGAGATGTGCCCCCTCATCCTCTCCCCAGCGCCTTTCCTACTTTGCACAGGATTTCCTTGGCTGGGGACGCTTCATTAGGGGCTGCCCAAAAAGTTCTGGAGTGTTCAGATGTGTTGGGAGGCTAGATTCTTCTATTAATACACATCTAAACACAGCCACTTGTGTCGTTCTGGTAGCCTAAAGTCCCAGGTGCAATCACGATTCCCATCCTTCCAGACACAGGTGAAGACAAGATCCCACCCCTCGTGCTAAAGGCACACAAGAATTAATCCAGAGCATGGAACGCCAGAGGAGAGGTGCACAGGGGCAAGAGGAATAACACATCTTCCTTTCCAGGCACGTTGCCACAATGCTGCCCCTGTTCAAGGGCTGCTGACATCTTGTGCCTGGGATTTCAACCTGGATTTGTACAGAAACAGGGAGGCTGGACTGGAAAACTGGGGAACTCCATTAATTTCTTGTGCTCTATCCTAAGCACTCAGAAGTGAGAGTTGATTCTCTTCTGCTGCCCATTACACACTGTACCCACACAGCAGCACCCATGGGGTATGCAGTGCAGGAAGCACAGGCTCACATCCACAGAGGGGTAACACCATCACACAGGGGTGGGGAAAGGTATCCTACCAAGGGGATGCTCAGAGGAAGCTGAAATCCCAGGTACAAGCCATGTGCCAGATTTTAAAATCATTTTAAGCTAGATGAGAAGAATCCAATGCAAATCATAGGATATCCTGACCTGGAAGAAGCCCACAAGGATCGTCAAGTCCAACCAAGAGCCTGACAGTGTTGTTGAAATGTACACCATCTCTAAATAAATGGTTTAATTGAAGCTTCTATTCAGTAGGTGCTAATGTTATTATTCTTGATGTTCTCCCTAATAATTGTCACATTCCCTGAGGTTTCCTCCTAAATTCTTCTCACAGAGACTCTTGACATTTTATAGTTAGCTGAATGGAGAAAATACTTGGAGAAAAGGAAGGTGAAGTTTGGTTCCTCCAACCAAAGGTCATGGGACTGAAGTATTAAAACTAAATTAAATAAAACAAATATAAAGCTTTATTCATAACTCTACCCCATAATTCTCTAACCTGCTTATGGTGAATCTGGGGATAAGATGAGACCTTTATTTCCTTTGAGGGATCATTGAACTTCCTCTGCACGTGCACACACGCAATCATCGGGCAGACATGGCCACGTACCCCCATGAATTACTGAAGTCAGGAATGGCATTTGCAGGGCACTTGTAGCCTCTTTTCTTCCCTGCAAACACTCAGCAGCATGAGGAGCTGGTCATCTCCATTCTTCGGCCACTCCTGGCTTCCAATCACTGGGAACAGCTTAGGCTGGAAGCATTTGCCCCAGCCAAGTCATTAAGAATCACCCTTGGAGAATTCATGTTCTTCCTCCTCTCCTCTGTTCAGTCACTGCTTGTGTGATTCAGATTCCAGAGCCTCTAATTTGCTCTACTTTCACTAACTACACTAGCACCAAAATTAAAATGAGGGATATTAAGTCAAGCTAAAGTCACACCTGTTTCACAGTGATTTTGTCAGGGAAGAAATCACTAACATGATCGAGTCCAACCATTCCTGCAGCACTGCAAAACCCACCACTTAACCTTGTTCCCAAATGCCATATCCACACAGCTTTCAAATCTCACCTGGGATGGGAACTCCACTACTGCCCTGGGCAGCCTGTTCTGGGGCAGGACAGGCCTGTAATGAAAATGATTAAAAGTTTTGGGACTCATTTGTTTCGGCAGGTAGAGAATGATGAATGGTGTCTGTTTTGCTTGTTTATCTTATGCTGAAAATCACAGCTGAGGTTTCAAGATGCTTAGCCAAAGAGCATGAAAAATGTTCCTCTACTCCACTGCTCCCCAGCTTGACAAACTCTGCTCAAGGCAGCAACACATTTCATTAAGGCTGGAAACTTTGCTGCACAGAGTGAACCCACGCACTCCAGTGCCTGATATCTGGCTAACATCAGGGAGGATTAAAGCTTCCCTCTTTGGCCCTTTAAGTTCCCAGCAAAGCTGACAGCATCTTGGAATTCTCACCCAGGACAAATCCTACCCCAATTTAGCAAGCCTCCTCCATGGACAATAGGGTAGCCAAACTGCTTTTTTGTTGTCACACTATGCGTTATTGACAAAGTTATCACTATAAAAACACCAAGCCAAGCCAGCCAGGGCCCTCCACTTGCTCCAGCATGAGAACATTTCCTGCTAGCTCAGGGGAAAAGGTTATTAAAGGCACACTTGGAGGCAAAGAGTGCTGCCACAGGTTGTGGACCTGCACTTGATACACTGGTATCAGTGTTCAAAGTCCAAGAATGGTGATCTGTGAAAGGAGGGGTCCATCTGGTAGATGAGGAATATGAAATCCAAAGGTGAGATATTAAAATGAAATGAGGTAGATGGTAAAAATGTGCAGCAGGAGTGTGGTTGAATGTGCATAAACTCACCAGGGAATTAAATGAGAAGATGCTGCAGTTTCAAGAGTTTTTAGCTGCCCAAGTCAATACTCTGAACAGACATCGAATCACAGAATCATTAAGGTGGGAAAAGCTCTCCATGATCATAAAGCCCAACTGTTCCCCCAGCACTGCCAAGGCCACCACTAACCCATGTCCCCAAGTTCTACATCAACACATCTGTTAAACCCCTCCAGGAACAGGGACTACACCACTGTCCTGCACAGCCTGTGCTGGGGCTGGACAACTTTTTGGAAAAAAATGTTTCCCTGATATTCAATTTAAATCTCCTGTGGCACATCTTGAGCCTATTTTCTCTTGTCCCAAGAGACCAACACCCACAAAGGAGAAAGGGAGATGTGACAGACATCAATAGGTGGAGAAGCCATACAGAATCCATAGGGCACTTGCCTTTCATGGCCATCTGAAAAATATGTGAAGTTATCAATCTCTTTCCAAAACAAGTAATTTTTTGTGGTTACAAATTTAACAGAGAAACAGAAAACAGGGAATGTTTTTAGAGAATTCCAGGTAACTTTCAGCCTGCCAAGAGGGGTTTAAAGGAGGTGATGCCAGACAGCAGAAAACCACTGTACAATTGCTTTTGTCCTTCTCTTGCACAGGAACTGAAGGTGTCCTGCCTGAGCATACAACACAACCTGGAGGAGGAACAGCCCATCAGGAAGGAAGAGCAGGGTTTCTGCTCTTCAGAGCAACTATCTTGGAGCCAGAACAGTCCTGTTTCTGGTCACCGGGAGAAGAGCATTTGTGCACTGCCCCAACCGCCCTCACGCCTAGAGTGGCTTTACCTTTATTTGCCTCCAGACTGGTGCTTTCTAATTCCATGAGAGCGGCTGGAACATCCATCTCACCACACACACTCCTCTGACACAATGCCTATCTCATGGCAATCACAGCCAGGTCACAAGGAGGAACTCAAAGCTCCTGTGCTAAGCTCAGCTTTAACACTCACCACTAGAACCTCATCTGTAGAGAACAGTGAAAAGAAAAAACAGTGTTGTCACCAGCATTTTGGTTTTGAGGTGAAGGAATCTGATGCCATGCAGGTATTGCAAGACAGTAGGGAACATCTCTACCTTCTGCCAAGGACTGAGAATTTCTATCCAGAGAAGCTGTGGCTGCCTCATGCCGGGAAGTGTTCAAGGCCAGACTGGACAGGGCTTGAAGCAACCTGGCTCAGTGGAAGGTGTTCCTGCCCATGGCTGGGGGTGGAACTGGATGGTCTTTAAAGTCCCTTCCAAACTAAACCATTCTGTGATTCCAATGTGCTTCTGGAGCAGAGTACAACCAGAAATTCCCAAGGCAGAAGCTCTGATTCATCCAGGCCCAGAGATCTTTTTAACACCAGGCATATTTGATTTCAGCTCTCTCGGGATCAGGTGTCAAGCTGTGGCCAGAAGCACAATGGCTCATGAACAGGAACCCTCAGCATCTTCCAGATGAGGCATCAAGACACAGGAGAACTTCCTAGAAAGCAATTTAGACAGTGGTGAACTTTGTTTATTTACGCTCTTTTCAGCATTAATTTCAACATTTGTGAAAGAAAGGAGAAAGTCTCTGAGATTACTCCAAAGCTGAAATGTTGTCAAAACCTCCAAGAGATGCCGCATCTCTTCTAAAGGAATTGTTCTTAGTCCTGCAAATGGCACAACTGAACCCACAGAAGGGTCCTCTTTCTGCTGTCTACTCATATATCCAATTAAACCATTGACGATGTATTGGGTTGCAGTGAAATTTCACCATCATTGCAAATTTTCAGGGAGAAGTTTAATACAGGAAAATTATTTCCAAACCCAGGACCCATATTTTGAGCAGAGCTAGCCAGGCCAAATGAAACTACAGAAGACAACCCCAAACTCTGTCAAGAATTTCAGACCAACAACTGAAACCAGACTCCTGAAAGAAAAACCAGAAAAGCAAGGGCTGAAAAAAAGAGACAGATGGTTTTCTGCAGCAGAGCTCCACCTAGAAGGGACAAGAAAGTCTGTGCACGTCCTCCTTTGGAGACACCCTGTAAGGAAAAGGAGATTTTCTTCCCAAAAAATGCCTTGCTTGTAGCTTGTGCGAAAATAGATGCACTTGCATTGGTAGTATTGACAGCAATCAGCTGGCCAGCTAGATAGTGCTTCGCTGAAAGGAGAAGTCCAAAGAGACTCGTAAGCAGAACAGTCCCCAAGAGATAGTGCTGGGATTCAGATTTGGGTGAGTAACTCAACCATCCATCGTGATGTCACCATCTTGCCACCTTCTGTTGATGCCTGGAAAGGCTGACCTGGAACAGAGACTAGACAGAGCAAAAGGAATAAAATAGGTATTTATTGAAAGGGGCAGTGCAAGAGCCTGGCTGGGGCTACACCCAAGTCAAATCCAAGATGGATCCCAGTCATGAGTTTTTACACTTTTATAAGTTTTGGCTCATCTACATATCAGGGTCAATCATCCAGCCACAGCCCCACGTTATGAAGTCTCAGCCCCTTGGCTAGCCCCCTTCCCTTCGCCATTGTTTATGCTTTTTAGGTAATGATTTTCCATGACTCTCTAGCTGAGAAGAGATTGTTTTGTCCAACTACCAGGTGAAGAGAACTTACCAACACCCAATATGAAGTTTCAGAGTTACACACCAAGCAGCAGAGGATCTATTGAAAAATATAAAAGCTAAAACCCAAGGCATCACTGAAGCATAAAGAGAGAAACATCTCCAAGAGCAGAAGTTCCTCTGCCTGCCCTGTCCACAAAGTGCAATCTCACACCCTCATGCCTGGCAGAAGCACAATGGCTGAGCTGGCAGTTTTTCTATGTCTACCACCTCTGAATGTTCAAGGTTAAGAGCTTTTCGTGCAGCTTAAGCGACTGAGCTACCTTATTGCTCTATTTTAAAAATAAACACATTTTGCATGAAATTTTGAGGCAGGTAGGAGTGTTCTATGTTCTACATCTGTTTTATACAAACATAAGTATGCTACAGCAGTTCAGGAGCTGCCAGTTGGTTCTCATCCATGGTTTCACTTAACACCTGAGACGAGACCATACAACCTGATTTGCAAACTCATTTTTAACAGACATAAGAAACTCACTACGTAAGGCAGCTGGCCAGATGGACTCATGGAAGTCCAGGCTCAGCTCACAGTTCAAGCACCATCACCAAAAGATGCTCTGAGGGCTGGAGCAGATCTGGCATGAGAAAAAAACAAGAGAAATAGTATTTTTCAGCCTGGAGAAGGCTCAAGGAACACCTTAGAGCCCCTGCCAGTGCCTAAAGAGGCTCCAAAAGAGTTGTAGAGGAACTTTGAACAAGGCCCTGGAATAACAGGACCAGGACGAATGGCTTCCCACTGTCAGAGGTTGTTAGATGGAATACTGGGGAAAAAATACGTCCCTGTAAGGGTGGTAAGGCCCTGGAACAGGTTGCTCAGGAAAGCTGAGGCTGCCCCATCCCTGGAAGTGTTCAAGACCAGGATGGATGGCGCTCTGAGCAGCCAGGTCTAGTGGGAGGTGTCCTGCCCATGGCAGGAGGTGGAACTGGATGATGTTGAAGGTCCCTTCCAAGCCTAATCTATGATTCTGTTAAAGTAACCTAGTAGAGCAAGATTGAAGAGTCCTGTAGATTAAATGTTGGGCCAGTCAATGCAATACATTCACCACTAAATTGAGTAGCAGCAGACCTGACATCTCACAGTTACTTAGGGCAAAAAAGCTTTCATACTGTTTAATGGAAAGTTGTAAACCAATGTTGCATTTTACCATATAAAAAATAAAGTGATCATTTCAGAGCAGACAGAGCACATGCAAACAATTTCACCTGAAAAAGGTCAAAATCCAGACAGCAAGCAGAAAGCAGACATACCTTCTCTGGCCGTTTAGAAAGGTGACAGAATGAGGCATAGAAGAGCCCAAGGTTTATCTAGATTAAGTCCACTTTTCCAGCAGCACCTCCATCTTATTCTTTCCACTCCTTGTTCTTTGCTTTCATGCAACTATATTTCAGTAATGCTGTTCAACACTGTAAAATAGCTTAAAGTAAAATTTCTCTCCTGTATCTTCCCACTTCAGCTCCTGGACTATACAGATGATGCCTTGGGTTTTTACTCTCTGCTGGTAGACAGACTGGGTAGGAGCGAAAAAACAACCCAAAAAAACTCCTAAGACTGGAGAGTCCCTGTAGCTCTTCACTTTTCACTGCTTCCCACCAGAGGCTCATGAGTCGTGGAGAAACTCCTGCCATGACTCATGCAGCAGACTCCTCTTCTCTCCTGTTCATCAGCATTTTGGGCAGACATATGTTGATCATTAGCTGGCATCACAGAAGGTGCTGGATGAGTAGCAATGCTTCCCCGATGAAGGAACCCAATATTTCCACTATCCATAAATGTCTACAAACCCAGCTTGATCCCAGCCCCAATGCAGGCTGGAGCTATTTTTCTAGGTGCATGCCATCTTTTGGGGAGAAGCATGAAAAAGAACTGCAGTACCAGCTCTCCTGAAACAGGATCTGGAGCCATCAAGGCAGTCAGATCTTCAGGCAAATCTTCTTGCCCAAACATTAACATTTGAAGCAATATTGATTTGATGAACAATAAGCCAAGGAGTTTTGGGGCTGGGAAGGCCACTGGGGTTTAAACCAGGCTCATAAAGAAAACAAACACATAGGAGCCATTGAAGAAGACACTCAAGTTGCGAGATACAAATCAGTTTTATTTTATAAAGACAGACAAGCTTTCCTGCAATTGCCAACATAGTTTTAATGTGTCATTTACTATGGGATATTCTGGTCTCGCTTATTTTAAATACCTGGTCAAGCAAGGATAAACCAATGCTGTTGTGCTTGCTATAAAAATATAATGGGATCTGATATTCCAAAACTAATACGCTCAAAAATCTTAAGGATTTCTAATGAGGGATTAGACTGAGATTGCAATGAAATGCTTTCTCCATTTGAAGACAGTTGCAGACTTTTAAGTGCCACAGCTGTGCAGGAACTGAAAGGCTCTTGAAAATTGAAAGCACACTGTGATCCAATATCTCATCCTTAAACCTCCTGTTTGTTTCTCTCCCACTACACTGTTTTGAAAGTAATTTACAGGGGGTGAAAAAAATAAACACCAAAAGGAGAAAGCTATGACACGTCTGCAGTCTGTACAACCACCTTCCCCACAGCCACAAGGAGCTGGTCAATGCTTCATCAGCCCTGTGATGCTGTCCCACCTCACACCACCTGCTACATGGAA
The DNA here is from genome assembly GCA_013397075.1 of Rhabdornis inornatus. Classification (NCBI taxonomy): domain Eukaryota; kingdom Metazoa; phylum Chordata; class Aves; order Passeriformes; family Rhabdornithidae; genus Rhabdornis; species Rhabdornis inornatus. The sequence goes on along the minus strand of VWZS01002160.1, from coordinate 1,027,025 downwards.
AGTGGTAGAAGTGGAAGAGAAACACAGGGATAATTTAAGGCTAACTAAAGATACGTCCATAGAAAGCCCATCTGAGCAGCTTTGTGCAACAGATGCAAAAATCAACCGTAGTGTTTGACACATTAACAATTACAGGGGTTAAACAGGAACACCAACACAACATTGGGGAGGAGAACTAGACTTCATTTGGTTTGTGCAACCTGAGAAATAAACAACTAATGAAACAAAACAAAAAAAAAAGTAGTCCCACTGATGCTGTACAAACCTAATTTCACACATTGCTCAACTGTGCTGAAATGCTCCATGTTCACCTACAAAGCACAGTGACTTCACAACTACTCTTTGGGTTGCTTTGAAAAGTCACCACCACACACAAGCTAATGCTTTTCTGTTATATAGGAACACAAGTGTGTGTACAAACAGGCCTGTGCTGCCTCAAGCGTGCCAGATCCCATCCCACAGCGTGCAAAACTGACCTAAAGTTACTGAATTTCACCTGAAATTATACTGGTATCAGAAGATTATACAGGGTCAAGGACATGATATCTTATGCTCATCACTATGAAGTGCTGTTCTTCCAGGTGTTTATTTCTGCCTCTCTAGCCAGGAGGGAGAAATAAACAACTGAAAGAAGCACAGCAAGAGCTTCCCTACCTATTCCTTCCCAAAGATGACGGCAGTGCTTTGAGCTACTGCAGCACTTCCTTTGAGGAAGTTTTCATGAGGTTGGAACAGAGGAGATAATTTAGGGGAGAAGATACTCATGGATGTGTCCAACTTTGTACCTGAAATCACGTTCAGTGTCTCAAAATCAAGGTCTCCAAGTGTTCCCATCTAGCACATCATCCTGGGACAGACCAAAGCCAACAAATTGCTGCAAAGAGGCTCCATCCAACCACTCTACTGTGGACACAACCATTAAAAGCTAACTGAAGAAATGTGAATATAGTTTGAATACAATCATTAAGGCGTTACCTGGAAAAATGCATATTCTAGAACAGTGCTATCATGTATACTGGTTCTCACAAACACACTTTGTTTTGACAACAGAAAGCTGAGATTATACATATCCATATTTTTTAAAAGTTAATTTCAGCTAGCCTTACAGTGAAGTTAGGAAAAGACTAGGTTGTGGGTTCAAAAGAAAACATAAATCAGGGAGAGAAAAAAAAGCCAGGCATGATGAAGTATTTTTATTCTGCTATATACCTTTATATTTCAGAGCTCACAACTGAGCCCAGATTCTTGGGTATACAATATAGAAAGCAAGAGCAGTGAAATCCAAACTGAAACACATACCAGGAATCACAAAGCAGGCTGCAAATTGCTTTCCCACTAGTGCAGCTGAACACATGTGGTAACCTACCCAACAGCAAACTGCAGCTCCAGCAAACCACTGGAAGTTTCTTTCCTCAAAGTGTAGATGGTTTAAAAAACCCCTATTAATTCAGATGAATAATGTTAAGTGCCTCCTTTTTACAGAGGGTGGAGCAATTCCACACATTCACCTAATTCCAAAGTGCTTCATTCCCAGTCTGGGTTTTTTGGAAGATGTCTGAAGTGTCTCAGGGCACACTGTCCCCACTGCACACCTTGGAGGGTAGCAGCTGAATCCCACGTTGGTACTGGGTTCATTAAGTCTCTACTAATGAGATCTGTGCCCAACCTAAATGGGGGAATGGTCAGGCTGAGATTATTACACAGAACCTTAGAGGTGTCTACCTCAAGGTTTCCACTGGTAGGAAGAGCAAGCATGGAGAAAAAGAGGAGTGGGAAAACCCCCAAATGTAATTTCTGATTAACCAGGTGCAAGGAAACTGCAAAAATCTTACAGGTGCTCATTCTCTGGCAAGTTCACACCACCAACTGAAGACTTCTCAGTGCAAACTAGAACTTCAAAGGCTACAGAGCACAGCCAAAACAAAGTTGTAGAATTGTAACAAATTCATGGTATTTCTCTAATACTGACTACCTTGCTCAAGCAAACACAGGAGTACATGGGAGAATGTAAAGACATCTTACCATAAAAGTATTTTAAATTAAAGTTTTTTTTCTTCTGAAAAGATTAAAATAAATTTAACTCTAAATAATAATTAAGAACTTAACAAACTTTCATAGAAGGGGCTGATCAGCACTAGAAGTTGTTTTCAGGAAAGCCTTTATAAACGGATTCCAATGCCCAAGAAATAAAAACCCCACAAAACCTCTAACAGATTATAAATACCAGACATAAAAGGACTTAAAGCAGAATGAAAATTTACCTGGGCTGTGAATACACCATGATCCTGTGTTATTGTGCTCAAGTCCATTTGTCTAACACCATAGGGACAACTTTAGCTTTTTTATTTTCATAATTAATATAAAGAATAAGTGCAATTTTATTTCTATTTCAGATCACTGATTTCACCTCAATGTCTGCTGTCAAATCCCTGTCCGAGCTCACTTGTCCGAACTTTTACGAGGCCTGCGGAAGCTGGACATGTTCTCATTCAGTGCACAGATCCTTCGAGAGAACTCCTCAAACTCCCCTAGGACTTGTTCATCACACTCAACTGCTACAGCATGTTCCACTGGGATGGAGTTAAAGTCTTCCAGCTGCTCTCCTGCGCTGAACCCTGTCGCTTCCATACCCATGATCTCCTCTGCCTGCTCCACAGTGCAGCAAAGCACGGGGTTGAGTGTGGGCTGAAACTCACAGGGCTGCTCATTGCTCGTGGTGCCAGAGCACTCGCCGGGCAGAAATGCCCCATTTATTGCACTAGAACGTCCTAGGAAAGATTCCTGCCCCTCTTGGGTATTGTTTAGGCTTCCATTTTCTCCATTTAAACTACTGCACGAGTCCTGGCCTTTCTTGGTATTTCTTTTGGAGGAGTCCATGGAGGTGTCCAAGGAAGAACATACGGGTCCAGGTTTTTTATCCAGCTCTCCAACACAGGCTGTGACAGCAACAGGCTGTGTTAAAGCAGAGTTGTAACTAGGAGGAGGAGTTTTGTACTGTAGTCTCTCGTTTCCTGTGCTGGCTCGTTTTCGGAGTCCTTTATCTGGAGAAGGAAGCCCACTGGAAAAACCAATATCCAATCTGCCGAAGCTAGAGCTCTGTCTCTTTGGAACGGGAATTGCACTGGATGTATGGTGTCGATCGCTATAAAAGAAGGAAAGAATACATCACACCCGTCAGGCACGCTCATGAGCAATACAGATGTTTAACCAAAGGCTGAAACAACTGTTTTACCACAACTCCAGGCTCTGTTCGGCCAACAACTTGTATCCTAAAGTGCTAAAACCCCAAACGTGTTTAGTGCCATATGAACCACAGAAGAAACCCCAGAGGACAGCTGTGCTGAAAAACAGTGAGGTTGTATAGGAACACTTACACAGCTCTATGTTTTGGCAAGCCAATCACCCAAGAAACCATCACATTATGCTAATTTATACTGTTAACACTGTTTTATAGGACCAAGCTGCACTTTATGAAATATTACTATTGACTATATATTTACATATTTAAGGCCTGTACTGGGTCATAAATTCTTCAAAAGTGAGCAATAACGGATTAATCCTCTGAGCAAAAATCCAACAGTGGACTTCCCTGACAGCAGCACAAAGGAGAAAAACCACACTAACCTCACTATTTGCAGAGGGTTATTCCTGCCAGACCTTCTGCTTTTCTGTGCCAGTCATTCTAAACTTTTTGGACAAATGCCAACCTCTATTTCTTAAGGAACATGAACCAATCAAGCCTAATTTACAAGTCTGGCTTTACTGTTTAATTCCACAGGTCACTTTCACTGTCTCAAGCTCTATAATTTGGAAAATCCACTTTACGTCATCTCTCGTATGTTATGAGAATTCTCCTTCATCAGTTCAATACTATGATCTATATATATATATATACTATATATATATAATACAACTATAATCACCACCTTATATGCAAATAGTATGCTGTACATCAACATAAGCAGCTGGTTCATTTTCCTTCCAAATTAAAAAAAAAAGTAAAAAAATGGCTATTATTGATTTGCTGAATATACAACTCTAAGATTCAACCACTGTCAGTATGAAACTCCTACACAAACTCCATTTAAAAGAAACTCCTTCTGCTCAAGGCCTGGCACATTTTGGGTTTTGTCTGACACAAAATCTCGTGTTGTGGTTTAACAGATTTTTAGCTGGGGAGGAGTCCATGGGCTGCGGGGCTGGTTCCCTGTGGGGACCGGGCAGAACCAATCAGCTGGCTAGTTTTGAAGATTGACACCTGATTAAACCACTTAAAAGAGCTGGATATGTCTCTGTGAAAAAACATTTAATGATGGGCAAGCCCATGGAAAGCTCTATTGCTTCTGGCCTTTGAACAGGTTACTGGATGCTGGCCGGGCCAGGCTCTCCTGCGGCGTCGGCCCCTTCCCAGCAAAGCCCACAGGCTCTTTTTTCCAGTGGCACTGCTGGACCATGCTGCCAGAGGCCATCCCAACAACCAGAAGCCAGGTGTGGCTGGGACCAGATGCAGGAGTGGCCCCGCAGCCGGTGCTAGAGGTGGCCCTGAGGCCGGGAGTGGCCATGTGCCTGGGCCTGCTTGAAATCGGCATGGCCGGAGCAGCGCCAGACAGCCGTGGCTATCTCAGCATGGCTTGCAATGAACTTCGTTCGCTTAGCTGCTTTTAGCCAGCCATGCTGTGGACAGAAGGACAAAAGCAGTGGCAGCAGCTTTTCTTTTTTCTTTTTTCTTTGGCACTCCTTGTGAAGAGAAGGTGCGGGGTGGCACCAGCAGCCAGCGTGACTCGCATGGTGTCAGTGGAGACCACGTGAGCAGCAGCGAGAGACACAGCGAGCAGTTTCCCTAATGCAGAGCCTGGATGAGATCAACCTTCCAGCACTGCAGAACTCTATAAAAATCTGTTTCAATTGATAAAGCTTGAGAACAAACGAACCTTCAAACACCAATTCTCTCTCGAATCAGGAAAAAGGAAAGGGTGAAGACATATAGAGAAAACAACATGGTACACTGAGGTCAGTGAAGAGGGAGTCAAATTCTAGATGGGAGGAGATTGAGGAGCTTTAGTCTTGGGCTGAAATTCTCTTGTAAGGCTGTGGTGAAAAGATAATTGATACATCAGACTTATATTTTTTCCCCTGCAACTCATGGAATGCATTAGGGGGGGATGTAGTGTTCTAGCCACAGCCGTGAGCAGAAGCACCCATGCTGAAGTAAGCAGATGTTAAAGTAGCTTGAACAGAAAGAAATGAGAGAGATGAGGAACCTTGCCCCAGGAATAGAAGGAGGAAACCTGTTTTCCAGAGATGGATGAAGAGAACTTTTGCTTTCATGCTAGAATAGCTCATCCTTAAAATAGTACCGTGTAAGTTGATACGGCCCATGAAAGCAGCTGTGGGAAAGCTGTAAGTCGAGGGGAGGGACTTTCACACTGTGAACAGGTTTTCCTTTCCTGGGCGGCTGATTTGCTGTGACACTGAAGCCATGAGAGAACTGTTTCTTGTGGAGAAGTCTCCATAGCATGGCAGAGAGACTCCTCTCCCTAAGAGAACTAGAGAAAGACTATTACAGAGGTGGTAAACTGAGTCAAAGTCCCAGTTTTTGTCTCTTTACGGCGTCAGTGGGAAAGAAAAGAGTGTGGGGGCAGGAGAAATGTTCTGAAGGTTTATTCTGATTTCTTATTATTTTTTTCCTTTTAGTGCTGTTAATAAAGTTTTCTTCATACTCTTTAAAATTTTGAGCCTGCTTTGTTCTCCTCCTAACCCTTATCTCACAGCAGAAAGTGAGTAAATTATTCTAGTGGGTGCACTGGCATTTGGCCAGCACTAGACCCACTACATTAATTGGTGTGCTGGCTGGGAAACTCAGATTGGCGAACCAAAACCACAACACTTAATTAGTGTTTCTGCCCAGTTTTTGAACTGAAACTGCCACATCTTGAAACAGCAGTTACGAGTAGTCTCTACCACAGACCCTCTTCTACATTACCTTTCTTGTTTTGCTTCCCTTTATAAACAGAATAAAGTAGATTGCAGTAAGTCCCTTGTAAGAGTCCCCATGGGAGGGCAGTGAGTAGTACTACTGCCAGTGAATTTCCTCTCCCATATTACCTCCTCCCAGGCTGCCCCTAAATGCATCTGTAGGGCTTCCACAAAACCCTCAAATCACCTTAAGGAGAAGCTGTTTTTCAGAATACACAGTTGCAGACAGTGAAGTGGAGAGGTAAGGGCCACACATGAAGGCAGCAGCATAAACATCGACTTTCTTAGATTTCAACAGCTGTTTCAGACCTTTCGAATGCAAACTCCACAAAGCTTTTACAACTTTGTCTTTCAACCAACCCCTACAGCATCAACCATTTATTTTCAGAATGATGTAATATGACAAACACAAGAATCTGTGGCAGGAGACTTGTGAACTGTACTCGGGCAATTTGCACTGCAGATATGTTAGGGATGGTCTGTTTCACCCTCCCTTCCCTCAGTTTAGTACTTTCTGCCTTTATTCAGAATGAATAAATGAATACTCTGTATCACTTATTTGTTGAGATTCTGTTTATCTTACAGTTAAATGACAAGTTCTAGGAATTTACCCAAATTCCAAGATGTGCAAATAGTCACAAAGACAGATACTCAAGACACTTTGCTGGGCGAAAGGGCACATCATACCATTTTCATGTGAACTGATTGCCCAGGACAAATGTTAGCTGAATGTACAGATCGCTACTCAAATTATAGGACACTTTGCAAAGAAGTCGGTGGTGCTTTTCAGTGCAAGAGATCTAAGGTTTTGCTGCCTTCCCCATTATAGGCACACCCAGGTTGCAGAGCTGAATTCTCTCTCTCTTATTTGGGTAGGACAGTGTATAACAAGGTGATTTCCATGTGCTACCCCAGAGATGTGGGAAGATGCACATCCCACCCTGAGCCACAGAAAGGACAGTCAGTGGCTCCATGCAACAGAACTGGACTTCCTTCTCCCCTCTTCTTTACAGAACTGAGCCCAAAGCACAGGCTGGGACTACTCTTTCTGCTAAGAGCAGCTTAAGTCTGATTCAAGCCTGGAGGAGTACAAAGAGGAACCTCCAGACAAAAGAGTTTTGAGCTTTTTGCAGCTCTAGAATGAGCTGTATACAACTTATTTTTAAGTCAGGACCTATCTGACAAATCAGTTGCCCATTAGCATTTAAAACAGTGAGTATGCAAAGAAAATGGGGTGGACACCATTCCTACAGGAGCTCCTTTTCAAAATCAAGGGCCACTTATTGTAGATGTGTGGATGTGGCACTTGGGGATATGGGTGACTGGTGACTTTGGCCTAGGGAATGGCTGGTCTTGATGATCTTAGAGGTCTTGTACAACTTTAATGATTCTATGATTGCCATCCCTTTCCAAAAGAAATGGGCCATTCCCAAAAACTATTTCCAGTGCTATACCCCCTGCAACAGCAATGATAAAAATCATTCTGCTCGTTTCCGTCAAGATGTCAGGAAATGGAAATATATTCCTGCTGAATTGGAACCAAGGGGGGCTGCAATCCAGAGAAACAATTCCCACATTTGAAATAATAATTTTTTTAAAATTTTAAAAAATTTAAAGTCCCCCATCAACCAAACCAAACCAACCAACCAACAAAAAAAAAAAAAAAATCAAAAGAGAACTCCCAGACTAGGTATAATACAAGATTTACTGGAAGGATAACTTTTTTTCCCTCATGTGCAATGGATGGCAGATAAAGAGATGTATCATATTAATTCTTCTGCCAACAGTTTGTGTTCAGGTTCACCAAAAGACTTCCACAGCAACAGTGGGAACAGTCTCTGTGGCAGCTACAGAAGTTACGGTACAGGACACTTGTATCCTTCCCAAAGTAAAAGAACAGTTTACCGTCAAAGCATCAGATCTGTTAACACCTCATATAGCAGTGAGGGCTTCCTATCTCCCCTTCTAGGCAGAATGACTAGAAGGTTTATAGGAAATTAGGCCACTTCTCTGTGTTTTATTCAATCATCCCCAGGTTAAAATAGGTATTTAGGACACTAAAACCTAATTCAGGAAGAATTTCAAGCTGTACCTTGTGGATTTCAGTGCAGATGTACGTTTGTCAAAATAGTGACAAGACTATCTACTCTTTACACAATATTTGAGTGATAAAAACTCTTGCCTGGAACATAAGCAGTCAGAATTGGGCCCAGACAAGTTACAAACACAGTGGCCTGAACAGCCTATAATGGGGTTTGGAGTAGACTGTCCTGTTGAATATATCACTTTGCAGCCCAAGATGCAAGACCGTGCAAGAATAAGTGCCATCTCAGATGAGAAGGACATGGAGGGAAAGAAGAGCAGAAAGTAGCCATGAAGTTCTGAAGCTGCAGAGGCACACTGTTGTGCAAAACACAAGTAATTCTAGGAGAGATCAAACCCAAAGGCAAAGTCTCTTTGCTGTCTTGAGCGAGTAATGCCTCATATCTGTTGTGCTGTGTCTCAAACTTGCTGAAATTAATTTAACTTACATTTGGACTCCTTAGAGGACAGACTTCAGTATGGCCTAGGACTGTCTAATTCGCAAGCCTCAAGTTACCTGCAGAATAGCTGAGGTCACTTGGCTTGTTCAGCCTGGAGGAGGCTGAGGACCTCCCCACAGTCTGCAGCTTCCTCCCAAGGGGCAGCAGAGCAGCAGCTCCAATCTCTGCTCTCTGTGACCAGGAACAGGACCCAAGGGAATGCCTGGAGCTGTGTCAGGGGAGATTTACGTTGGTTATCAGGAAAAGGTTCTTCCCCTAGAGCGTGGTCAGGCACTAAATAGGCTCCCCAGGGCAGTGGTCACAGCCCCAAGGCTGTGAGAGTTCGAGAAGTGTTTGGACAATGCCCTCAGGCACAGGGTGGAATTGCTGGAGTGTCCTGTGAGGGCCAGGAGTTGGACATGATTATATCTGTGTCCCTTCAACTCAGGATATTCTGTGATTCTTCAGCAAAACTTAATCAGCTCAATTTAGGCACAGCAGCAACTCTTTTATGAAGCAGAAGAAATTTAAGTATCTGAGTAAACCAACATGAAAACTGAGGTGTCTAGCACGAGAAAAATAGCTTCAAAAATTGTTGCAGTGGGCGCATGTATTAAATTCCCCCTCAAAAGACACATTCTTACATTCCCTTGTAAACTAGACCTTACAGGAAAATGGGTGAGAAATTAATTAGTTTGCAGGACCAGGAGAGTTTTTTAAGAGGTTATTAGGACAAGGCTACTCAAGCTAACATGTTAGATACGCCTGAACAATTCCTCTTTAGCTCAGCAGCCAAAAAAATCTTCCCTTCCTTACTAAATTGAACTGGCAGAATGGTCTATACCAAGAGTATATCTAAGCGTAGCAGCAGTAAGTTGTTTATCTCTCTCATCTGCAAAATGACTTCTCAGTTAGCAGAGTACATAAGGGCTGCCCCATAGGGCAGTAAAGCAGGAATTATCCCCATTTATTGTGCAGACATTCAAACTAATGTATTAGATCAAAAAGTGCTTGCAGCCAGATTCCTTGACTGACATGCACTGAAATGGACCTTAAGACTTTAAAACCAGATTTTAAACTGCTGGAGAAATATAGAGGCAGAGTTCAGAAACTGTCCATTGTTACCAATAAATATGAATAGGATGGGCTGAGTTTCAGTCAGGAATAAATACAGGGATAACATCCTGAATCTGAGAATGGAGGAATTAAGTCAATAGTATGGTTTATCTGCTTTTCAAATATTACCTAAGGCATCTAGATAGAAGTGAATATGTATGAAGCGCTTTGGAGATCACCCATGCAAGAGTTAATTGCCTGGGCTCCTTCCACAGTCACTGGACAAGGAAAATGAGAGAAGGGTGGTAATCCCTTGTTTGAGAGCCAGTAATGATCAGTGGGAAAGTCATCCTCCCCAGATACCTCTTTTTGGTCACAGGGGGCAACCTAGGCAACAAGCTCAGGCTGAGTGACAAGTGTCTACAAGGCAAACATGAGAAGATAAATAGCTCTTTATAGATTTTTAAGTAGAACAATGGTCATAGTCTTGCAGGCAAGTAAAACAAATCCATAAGGGCTCTGGGTACAGTGGGTTAAACTGTTATGTCTTTTCCTCGTGCCATCACCTCCCTCCAAGTGAGAATGGAAGTCATATTGAGGTTCTAGTTCAAAAGTAATGTTTAGAGGGACACAGCTCAGAAATACAAGGTTGCTATTAATACCTATGAAAACAAGCAGCTGATGGAACGTTTCTATTCCATTTGTGTTTTCCTTGAGGCTGTACTGTTACCACAATTCACAGCATTCACATCAAGGTGAAGTGCAGAGGAAGAATCCCAGAAGGGTCTGGGTTGAAAGCGACTTTCAAGACCATCTAGTTCCAATCCCCCTGCCATGGGCAGGGACACCTTCCACTAGACCAGGCTGCTCCAAGCCCCATCCAACCTGGCCTTGAACACTTCTAGGGATGGGGCAGCCACTGCTTCTCTGGGCAGCCTGTGCCAGGCTTCCCCATCCTCACAGGGAAGAATTGCTTCCTAACTTCTAAACTAAAACCACCCTCCATCAGTTTAAAGACCTTGTCACTTCTCCTTTGAGCTTCACAGCTCATGAAATCAATAAAAAAATATAAACGTATATAAAAAAGTAATGTTAGAAAACTATCATCCAGTTACTCAGAAACTTCAGAGACTCTCAGGTATTGTCCCAAGTGAGAAGGGCTTGGCTTGCAGCACAGCCCTTTACTCTAAAGCACAGCCTTGAGCTGAATTACTCAGGTTGGGCTGATTCAGCTTCCAGCAACAATCCCTTGGTTCGTCTCCTGAGACAGCAGACAGGTGTGGATGTCTGTCCAAAAAGAATGGCCTGTGACCTGTGGAGTATAAAAACTGATTAACTGATTAATTAGTCATCAGGCCCTAATGACTTTACTCATCAGGTTGGATGTCACTAGAACTGGTTACACATACGGGTATGTACAGTTCCTGTCAGAAAGCAGGATTTCTAAATTTAAAGAAAAAAATAACCTGAGAAGCCTCAGGTCACCAATTTCAATGTTTCAATTGCATCCAAATCTCAAAAGCCAATTCTAACAGTCTGACTTCAGCTCTAAGTTTTTCTGGCAGAAAAATGACAAAGTAGCCTGTCATTTGTAATTTTTTCCCAAAATATTAATTTTCTCTAGTTAATAAACACTTAGTTTGAGCATTCTTAGCCCCAAGGTAGAAGACTCCCCACTGTAAACACGTGAGATAAAGTGACTGAAGTAAAGACACAAACATTTCTGAAATTATTTTCTTAGTGATCACATTCTGGTTGCAGTTTTGATAAAACATTTCTTTGGTCAGATTCACTTGTGATTATTTTATCTGTCTGCAACTGGCTCAGAGAAACTGTAAAGCAATATGAGGGACAAAATACAATTTACAGGCTCAAATATGTATCTTTTCCTCCCCACAAAATGTTTCCTGTGAGGAACATTACTGGATCACAGCTGGACAAAATACTGAATTTTGATTGCCTGGCCAAAAGCCAAAATCCACAGCTACAGCTCTTTGCTATGAGAATGCTTTAAAAAACCCACAAAAACCTAAACACCATTTGATCTTTTTGTGTTGCAAACTATGACCTCATAGCAGTAAGAATACTAAATGAAGGTGTTTTACTTGGTTTATAGCCATCTGAAATGCTTGAAGCTCCGTGAGCAGTTCAGAGCCAATATCATGTCAATTGTGCTAAAAAGCAATAATAGTTTCTCACCTTCTTAGAGATTACTGGTTAAATAATGTACAATAGCAATAGGAAGGCTGCCAATATGAAGTTAAGATGAAACTGCATCTTTCGGCAGCTAAGAAATTCTGCAACACATTTTTAGAAAATGAAATCTTCATAAATCAAGACACCAGAGTTTTCAGAACTAAGAAGTTTTGGGCTCCTCTTGATGCTAGCAGTATATTAATCAAGACATAGCCTCAAAACACAAATTTAAACCTTAGCACTCAAGTATTTTTGAGGAAAGCCTTTAAATGCAGCTCAAAAGGGCATCTCCTTGCCTACAGACCAGCCACTCCAAAGGAGTATCTTGTATTTGCCAGCATTAGATAAGTCTACTACCTATTCACTTAAGAAAAAAAATCTTCTTGCTGGACTGCTCAGGTTTGCCAGCACATTCTTTACTTTCTGTTAATCACAAATACTATCCTCCCTCATAAGCTACAGAGTGAAAAAAAAAAAGGCTGAAGAATAGGAGAGAAAGTGAGTCAGAGTCTCTTGATTTAATGTGACCATGATCTAAAGAGCCTAAACTCGTGAAAGGTAAATCCGAACATGCAAAAAGAAATAAAACTATGTTAAAAATGTAGAGGCTACATGAAAGTGGGGATTTGAAGGGGACTTATGAAAAACAGGGAGAGCAACTTTTTAAAGAGGCAGAGAGGGACAGGACAAGGGGGAATGGTTTTAAACTAAAAGAGGGGAGATTCAGATTAGAGATTACGGAGAAATTCTTGGCTCTGAGGGTGGTAAGGCCCTGGCACAGGTTGCCCAGAGAAGCTGTGGCTGCCCCATCCCTGGAAGTGTTCAAGGCCAGGCTGTATGGGGCTTGGAGCAACCTGGTCTAGTGGAAGGTGTCCCTGCTCACGGCCGGGGAGTGGAACTGGATGACCTTTAAGATCCTTTCCAATCCAAACCTTTCAATGATTCGGTCTCAAATGCTGGAATAAACCGCCTGCTCACAAGAAAAATAATTTAACACAAAATTTGCATAGGGCTTTTTGCATCCACAAAAGCTAACCTAAAAAACTGAGCTACTTTTCTGGAAGCCACTGAAACTCCAGGACTAAAAAACCGAAAACAGAGAGACGTATTCCCAAAAGGAAACAGGAAAGATTCAGGGGACAAAAGTAAACATAGCAGGATATTGGTGCCAGGAGAGATATGAAGATGGAAGCAGAGCTTGTAGACCTGTAAGCTTGCTGCAATAAATCACACAAGTTGGGATGTGAAAACATGTATTAATCATTTAAGTGTAATGCCTGAGAAACCAAAACAACACAAATCTCACCAGGCACTGGGAACAAGCCACTAAACCTTGATGCACAGACACTGGACTCTGCAGACCTTTCAAAGGGCCAAAGGCTAGCCCAGAGCTCCAGGCAAAACAGGGGAACTCAGAAGACTGAAGCAGAGACTTTACAGACAAATTTGCTCTGATAGATGTATGAAATAGGTGAGCTCTTCTACACAAGCCATGGAAGATTTTTTGGGTTTGTTTTTAATCTAAAATGGTAATGATTATGGTGGTGACAGAACTCCAATTCAGAAAAACCCAGCTACAGTGCTTAGAAAGGAAACTGAAGAACAGCAAGAGAACCAAACTAATCAAGCAGTGCAAGTGAATATGTAGATAAGAAAACCTCTTGTCTTCCTGCTCTTATCCTGCAAACAAATAATAACCTGGAAATATTTCCCTGACCTGGAAATATTTACCTGACTACAGTTTGTGTCTGAGAGTATCAGATGACTCACAGTAACCTGAAAACAAAAAATTCCTTCAAATATTAACTTTAACAGCTAGTGGCTTTTCTGCTTGTTTCAATGTTCGTAATCAGGTATTATCCACAGGACAGCAGACATCTGTATTCTGCCCAATTATGAAAGTCTAGCCAGTTTTCCCCTCAAGACAGACTCCCTATAAAGCCTCATTTCCATTTATATAATTAGGAAGCACTAAGAAGCATTGTTTGGAATCATCACTTTTAAAAAAAAAAGTTAAAAATGAACAACTATTCATACAAGTTCTGGAGGTGAGAAGGAAATGAGGCATAGACATCCATGGGGAGAAGAAGGGAATATGATACTCCCAAAGAACTAAGCTTGTTATTCCTACATGGAAATATTATCCAGCCAAAAAAAAAAAGTGCTTTGTTATATTAATGGTTGTGCATCACCTATAGAAAACAACAACAGGATTGTAGGGTGGCAAAACCTCCAAGGCATAACTAAAGTTTCCAGATCAGCTCTTCAGAAACAGCACATGCCAGAAGGGAAGAACAGGTATCCACACTGAAAATTACTCCCATTTCACGTGTTCCAGTGTCAATCCACTTCTGCTTATTCAAGACTGTAAGAGACATTCATGACCTGCACCCCCTCCCACTCTACTGATGAGCAGACAGAAGGGCTACAGATGCCAAAGTCCGGCCTTTCATTTTCAGATTTTCTGAGGGGACCACACATCATCTGAGGATTTTTACACTACTGTGATGGATACTACAGGAAAACTCACAGTGATATTTTCCCAATGAAAAAGGCTTTTCTTTATGCATCTTGCTAGAGGAAAAAGCAAAAGCAGGGAGAATCTTTTCAGCTGTGCCTGAAATTACTTACAGAATAAAACTGCACAAGAGGCTGAGCTTCCTTTTCTCAGGACCTATTTACTTCCTCTGTTGGCTGAGCTGAATTTCCATCAAGCAACACTTTTTACAGTATTGCTTAAAGAGGAAGCTTTTTCTACTCTTACATTTGTTTTCCTTAGACAAGACTCCAAACAGCAACCTGGAGGTGGGGGTGTTCAGCCTGGGAGAACGCTCCAGATATACATTAAAGCCCTTGCCAGTGCCTAAAGAGGCTCCAAGTGAGCTTCAGAGGGACTTTGGACAAGGGCCTAGAATGACAGGACAAGGAACAATGTCTTTCCACTGCCAGAGGAAGGGTTAGATGGAATACTGGGAAAAAATTCTTCCTGGTGAGAGTGGTGAGCCCCTGGCAAAGGCTGCCCACAGAAGCTGGGGCTGCTCCATCCCTGTATGTGTTCAAGGCTGGATTGGATGGAGCTTGGAGCAACCTGGTCTAGTGGGAGGTATCCCTGCCCATGGCAGGGGATGGGAACTGGATGATCATTAAGGTCTTTCCAGCACAAACCATTCTATGACTCCCTGTGACCTGTTACAGTAGGATTCACACAAACACTTTTTAACATCAAAATCAATTTTAAAAAGAGGAAAATGTCAGGAGAAGAAACTGCTTTGCTCATGAGAGTTAAGAAGTCAGGAAAACAAAACCATTCTATGATTCTGTGATAAGATGAGAATGCAGGACAAAATAATTGCTTAAAGCAAGAGACTGCATGAGTGCACACAATTTAAAGAGGATAAATTAGAACTACGTGAATACAAACCATCTATCACCTGTTGAAATACACTGGGTAGTAAGCCGTGCTTCACATTTAGTAAAGCTCACCTCCGTTTCAGGAGAATTGGTTAAGCCTCCTGCTCAAACAACTGCTGCAAGATAAACCTAAACTACCTTCAGCCTTAAAACATAGAAACCTGTCTGACTTGATTTTCTGCAGTCAGTGGAAGATGAGTCTAAATCCTCCAGAGTGAATTAGAACAGAAGTACACGGGATTTCCCTGGAAGATACTATAACCTTCAGTTATTTATTAATGTGGCTTCTCATTTAGCAACAACGCTGAACATGCAACAGCTATTTTCAGTAGCAGTAATTATACTACAGGGAGGCTGTTTTGCTTATCATTCAGATTCCTATGCAGCTTACTTGAATTACAGTCAGAGACTGCCCAGGTTCTGCTTAAGCAGTTTGATACAGAAGGTGCACCTGCTACCAAATATTAAATACAGTCTTAAGACAACAATTAATTCACCTCCGTCCAGTGAACAACATTGCTTTTTTAAACACAGTTCCCTTGCTACACTAACCTCTGAGAAGGGTTGTGGGCCCATCATATGGAAGAACTTGTAAGAGCATAAGAAAACAGTAGAATGTTGTGGACAGTTGCACGGTCTGTATTTTGGGAAGGTCATAATCTCACCAAGCATGCTCAGCTTGTGAAGAGGAGCTGCTTGTTTGAGACAAATCCTTACCTTCAATTTTTCTGTAGCACCCACCTCTTTCTTTTAAATTACAAAAAATAAATACTTACCACCTAACCATTAGCCCAAGCTCCATGAAGTTTTTCAGGTTAGGAAGAGTTTGCCTTAGATCTGGAGTACTCAGCCCATACTGGTATCTAAGCTACAAAAACAGAAAAAAAAAAAATCCTAAAATTAGCACAGCTTTCCAAATCCCAAAGAATATAATATCATCTTCAGTTACTAGAAAGTTTAGGATGATTATCCAACAGCTCCAAGATATTTACTCCCCTTAAGAAAATGTTCCATTTACTACTTGTATTAGAAAACCCACCCAAGGACAAGGACAAAATAATCGGACAACCTGACTCTTAAACCTCCTTACGCTTTCTCCATTTACTATCTGCAACAGGAAAGCAGGCTCACAGCTCAATAAAAACATGGCCATTATGGGAAGAGACAAAATTCCATCACAATGTTCTGTATTAATGAATTGCAAATATTTATTTGTGTGTACTTGTCAGTCTGAGTGTATCAGTGTATACTGGGACCAGTAATGGAGTTAGTATAGTAACATAAATGAGTAAAAATACGTATTGTCACACAACTGATCAATATCTGTGCTCCTTACACAGTTTATATCAGCATTTAAACTCCTGTTATTAGCATCATACTTAAACCCAGCACTCAAATCAGATGTTACTTAGGGAAGGGAAAGGCTTTAAACACTGACATATTTTAACCTGAATATTGAACTCCCACAAGTTGTTCTTACATCATTGACATAACATAACTGTCACTGCTGAGAATTATAAACTCCGTGTTTAACAAGTCACCAAATTAGAAATACCTCTGAAGAAAACAGCACATGGAAGGGAAAAAAGTCTGTCTTTCAAGTTTGAATCTCAAAATTTCAGGGAAACTGCAGAGAAATTTATCCCTTGTGTGGTTAAAATACAAAAAAAAACCCCAACACCCTACATTCCAGTATCTCTAAGGCTACTGGAATGATGCACTACCAATTTAGTAAGCAGTTATCACCATATGTTAACACACTCTAGAAGTCTCTGCTGGATCCAATACAAGCACACACAGTAACTGCACAAATTTAGTGCTGATAGAGCTACTTGCTGAAACACACAACAGTCCCACTCAAAGTTAAATTTCTTTTGTTCAGAATCACACACCTGTTTCCATAATTCCTGACAGTAAGATGCAGGAAAGTATCTTAAGTTTCAAAAATTTTTGACTTCTCCCAAACAATCAGTTTTTCAGAGAAAAAGACTCCTGGAATTGGGAATGATTTTTATGCTTGTCTGAGTTTCAGAAAGAAAAATTACTTTGGAAGAAAATCACCCTCAATACCGCATTGTACAACAGCCGGCCATTTATTACAGTTTATTATTTCCATATGGACAAAGCCAAATCATATGGTAGGCTTGGGTTCATATTTTCTGGTACAGTGACAGAACGTGGATTAAGACAACCATACAATATAAATTACAAAACCATCACCACATTCTCCTGATGGGATTATAGTGGATTTGGTTAACTGGAAAATTAGCCTGGAGCAAAAGAAATAAAGAAGAAAAATCCCACAAACCTCAAAAACTTTATATTTGTTCCTCCTCCAACAGCGAAAAGCTCATGGAATACCCCTTTTTCTAGTCATTCTTACATTTTAAGGTTTCAGAGCATGAAAATAAGGTGGATTAGGGGATGTCTCCAACAGCCAAGATCAGAAGAATTCATGGGAGACCCCAGCATCCAAACGTGAGCAAAACCACTGCTTCTACTAGAAGACATTTTCAGATTTCCAAGAGTAGAGATGCATATTAAGTAAAGTTAGGATGCAAGTTTCATGAAACCTCTAGAAAAATTTAACTTCATAAACTGCATACTATTTTGGCTTTGTAACAGATTAAAAGCAAAGCAATACTGCCCTGTGTCTGCATCAATACAAGCTGCTGCTGGTGTATTTACAATCCCAGAAACCGCTGAAAAACTCATTTGCCTTCTAGGGACAGAAAGAAACATACAAAAACCAGCTGATAAATTGGGTTTTAGTCTGGATCCAAAATTATCACTCCATTAATGCAGCAAAGGTTAACTCCTGCTTCGCCTAATTCTGTAGTAGTCTCACATACCGTGACAAAGATCTCTGCTTTGCTGCACGATGCAGGCCACTGCAGGTACAACACCAAACAAAAGGGAACATGGAGGCAAAGGGAGGTTAAAAAACAAGTTTTTTTACTTAAAAAATCAGAACTCCTCTTCCTCCTCTCCTTAAACTCTGACAATGTTAAAAAAAAAATTAGTAAAGACTGGATTTTTTCCCCAATCCATAAAGCATTTCTCATATACTTACCCCTAAGTTTAATTTTTTTTAACATCCAACACCACACATGCAGGGCTAGTTACTCCACCTCATCCAATAAATAGTAAGGCACTGAACAACAGTCATAATGACTGAATCCAGAAGACACCATGGACATACACCAAGGGTTGATGGAGCACCTCTGCTCTGAAGAGAGGCTGGGAGAGCTAGGGTTGTTCAGCCTGGAGAAGAGGAGGCTTTAGGGAGACCTCAGAGCCCCTTCCAGTGCCTAAAGGGGTTCCAAGAGCTGGAGAGGGACTTTGGACAAGGGCTTGAAATGACAGGACAAAGGGGAATGGCTTCAAACTAACAGATGACTGGGTTAGATGCAATGTTGGGAAGAAATTCTTAGCTGTGAGGGTGGCGAGGCCCTGGCACAGGTTGCCCACAGAAGCTGAGGCTGCCCCAGGCTTGGAAGGATGGAGCCCCAAAGCCAGGTTGGATGGGGCTTGGAGCAACCTGATCTAGAGGAGGTTTCCCTGACCATGGCAGGGGGGTGGAATTGGATGATCTTTAAGGTCTGCTCCAGTCCAAACCATTCTATGATTCCCTGTGACCCATTACGGCAGGATTCACAGAAGTATTTTTTAACATTAAAATCAACTTTAAAAAGAGAAAAATGTAGGGACAAGCTGCTGTGCTCACGAGAATTAAGAGGGCATGAAAACAAGAGCATACAGAGGTAATCATGTGCTGTCTTGATTCTCCTAAGAAACAGTTCAAATTTCAATTGTTTCTATTAAAAGTCACCCATCCCCACACTAAGTTTCCAAAGCAATAATTTTCAAAAGCAGCATTTAAGATTTTAAAGATTAGATTGTTTCTTCAGGATATTGTTTCTACAGACCCAACCATCCAAAGAAAACGTGCCTATTTTTAAGTGGCGTAAAGAGGCGTCCAACTGAGTAAATCATTAATGATGTTCCAGTGACAAAATATTAATTCCATTTTCCAGACCAATATTTAGCTCCTACGCACAGCTTTGTGTTTCCAAGTGCTGCTCTCATATTAGTTACTAGCAACACTTACTTCACAGAAACAAGATAAAGGAGACAAGATGCATCATATTTTAGGAACAGTTCAAAGCAGAAGAACTTAAAAAATTATCTGTATGGAGCACTCTGAAGAAATAGGATAATACATTCACTTTAAGGCCAACTTCTCTACAGAAGACCAGCTAATCATGCCAATGGGTATCTCCTCTTATACCTATATATTCCAACATCACAGAAGACCATAAGTGTTAAAATAAGCTGCATTTAAAACAGTGGTTCTCAGAGGGAAAGGTAGATTTATTCTTAAAAAGCTTGTATTAGCTTTCTAAGAAAGTGTTTAAAGACTGAATTTCCTTAAAAGACTAATACTACCAAAACCATAGCATTAGCTGTAGGTTAGGCACAACAAAATAAATTTGAATTGTAACAAAATAGGCATAATTATTTTACACTCTTTAAGATGAGAACAAATAATATTCAGCTGCTCCAGTTTCTGCCTGTATTTCCTTCTCTGCAATGGTCTGAACTTATATTGTAAAGTGTCTGTACCCAGCACTGAACCAGCTCCAACCTGAACATCTCTAGTCTACTGCCAACCAAACAGCTTCCAAGGATTTATTTCATCAACTGGACTGTTAGACTTAAAAATCATGACCTAAAATCATGTTAGACAACAGAAAAGCTTACTGCCTTCCTAAAGGTAATAATTCCATAGCAAAATCTTCATTCATCAAATCTACCAGTAGAGATACATAATTTGTTAACTAAAATACAAACCTGCAAAGGTTCAGTTACTCTCCTATAAAGTCCATAAGAAGTGCTAGGATTACTGAAGTTTTTCAATTAAGTTGGATTAAAAAGAAATAATTTAATTATTTTTCTATCTCTGGGTAATTGTAGGGTGCACTCAAGATCAAAATTAGGGGGTTTGCCACTCTAAGTCTGCTCTTAAGAAAAATAATATCCTGCATTTATGTGCAAAGAACAACTGTCCCCTTCCTACCCTAATTCCTGCAGCAGTATTTAATAACTAATGGTATACACGCATGTACATTTACTTCCAGCCAGAAACCACAGAGTACTGGACTCAAATATCTTTTTTTTTTTGAGGGGAGTGCAGAATGACTCTAATTCTAAACTCATCTGTTCGTCATTTCTCATACTGTTTCCCCAGCCATATTCATCTTGTTCTAAGCCATGTGGAAGCAGTCTAACAACCAGAATATATTATTAAAGTTCAAGATAGCAGCCACTTAAGTACATATTGTGCATAATATTCAAGTCTATGCCAAAATCTGTTGTATTTTGGACTTCTCTTAGTCCCTACTGCAGGCAACTGGTTCTTGATGTTGTAGCAGCACCTGTACCTACACAATAGGTGGACACAACCCACTATTATACTATGCAAAGATCTTGCAATATTAAGGCAGTCAAAAGCAATTTTGAATTATTTTCAGCTGTATGAGGAGTTTCTCTTGATAGCATCAAGAATTTCAAAAGAACATCTGCTCCACAAATGTGAAAACCTACAGAGAAAAATAGGAGCAAAAGTATTGTTTCAATCAAATTTGTAGAGCTGGCCACAAGCCAAGCATTTGCATAAGGTTTTCAGAGAATGTCAAATACTGGGACAGAAATACTAAGTTTTAGAAGTTTTAATAAAATGACATAGTTAATTGTTTTACAAGATCCTGGGTGACTTTTCAGAGTATGACAGAGCACTGGGCAAGGATTCAGATGACTAAGCACTGCAATAATGAAAACGGGAAGTGTTGTTATAATGCCTGTTGCTATATAAACAACTATGGGGGATCAGTGAAATAATGCCTGCTGCTATATAAACAGTTGTGTGTGTTTATACCTTTTGGGGGCAATTACAGAATTTTAGATTATTGAACTCTTCACATGTTGCTTGCCTTTGTTTTATTGAATGTGGCTAGCTGTTCTAGCTCTGAACACCTACGTGGGTTTACTGCAAAACCCTTAAGCTACAACATTTGTGAAACATGTTGTGGTATCAATAGCTCTTTAGAAAAGGTACCTCCAAACTAAGCATCTAAAAATAATTTTCGTTTTTCATACTTCAAAAGACTATCAATAAGCATCAATTACAGTTTAGAAGTAACCATAACAAAAAGGTTTTTAAAACTTCTTTAAGATTCTTGGGGAAGTAGGAGCTGAAAAAAGAAAAATAACCACTGTGATTATAACAAGTCTTGAAGTCTTGAAGTCCTCAATCTTGCTTCCAGAAGGAGCGAATAGTGGACTGACACAGTAGTGACAGCCCTCATCCAAGCAAGAGGAAGAGCTCAAATACAACAGCTATTTCAACAGATATTATGACTTATCCTCATATGCCTGTGTCTGTCTCCCAGAGCTATACCTGAAAAGCAGATGTTTACTTTGCAACTCATTCAAGAGTATTAAACTAACAAGAAAGCAAGTTACACCCACATCCTTGAAGACCCATGTCCTTCATTAATCCATTGAGCATACACTTTCAAGTTCCTCAAGCCAACCCACTGTGCCTAAAGCCTTCACTAAAACCATCTTAAAAGACTCCCACCACAATTTTGATTTAGCAAAAGCAAATAAGGCACACAAACAGCAATCAAAGCAGTATGAGGAGATAACTGCATTTTATTCCATACCTTTGAAGAATACTTACAATCAGTTATTTTCAAAGCATACTTAGTCTGAACTAACCTGATTTGACCCACATTTACAAGGGAGGTGCTGATATCAACAAGATAATTTCCTGTTATCACAAAATCCTAGAATAGTTTGGGTTGGAAAGGACTTTTAAGCTCATCCAGTTCTAATCCCCCTGCCATGGGCCTAGGCATCTTCCTCTAGACCTGGTTGCTCCAAGACCTGTCCAGCCTGGCCTTGAACATTTCCAGGGATGTGGCAGCCACAGCTTCTCTGGGCAACCTCAGGGCCTCACCACTCTCACAGTCAATAATTTCTACCCAATATCCCATCTAACCCTGTCCTCTGGCAGTGGGAAGCCATTCTCCCTTGTCCTGTCATTCCAGTCCCTCTCCTGGTCTCTTGGAGCCCCCCTTCAGGCACTGGAAAGGGCTTTAAGGACCCCTTGAGCATTCTCTTCTGCAGGCTGAATCCCCAGCTCTCCTAGGCTGTCTCCAGAGCAAAGGGGCCCCAGCCCTTGGAGCATCTCCATGGCCTCCACTGGACTCACTCAAACAGGTCCACATCCTTCTGATGTTGAGGGCCCCTCACTCTCCCACTTTGACCTGTAACAGTGATAACTAACATTGGAGATGCTACACAGTCCCTGGACCAGGACAGTCAGTAGTACAGTTCAGAAATGTTGATCTCTATGTTAGAGCAAAATGTCCTCACAGAGCTCTGGCCGATTCAGTTCTCACAAACTGCATCAATTTGAGATGCAAACTTTTCCTCACCACTAGTTCTTCCTGCCCCAAGAAGAGCCTTTCTTAGGAAAGGAAACCTCCTTTCCTCTCAGCCTGGAGAATTTAAATTCACTTCCATCTGAAATGCAGGGGAAACTCATGCATGAAATCTACAGGAATGATTCAGAAGTGATCAGGGAAACTATATTCTCATCTGATAACAGACATAATTCCCTTTAACCTTCTTTGATTTGTCCTAGAATTATATTAAACTGCTTCTTATTCTAGCATTCACCCAAACACAGTCTGATCTTTATTCAAAGACAGCAGCAGCTTCAATTCTAAATGCACAGCAACTTTTACTATCCTGCCAAACATTTATGAGGCAGTTTTCTCCTAATTTTTAAAACTTCAGCAATATTTAATACTGGATTTTGGTTTCACAGCAATAGTGTTTATTGGAGATAGACCTCAAGAAAATAAGGAAACAGGAGTATGTGTTTGAGTACATGTAGAACACACTGTAGATGAACATTTAGATGAGCCAAAAAGCTGCATTTTCTCAAGAACTCTCTCACTGATATTTATTAAACCCTTCTTGAGAGCAAACACAACACCCCTCCAGAGAGGTCTCAAACATCAGCCTTTGTGGTTTCAGTCTGGTGTCCAGTAAGGGGAACCACTGTCAAAGACAGGCTGGAAGAAATAGTCACTGGTGTGAGTAAAGTATTCCTAAAAAACTTAGCAGTTACTGGGCTTGTTACAAAAACCAGCATATATGGGCCCCCATGCCCATAAAGATACACCTCATATGCCACAACTGTTTCATAAAAGAACATTAAAAAAGGCAATTTAGAAGATAGAGCAGTTACTAGCCTCCAAAAAGCTTCCCCTGCTCCCCAGTGAAGCACTCAAATAACTAAAATCATGTTTACTGCAGTCTTGCTGCATTTATAGCTTGATAAGATGAAACTATAGAGCCCATAACCTTTACAGGTTCAGGTCAGAGCTTCTTAAAAGGGTTCAGTATCACTAACTGATGTTCACTGGATTATAGGAAATGGGCACACTTATTTCCTATGACTTCATTTATCCTGAGCTTTTGTATTAAAAATCATTACATCTGGCACAGAACAAGAGGTCAGATGTGCAAAAGTCAAAAGGGCAAAGATAAGTAACATTCTGTGCCTCCATCTTAAATGTGAAAATTTCTCTGTGTGTTTAGTTCCTCAAATGTAATGCTGCATATCTGAAATTTGCCTTTTACCTGTGTATCAACCTATAAATACCAGAAGGGCAATATTCTCAAGGAATACACAGGTATGTACAGAGAACTCTCCCACCTTGTCCTGGATGGAAATCAGAGAAAATACATGGCTAAGGTTATAGTGCTACACACTCCTCCTCCACTTATCCATTACTTTCACTTTTTAATAAATCCACTCCAAAACAGGCAATTTTCCCATATGACATCAGTCTAGCTCTACCCTTTACCTTAAGATGTTGCAGGAAAGGAACTCACTGAATTATTTCAGTGGGCAAACAATGAGTTCCAATAGATGTTCTAAACACAAAATCTTTCTGCTATTTGTTCTTCCATGTTGTGTCAGGAAAGCCCTCATTTTAAAATGGGTGAAATTGAGCTTCTGGCCATTCATTCATCCAGGTTTGTGAACCCTGCTCTTCCAGGTGAAAAGGCTTTTGCTTTGAGAAAGCTTTACTCAAAGAGCAAGTGATTAAGTCCACGACATGGAAGAAGAATTTGGGGATTCTCTGCTCCCAGCCACGTCTTGCATTTCAGCTGAACTGCTTCCCAGGTATCCATTACATTACTGTCAGCGAACAAAGAAGACTGACTTCTAAAAAAAAAGATTAGATTGTGAATCAAATGGGAAGCCCTCTCACTTGAGGAGTACAGAATGAACAGCTTAACCTGTGAAAGACTGGCTTCCTATCAGGATAACACCAGCATTCAGTGAATTCCACTTGGCAGTAAGACACACCAGCACAGGAAATGGTTTTCCATATGATGGATGATATTTCAAACTTAAAAGCTGAGGTCAGAGAGCATTAAACCAACGACAGTTCAGCACTGGTCTTCCTGAAAACATCAACTTACACATACAAAATTGAAGCAGAGCTTGTTTTTTTCCTAATTACACAATATTAACTTCACAAATATACACATGAATTACACACAAGATCAGCAAAGAGAGATGCAATAACCCGTTCAGTATTTCCACTCTCTTGAAAAACAAAATATTTTAAAGCTCTGGATTTCCAAACATTCCGGACTGACCAAAAAGTGTATGAGCCCATACATATCAGACACTTTTATTGCACTTGTTGGAGAACAACTTGCTCTAAACTTCAACCACTGTATATAAAAAACCTGAAAGGCATTTATGGATGATTAAGTAGCTACATATTAAAAGCTTTCAAAATAGGTTTTGTGCCCTGATGTGCCAAATCTTAGACACAGAAGTATGAGACCAATCCTGACTCAGGGAGCACAAAAGATACATATTAAACTATACAACAGAAGAACAAAGAATGTGGGGGGAGAAGTGAAGATAACAGAAGCTCAGAAAAAAAAAATAAACCCCCCAAGTCATAGCTTGCCACTTACTTGAAAATAAAAGAAGAATATTTTATGCATTAAAGCAAGCAATGTTTCAAGAAATGAGATGCATTTTACCATAATTTCTTTTACCCAATAAGAAATGGGCCACATGGCAGAAAGAGAGAAGGCTCCAAAGGAAGAAACAGGTTTACAAAGCAGGACCTGGAATCCCACTGACGTAAACACTTCGTATTTGAATATCCAGTTTCACCTCCAGTTCATACACCCTACTTGTCAAGAAAAACTACACACTGCAGCTTTTTCCTACATTGTGCCAGGGCTTGGTAACAGACTTCCCACTTCCCTATCTCTTTCAATTTTATAACAGAGAACTTATATACACTACAAAGCAGCTGAAGCTGGCAGACAACGTGTTTATGTCAGATTAACTATTTCAGGAATCCATCTGCCTTTTGATTACTCAATTTTGGTTCTATTTTAAAAACATACTCATTTTTCAGGAAACTTTGCAGTCTGAAGAGCTAATGCACAGAGATGATGACAACTACACAGTACAAAAGCTACAGAACACACAGAACATGCCTGCAAGGCTGGTCCCCTAAAATTATTTTGGAGGACTGACTCTAAGCACAGCTGGTGATGCTACATCTCCTATTCATAGAAACCCAGAATAGTTTGGGTTAGAAAGGACTTTTAAGATCATCCAGTTCTAATTCCCCTGCCATGAGCCTAGATACCTTGCACCAGACCATGTTGCTCCAAGGCCTGTCCAGCCTGGCCTTGAACACTTCCATGGGTGGGGCAGCCACAACTCCTCTGGGCAACCTGTGCCAGGGCCTCACCACTCTCACAGTCCAATATCCCATCTAACCCTGCCCTCTGGCAGTGGGAAGCCATTGTCCCTCATCCTGTCACTTCTCCAAAGTCCCTCTTCAGCTGTCTTGGAGCCACTTCAGGCACTGGAAGGGGCTCTGAGCTCCTCCTAAAGCCAGGATGAAAAATCTCTCTTCTCCAGGAAGAAAAATCCAGCTCTCCCAGCCTGTCCATACATGAGAAGTGCTTCATCCCTCCAGTCACCCAACTACACTGGTCATCTCAGCAGAGCTGCAGGAACCTTCAGCACCACCTGGGCTTAGGCTGCAGGTGCTGGGATCTGTATGGGTTGAACAGCCAAGATCTGCTCCTTCACAGAATAGATTAATCTTGGCCTTTGCCTATGGACAAGGATAGGCAGGCTTTCAGCTGAAGGAAAGCCGAGACTAGTTACAGCTAATCCAGTCTCATTTCAACCTATTTTATCTTGGCATAGGTGATAGGAAAAAAAAAAATCCTTTCCAAAAAGTTTGCAAAAAACATATATAAATTCCCCAATTCTAAATGATCTGGCTAAGTATCAGCTCACTGTTACCCTAGGAAAGTTTCAGGAATGAAACCTCTCCTAAGAGCTTTTGGCTCTACACAGCTGGAGAAGGTACTTTGTGGTTTTTCAGGTGCAGTCCCTTCCTCTCAACATTAAAATGAAAACTTGGCACTTCACAAGACAAGGACTAGACTCTGGCTTCAACCTGTGCTCTTTCAAGAACACTTTTCTGTATGTAGCTAAATTGGCCTTGGATTCAGATGGCGCATTCTTTCTGAACTGTATGTTTTATAATCTTAGTTTAGGGGCCTCATAAAAGATGTAGTGTGCAAGTCACAGTATCCTACACTCAAAGGGCCATAACCACTGCATATACACCACTACCCACAGAAATCTTAAAGACACTTCTGCTTCTTCGTGTTTACTGCCAAAACAAATTTCTAGGCCTAACATTTCTGCTGTTCAACTTCCCATGGAAAAGTTTATTAGTTTCTATTATAGAGCTGATTTTCTCTCATGTTTGATAGTCTAACAGAGCCAGAAACTGAACCTCTTGCCTCATTTCATGTTTAACAGCTGAGTTTCAGTTTAGCCCCTTACATATGGCACTAGGACATAAGCACTCAACTCTAATTCCATGCAGTTATTAGGAAGACAGCACTTTAACTGCACCTACAATATAACAAGTACTTTGCTTTTCTTCTATGGTTCTGTGAATGTTACTTTGTGCATTAGACAAGCAACTCACCCACAAAACAGCACTCCCAGGAAAGCAGCATTGGCTGCTCAGCTTCTCAAGCAGATTACACAAAGCACATAAACGCCACCTGCCACCATGTGGACACATTGGCCGTGGACACACAAGAGGAGGGCTAGACATCAGTTACTTCCCTGGATTTGTACTCTATTGATGAGAAAAAGAACCTTGGGGGAGCTGACAAAAGAGTGATTTTTTTTTTTTTTCACATCAAATAGCAAAGTTCTTGTGTTGTTCATGACTGTCAGATGAAAGCAGAACTATTCTTTGCCAGGGCTGAGCAAGTCATGCCAATGTGAATAGGAGTATCAGTCTAACACAACTCAATAGTGGTCTGACAAAACAAACGGGGATGAGAAAAGAAGCCTTCCCTGTGAAACAATCCCAAACACAGCATCCAGGCTCAACAGAAGAAAAAATAACCTTAACTTATACAGGGTAACAAATTCCACAGGTTTCACTAAACCTGGAAGTGATGCCTGGAAAATGATATTCTGTCTGACACCATATGCAGAGACCCCGTTTAAAAAACACCAACTATGAACTTTTTACCTAGGCAGACAGAGACAGGAAAAGGGGAAGAGATTTAAACTAAAAAAGGGCAGATTTACATTAGATACTAGAAAGAAATTATTTACTAAGAAGGTGGTGATGCCCTGGCACAGGCTGCCCACAGAAGCTGGGTCTGCCCCATCCCTGGAAATGTTCAAGGCCAGATTGGACAGGGCTTGGAGCAACCTGGTCTAGGGTTGGTGTAGAGAAGGTGTTGGTCTAGGGAACGTGTCCCTGCCCATGAACAAGATGGTCTTCAAGCTCCCTTCCAACCCAAACTGTTGTATGATTCTGTGAACTGAGGTAAGACTAGACACATTCACTACTTGGGTTGGCTGTAGGAAAACAAAGAGTTGTAAAATGGTCCAAATTATTTGACACCTGGTTTTGCAAGTCTACTTTTCAAGAGCCATTAATTTAGACAAGGACAGAACACCATCACTCCTGAGGCCATGTCCAATAAAGCCAGATTGAGATAGCGACCAAGGTCACAGCAAAAGAATACGAGGGGTCTCACAACAATCATACAGCTGCCCTCTGGTTCTGTGGTAAAGCTGAGATAAGACTTAGCATAAGAAATCCAGAAGATTAAGAGGCAAATTAATTTGATGTCCTTTAGTGGCTGACTGAAATAGCAAATCATTTGACACTTAGATTGTAAATAACTTGACTGCCCCATGCAAGAAAATAGCTGCAGTAAATTCCCTTCTTACTGGTACATAAAGAAACCAGTTTTACAGCTCTACTGATATTATGTCCTCTACAAGCAATCTGGGAACTGCATAAGGAATAATGCCTATCAAGCATCATGCAAGAGACAACCTCTTGAATACCTAAAGAAATTGGAACTTTGATGAACAAAATGGACATGCTCTCCTCAATGGCTACACATCATAAATGCACTCATTAGACATAATGACCAATACAGTACAGAAATAATTTAATATAGGATTGAAGAATTGTTTCGGTCGGAAGGGACCTTCAAGCACATCTCATTCTAATCCCCTGCCATGGGCAGGGACACCTTCCACTAGACCAGGCTGCTCCAAGCCTCATCCAGCCTGGCCTTGGACACTTCCAGGGATGGGGCAGCCACAGCTTCTCTGAGCAACCTGTGCCAGGGCCTCATCACTCTCTTCTTACTGGGTATACAATTTTGGGTGAGTTATTCTCCCACAGTAACACTGTGTGTGCTCACTAGGGACTCACCCACCTCAAGGAAGATGGTCACTAAATTAAGATCAACTCATCATATGTAAAGAAGAACCTACACTGAAGTCAGGCCAAAGCAATTAAGGCTCTGGGAACGAAGGAAAGAGACAGCAAAGCAGTCAGTAAAGCAGCAATAAAGATGCTTTATTTCTACAGGCCTGGGGCTCAAAACTCAAAGCCACTGCACTCTCAGTGCAGTACCCCCTACTTCAAAGTTCAAAAAAAAAAAATTAAATAATTGAGATGAAAAAACCTAGAGCAGCAAGACTACTGCTCAAGCACTTGTGAGAGCTCAGTTCTACAAGGTCCATGTCTGTGCCCCACTAGAACTAGGTGCCACCCACACAGAATGTTCAGAACAAAGAGAACTCTGAGAGGTGTCATTTTGACCCTGTTCTGTGTTCACTTATCACCCACAAAAAACCTCACCAAGCCTCAGGGATTTCCTACTACTCATCCACCATAACAAGAGGTTTTCATTGTGTAATCTCAGTTACTTCACTGTGAATACCAGGACGAGAGTTCACTTCTTTCTCCTACTAAAGCCTCAGCTTCCTCAGATACTCCATGCACATCCCTAACTTAGGAGCTACAGAGTTTATGGGGCTAGTACTTGCTGAATGCTCTCCCCCTGTCTAATGCTTTGGCGAGCTGTGCAATTCATTCCCATTTTTAGCAACTCTATTGTACTTTACCTTTGACAATGATAGTGAATTTTTTTGGTAGGTATTATTAGACATAAGTGACTAATTTCTCTTGGAAAAAAAAACCCCATATTTTTATGCTAGCGAGAGTCAAACAGCTGAAATCTTAAATGGAAATTTACGGCCTTAGATAATGTTATCCAACTCAAAAAGCTCCTCTGTGAATTTTGTGAGGGAGTCAATTTTGCAAACAGAAAATACGGGTATTGAAACAATTCGTGCTCACATACAGATGGAAGTTATTATGAACTCTCAGAATTAACACACATTGTTTCAACTTTGGAATGTAACAGCAAGGCAAGTTTCTCCAAAAAATACTCATACCATGCCAGCACTAAGCTGCTTCTAATTCCAGCTGAATTCTCCTGAGTGCAAGATGTGGTTTCCAGTGTTATTATCCTGCTGTTTTACAAAACAGTACCACTTTATCTCTAGAAGAGTTTTTATGTCAGTAATTTTATTTAATATCAACCCCATTTCACTTCTTCCACATTCACATTTCTCCTTGCTGCCAGAATTCTAGGTACTTGTAAAAGGAAAAAAAAATATATATAAAAATCTGCAAAACCAGGGAAGCTTATACAAATAAATTAATAATATTTCTTTAAATTGATAGAGTTTTTCTGCGCTCTTTGTTTGTCAGAGCGTTCAAAACTTGCATGAATGACTTAAGTGAAGTGATAGAGACCCAGGCTCTTGTTTTCACGCTCCAGTGAAGTCACCACTATTCTTCCCAGGCACCTCCAACCTTCCCACAGCCCACAGAGGGAACTAAGCAACTGATTTACATTTATTCCTGACAAAGAGGATTGGTTCTTCGAATTAAGGCCAACACCTTTGGGTGATGGTCTGGAGATAAGAGAGAGGCAGCTGCTCATTCTCCATCCAAACTTAATTTTTCACACATTCACAAGAACTAAACATATCTGGATACTTCTCGGAAAGCAGCCATAAGGTCTGCTAAAAGCTACGTAAATTCAACAGCTTCAGCATCCCAAGGAACACACAAAGGATATAGACAATCTTGGGTTTTTAGGTCAAGTCAGCCCCAGAGCACAGAGGTTTTGTGGTGCATTTCTGCATATCATCTACCTGCTCTGCTTTCACAATGGAATTTCCCCTTGGCAGAACTATAAAAAGCAGCAATATTTGACCAAGGACATCAAAACAAAGGTGAGTACAACAGTTTATGTGGACATCGGTAACACTTTCATGATTAAATAAGTAGTAGAGGCACACCCAGAAATCCCAATTTACTTTTATTATGTTTTTATATCCAACAGCATACAATCTCAACCATTAAGATGTGAACCACTTTCAAGTCTGGTGACTGACTAGCTTGTACCAGCACCAATGACCCCAAGTAGAATGGGAAACTCTTTTAATACCAATACATACTTAAAGTCTTCATTTACTTTTATAAGTTTAAACACACACCAATGATTTCAGAAACCAACTGCAAGGAATTGTAAGACAACATGGGTGAGTGATCATGTGTTCAACCACCCAGCGACCTTCAGAAACAGGACAAGAAAAGCAGAATGAGAGGTTTCAGTAGGTCCAAGAGTGGTAACAACTCAGAGGTGACAAGTCAAAGAGATAAACAGGAAAACAAGTGAAGTGGTCACAGTTCCTATAAAAAAAATACTACAGGCACAAGTGTCAAGTAAGCCAAACTACATGAACAGGAAAGACAACCACCCTGGGCTCAATGAAGAATTCATCCCTTCGATGAATAAAACAACAGAGCTTCTTGCTTGCATCACATAACTGAATGGCAAACTCCAGAATAAGGTAAAAACCAGGAAGGGCTGAAAGGCAAAGCAAACAGCATCAACGACTCAAGTTACAGAATGAACTAGTGTAAGCAGGATGAACTAGGAAAAAAAGATTAAGGAAAGCATTGATTTGATAGTAATGAAGAGATCTATTAAAGCATTTGAGGGAAAGACTAATTCCTTTTTCTCACTGATCTTCCCTCTGGAGGTGAAGTGTGAACAGCTGGCTGCCATTACTAATACCACCAACAAGGAGGTACAGTCTAAGATACATTAACAGCCTGGCTAACTGAATTTCCAAGATTAGTAGGACTTGATTAACTTTGTCTTAAGATATTTTAGCCTTTAAACAATTTCAGAAGTCATTGTCCAAAATACACTAAGCATGGGCAAGTCTGGAAAATGGTAAATGCAATCCAAGCTTAAAAAACAAGCAACACAGGAAGACTCAGAAGTTTTACTTCAATTTGGGATAATGAATGGCAAAAAAGTGATGGAAGAAAAAACTGGAAAAACAAACAAGACTAGTAGAAACTAAGCATAAAAAGGTCAGATTTTTCAAGAATAAAACTGTAAGACTAATGTAATTTCAAAGAGGCTAGAAACAGAAATGTCATATTTCTGTTGGAATTTAAATCTGGCATTTTCTGGTATAATATGCTCACAAGCATGCTGGGGAAATGGGATATTGATGAAGTATGAATGAATACAGAGAAAGTACTCTTTGGGTGTAACAAAGAATGGTTCATGGCTACAGCTGAAGTGCTGGCAAAATGGGACTCCACCTGGAATAACAGAACCCCAGTTCTATCCAATATTTTAATCAGGTAATCTGGATAGGGCATAGGCTCAGATGCAGCCAGCATAAAGCTGAGACTGAGTTCTCAACCTCTGGTGTTATGCCACCAAAGCAGAAACATGATTAAGAACAAAAAAAGTTCATCTTTAAGAATACATTCAATGTACAGAATGCAAAATGTTAATTAAACAAGTTGCCTGCACAAATTCAGAATGGACTCTTGTGTTGCTGTGTAGAAGACACCTGAGGCTGTTGGTTGCAGAGAATCATAATATTTACCCTGCTAGGCTTTTAAGAGTACAAACCTATTAGAATCCAATGAACTGGAAATAAAAGGACAAGACTTGGGAAGCATTTCTCCCATCCTACTCAATGTTTTGAAAGCAACAGTTGCTCACTGTATCTAGCTTTGGGCACTGCATTTAAAAAAATGTGGATTCAGATGGAGAATTTGAGACGAGAAGTGTTGAAAAGTGGTTTTTCAATGCATCAAAGTCTGCAAAGAGGAAGAGACTTATATGGATCAGATTATTATAATATATAAACAAAGGCAAGACAGGTTTGGACTCAATGTCAGAAATTAGATGTCTTTAGTGGCCAAGACAGTCAAGCATTGGAACTAAGCAGTACTTATATCACAGGCTTTTCTTCACAGAACATCACCAGGGACAGCATAAGAGCAGCTGACCCTGCCCTAGGACTACACACCACTTGAAACAGCCAGGCCTCTTTCACACCAGCTTTCTGAACATTCTCTGAATTCCATACCAAATGTGTTAGCTACAGGTATTACTGCCACCTCAAATACAAGTTTGTAAAGTCTCTTGCATTTTTCAGACTAAAGGATGTTTTTTAAAATACATTAAAAACAAGGAAGTAAGGTTGAGTAGAGGACTTTTTAAATAAAAGTCACACATTAGCAATACTTCATATTTTCCATATCTTGTGTTTTCTTATAAGGGTAGAATACTAGCTGAAGTAATAATACAGCAAAATTAAAGACACATGAGCAAGAATTATATTAATAGATCTTCAGGTACAACAGAATAAAAAAAAAAAAACGAGAGAATATTTTCAGCTTTCAAAACAGTGTGAAGTCTACAGACTCATAGAATGTACTATTTAAAAAGGAAAAGATTCATTATTATCTGTCAAGTCCTTCTCTAAGCCCCATAGAAGAAAATCTCAAGCACAAAGCTGTAGGGTGAGTGAAAATTATGTTTTCAATGACATTTTTCTTAGTTCATAGGTTTTCACCACAGAGAGCAGCATCACAAGACAGCACATGCACAGTCATGTCATACTGACACCAAGCAGAGAATAGATATAAATAATAATAAAAAATAATCTTGAGTATACCAACCTGTGCTATATTTTTGTTGAGAAGATAAACTCCATATTCAAACTGAAGCTTCTCCCCTCCTTTTGCATATAAAGGAAATCTGATGGGGAAAAAAAAAGAGGGAAGGGGGGAGAAAGTATTTAAGGTAAAATTATTCAGTAGCTTATGTAAACTTCAAAAAAGCCCCAGATTCCTTTTTTGAGAAGGTAAACATTTAAAAAGCTTCCCTTGTTGACTTCTCCCAGGAACTCCTGGGATGCATTTAGAAACCCTCTGCAACTCCAGTCAATCAGCATTTAAAAACTGATGTCAAAACTCAGCTATGGAATTCCATTTTTAAAATTATTTCAGGTTTTTAAGATTATGATTCTCCCAGAGCTGCAACATCCCTCTCACCAATCAAAGCATAATTTCAGAAGAATACAGCACAATTCCAGATCCCATGCCATCCCTCTGCATTCAGCCAGTCACACTTGGTTAGCTCATTTCCAAACAGAAATAATCTTTTTAAAAAAAGTGCTCTTTAGATCATTATCCTTTGATTGACAGAGCACAAAGCCCTTTACACAGAGAAGAAATCTGCAGGCTCACTTACCATAACAACATTCAGAACAGAAGTGATTCCTTCCAACAAACTTCACACAAGCACCAAAGGCTTGAGTCACAGCATCATAGGTCACTATAGCCCTTGCAAACATTTTATTACTGATCTTTATTTTTCCTATGTAATAAATATTGCTCATCATTTTAAATACCCAGATGTAGCAAACAGCTTATAAGAACATAGCATGACACTGCTTCGTGAGACAAGAGAACTGAAACATTAGTCCCTCAAATACTGAAACTCTTTGACAGTTTCTGCATTAAAGAATATAATTGACATTATATTGTCTGCTTATATCATATATGTCTGCTTAAAGAATCTCTGCTTAAGTGAAGCAGTTCTCAAACAGCTTTAACAGCTGTACACTGCATTTCTAAGGATTGTCTTCTGACTCCTCCTCAGCACAAGAGGTTATGAGGTCATCATGGTCAATTCAGCAATCTTAGTGCAAACTAAAATTTATTTTTATGGGAACTACAGCATGAATCAAGCTTTTGCCTTTTCACAAACCACATACTGCAGCTCCTAATCAAGATGCTGAATGAATTATCCACATAAGCCCTATGCCTCAGCAGAAAACAAAGTCTCTCTCAAATATAAGATAACAAATACAGGAGATCAATATCTACTAGAAAAAACACACATTCTGGAGAGGCGATTAGGCAAAGTGAATTTTATCATCCATCAGCCCCACAGTAGACTACATTTGTAATTTTAGGAATTATATAGTGCCATTAAAGCTAAAGGTTAAACGGTCACCATCACAGCAGATCAAATACTGAGATGTCAGCTTCAGGTTTTCTGCTACTTTCAAACTTGCTAGGTCTCTAAGTTGAGGAACATTAAAATCTTTGTGAATAGTGAATATCTAGCTCACCTTGCTTAATAGATCTATAAATCAAACTAGTTCCCCATGCAGGAAAATGAAACTTTCCAAATGAAAACATGTTACAAAAATTCCACAACACACTATTCTAAGTGTTCTAAAATACAAAACAAGAGGAATTCATTTCACTATCTCCAATTACACTACCCAAACAGATCAAGGGTTAGATTTAAATAATAACTTTACAATTAACAGTCTAAAACGAACCACTTTTTTTACAATAAAAGCACCATTAAGACCACAAACCATGTTTCCCTAGAAGGTAGCATTTCATGAAATCACTGGTAATGGGAACCATGTATTCTATTATTAGACACAGAGCTCTTTGATCCATGTAGTATAGAAAGGGGGTGAAAACTGGTTTATGGTGCTTGCTGACATCTCCCACATAGATTCTTTTAAAAGGGAAAATCAGACTTTTCTGCTTATCACATTGATCCTACTTCTTTGCCAATATTCACATTTCTATCCTCTAACTTCCACTAATTAATCTTGAAAGGCTTTAAACCATGTACATCCTCAGGTCAGCTTTCACAACATAATCACTTAAATGGAAGTCTTGAAAACTATCGGTGGGTGCCTCTACTTATAACACTTATGACTCATGAGAAAAAATGTTACTAAGTTTTATGCCTCTCTCTTTGTGTTTTATCTTGCTTGCCTATTAAGCCTGGTCACAAGCAATAAACTCAAGGGAGAGGAACCCAAACATTTTATATAGTGCTTCAGTGAGTATAATTGAACCCAATTGAACTGCTGTCTCCCTGAGTGAAATTCTTCTTGCCCGCTCCACAGAAAAGCACTGACTGTAAGCTTAATCTCTCCCTTTGGCATGCTGCAAAAAGCTGGGTCTTCTGTGTAAGGATTTAGTTATACTAAACACTTTTGAAAAACACTATTCTAGTGTTGTTATAATCACAAAACGCATAATAAAATTCAAAATGGCATCTGCCTACCTATTCTACTCCAAAGTGCACCTTCCTTCTTCCCATTCTTGCTGATATATTTGGGGAAAAAATCACTAAGCTCCTTTAAAGCAAAACACAGATACTTATTCTGAGATAAAAAATTTGAAGGAGTGTGGTATGTTAAGTGGAAAGAATAAAAAAACACAAGCTACAGGCACCCTTTCTATAATCAACAGAAAATACTATCTGAGAAAAGCTATCAAGTGCTGGAAATTTGTTCTCAGTCCAGAACAGAGCTCAGAAGTTGAGCTCTGGTCCTCCTCAGAGTAGTACTTACACACTGTAGTAAACCATGCATCTGCCATGTGAACAGCCAGGAATTATGAACAAAACAGCTTCTGCACAGTGAGGGTCAACACGTGCCTTTGTAAAAAATGCTGTCATTTACACACAGCTAAGGAAAACGACATTTCAATAGGATGTAGACTTCTTAAAATACAGTGCTAACACACTCTGAGTTTACAGAAGATTATCTATTTCTGTATTTAAAGAGACAGGCAACACAGAAATAGTAGTTTTAATACTGACTTGTAAAGAAGATCCTGATTTAGAGAACATTAACCTGATGCAAGAAAAAGCCCACCATGTTTAGTAACTTGTAACAGGTTTACCCCATTTGGAGCTGTTTCTGCACCTGGTGTTTCCACTGCTTTCAAGACACGTCAGCAATGGTAAGAGCCTATATTGGGGCAAAGCACAAAAACTAGGAGAGATTAAGCAAAAAATCAGCCAGCAGGCATGCATAAAGGTGGCTTCAGGATCTATGAGAATTGTGCCAAAGATGCTGAAATTAAACAAGCCCCACTCTGAATTCAGAAGGTGGAGAACTCTGCATAAGAGTGATCCAAACTGCACACCAGACTGATTTGAACCAGATGGTCAATATGTGCTTTGAAAGCCTAAGATAACATAAAGAAGATTCTTGATCTTAAAAGCTTACATTTTTTTGGGGAGTCTCATGTTTTGCTTATTTAATCCTATAGGACTGTGACAAACACTAAGTTTTTAAATTTTTTTTGTGTCATGTTCTGTTTTATAGGGCTCACTGGGATACAAGTCAGATGACCAGTATTACCCAGCTACATCATAACACATATCTATAATAAAACACATGCAGGACATTTTTAGGCACACAGCTCATATCCCCTTCCATGGCATGTCACTTTTGACAAAACTTGTGTTTTTCTGTGGTGATGCCACAGTGACTGAGCAGTTTTTCCCCTACTGAACCAACACCATTATGTTCAAGATCCAAGCGTTCCTAGCCCCACAAGAAGAGATTTTCTCATTTCTCACAGATGAAAAAAATAAATAAAGTAAGTCTAAAATAATAGAAGCAGATAAAAGACACTTTTAATCATCTCTGAATAACTTAATTTTAGAGGAGCTTAGAACAGAGAAGACAGTTCATCTGCCCTAACCTTACCTCTCATCCTCACCCACTTGACCTCCCTCACATCTCTCCCGCTTGGAGGGTTCCCAAACCCCTCCTCTCTACCTGCAATCTTAATTTCAGCAAGTCATTATCCATCGCTTTATTTCGATCCATTCCCTATTAATTCCTGCCACACTTCCTAAGCAGACATTAGCTACTGGTTAAAGAACTCTTCAGCTTAAAACTTGCTTTTCTATCAAAGGCACCAAGCATTCATATATTAAAACATATGGAGGATCTGCTGATATTGCATGAGTGAGAAAACAAGTGTGAGCAGGTGAAGGCTTAATAGACTTGTGAAAAAGAAAAAGCGAGGCAGAGGTTATGTGATTGATTCACAGTTACCCTAATGGGGAAAAGTAACATCAAGTCAGACTTTTAAACAAAAAACAGAGCTGAAAGTCTACCTGTAATCCACACCGAAACTACAAAACCAACACATTACCGTCAACAATAGAATTAAGTTTTGAGTTCAAGGACCTCACAACACTTCGCAAATGCTAAGTTTTTAAATAGTTAGTTTGAATATTTGCATTAAAAGTATCATTCTGGTAGGTAACAAGCTTAAAGGTACCCAACTAAACCAGTACTCTCAGGGAGCTGTTACTTTGTTTAGTCAAATTAGACTTTATTCTACCATGGTATTTAATCAAGTCGAATGCTCTGTAGCCATAAGAAACACACGCAAATCTATGAAACTTAAAAATAATGTATAATCTCATTACAGTAAATCACATCAAGGTTACAGAAACTAGACAGGATAGTAAATCATCCACTCTGGTTTAAAAGTCTTTCTATTAAAAATGAGAAACCAAATATATGTGTTTCCAGTCAATATGAAAAAACAATGGTGGCCAGTTGTCAGCATTTCCCCTCCAGTTGACTCATGCAGATGCAAACAGCTGAACAGAAATCCCAGCGTCAAACCAAGGCAAATTCCAATTTTCAGTTCAAGAAGGATTCCTGAATATGTCTAAACACACTTGTGGCCTTGTGGCAGTACAGCAGCAGCAGACAGGATTTCAGATGAACACTTTTGCCAGTTGTACTTGTCTAGGGGCCTGAAGGCATTTCTGCTAAAAGCTGGCTCTGTAATTCTACGGGATCCCTGCAGGAATCTGATCCAGAGGCTGCAGCCCACCCTGTGAGACCACAAGCCACTGCTCTGTGTTGCCGTTCATCCAGATAAAAGGGGATTATTCTGTAATCATAAAGCTACAGGGACAAGGAATTCCAATGTATCACCTCTAAGGCAAGTTCAAACTGCTCTGAACACTCAGCTATTGTAACACTTTCCTCTAAATAAACTTCATCCTTCCCAGGTGTAGGAAAGTTGTTTAAGTCACCCTCCATTTTTAATTAAAGTCTTTTCCATGGTTCAAGATGTAATGAAGACTGTGCTCATGTGCTGCTAAAAGTAAAACTAAGAAATTTCAGGGGCAGATGGAGAAAAAGTAAAGATTGCTTGCAAGGATTTTTCATTTTCATGTCTACAATTTGAGGTGTAATGCCTGCAATTCATATCCATAATCTATTCTGGGTAGGTTTTTTTTTTCCATATAAGGAGCATCATTGACTTCTTAACAAAAGAAAGGGTTGCAACCCACCTCTTACTGACTTTTAAAATCCCTGGCTTTGGTACAGCACAGGCAAAAATTTGCTAATATAGTGTCTTCAACCAAAACTGCTCACTAATACTCCTGTATTTAAATATCAGAAAACTGACTACAGAAAAAGAGATCTTTCAAAGCTGACCACATATATTGGTTCTGGAAAACCAGAGACGTGTTTCAAAGCTAAAACTACTATTAGACCTACTTGTGGTGTTTTAAGCATTAGACCATTCTTACAACTCAAATAAATTGTCCTAAGTATTTTACTCTAATCACTAAGAACTCTTCACTGTCCTCCTTTCTCCAGCTGACCTCCAACAAGTACTCATCAACCATCAGGAACTCATTTAATTTCATATCTTGAGCTCATCTTTAGCTGTTTCACATAGTCACTTTGGTGCTTGATGAACACTACAGGATTCCTGGCTCAGGCAGATGGTATATGTTAGGAAAAGTTGAAAGAATCCTTATTCCACGCATTTATTTCAGATCTCAAGTATCTCTTACAAATTCAAGTCCAAATACATTTATTGTTGTGTTCTACGATATATGAACTCTGCATCCAGAAATATCACATATGTACCAATATAGTGATGGCCCACTTTTATTGTCTATAGCCACCTGCCTTTAACACAAACTATTTTTAAATTGCTTCATTTTTAACTGCTTTCACCTGCTTCTACTTTGGTAATACACCATATGTTTTAGATCTTTCATTCTCTCTTCTGTTCAGACCTCTGCCATACCCCCAATTATATTAAAGTCTCAAAGTTTAATCTGCACTTCAGAAAGGTCTTAAGGGAAGAAGTCAGTAAAATAATGGTTTTTACACGTCACATCGAACTGTCTTGCATAGGCTGAAGTGTGGCACGATTTAAATATCATATTACATCTCATTTGGCAAATTAAGTAAAATTCAAAATCTAGTTTAGAGTCACGTTACCTAGCCTTAACCTTCCAAGTGATTCAGAACTTTAAGGACCAGTAGCATTTGCAACTTTATAAACTAAATTGGGACACTTATGCTTTAAGAACACTTAATTACCACAAAATGGTTTGTGTTGGAAGGGACCTTAAAACCCATCTTATTCCAACCTCCTACCATGGGCAGCAATACCTCCGACTAGACCAGGTTGCTCCAAGCCCTGTCCTACTTGCCCCTGCACATTTCCAGGGATGAGGCAGCCACTGCTTCTCTGGGCAACCTCTGCCAGGGCCTCCCCACCCTCACAGGAAAGAATTTCTTCCCAATATCCCATCTAACCCTGCTGTCTGACAATGGGAAGCCATCCTCCCTTGTCCTATCACTCCAGGCCCTTGCCTAAAATCCCTCTGGAGCTCTCTTGGAGCCCCTTTATGCACTGGAAAGAGCTCTCAGGTCTCCTTGGGGCCTTCTATTCTTGAGGCTGCCCCTGTGGCCTCCACTGGATTCACTCCAGCAACCCCACATGCTTCTGATGTTGGACCCCAGAGCTGGAGGCAACTCTGCTGGTGTGGTCTCACCAGAGCAGGACAGAGGAACAGAATTCCCCCCTCCCCTGCTGCCCATGCTGTGGGACCAGCCCAGCACACAGGGGCTTCTGGGTGCCAGCACACATGGCCAGGGTATGTCCAGCTTCTCATCCAACCATTTTCCCAAGCTGTCCTTTTCCTCAGGGCTGCTCTGAACTTGTGCTTGGGATTGCTACAATCCCAGAGCACCACCTTGCACTTGGCCTGGCTGAACTTCCAGAGGCTGGCACAGGCCCACCTCTTTAGCCTGTCCAGGACCCTCTGCATGCCATCCCTTCCCTCTAGCACCACACAGCTTCGTGTTATTGGCAAACTCCATCTCACTGTCCATGTCATTGACTTAGAAATTAAACAGTGCTGGTCACAATTACAAATCATGAGAACATCAATCATCACTGCTGTCCATTTGGACATCAAAACATTACCCAGTAGTTAAGTGCAGATTGGAATCTTAGTCCAAAGATTAAATGAAGCTGTCACCACCACATTTTCACATCACTGTATTTACACTGTATTTGATACTTCCTGCCCAATTGTGTCAAATTTGTCAGAGAACAAACTCAACCTGGCTTTTTCTTTCACTTCTCATTTCCAAGGACAGTAAGCAAAATGACTGCAGGGAGGTGGCTGCAAAGTAGACTTGGCAGAATGCAGCTGAAACCCAGTTATTCACTATAATACAGATAAAGAACTGATGTAATTTCTGTGAATGTAAGTCACTTATGTCACAGAGTCATCTATCAGATCTGGGGGAACAACTGTGTCTCACACAACACTACTAAAAATGGGTCAGTTAAGAAGAAAAAAGTTTTAAGCTTTAGACCATGGATAGGACACTCTATACAAGGATAGGACTAAACAGCACAATCCAGATAAGATAATGGCCTGAAAAAGTCACAAGTTCTTGTTTGATATGTCTAAAGTATGAGGAGTGTACAAGAAGAGGTTTAAATATTTACTGGAGTTTGAGTTATTTCAGCCTCACCCCCTTTGGGGTCTGCAAGGGGGGCAGGCAGAGGAGGAAAGAAATAGTGTTTTCCCTCCAACCTAACCACATCCTGTTTGCTCACCGTAATGGAATGTTGTATCCAGAGGAGGAAGCTTGTTTTATTTAAAAGTCCTGGGACTTCTCTGAACCAGAAGAAATCAAACCCTGAAAGCCTTTTAAGTGAGAAGAGCCACCACTGTCCAGACAGCTCACTTGAGATCACAATTTCCCAGGACACTTCAAATCAAATACTAGGACATCTTGATCAGCTTATTAGCTGATCAAGAGCCACAGGCACCAAAATATCTAGCATTCCTAACACCTTAGCACTCCACCTGAAGATCGAGGTGCAAGAAGCTTTAGCTT
Organism: Rhabdornis inornatus; assembly: GCA_013397075.1. NCBI lineage: Eukaryota > Metazoa > Chordata > Aves > Passeriformes > Rhabdornithidae > Rhabdornis > Rhabdornis inornatus. The sequence continues at coordinate 984,950 of VWZS01002160.1, read as the reverse complement.
CACAGCTTTAAAACCTATTTCCTTCTCAGATAAGATACACCACAGGTCTATCAGCTTCAAAGCAGAGACCGCACAGATCTTCTGCAGAAGACCCAAAATTAAATGAAAAGTCAGAAAAAAGGACTACAAGCATGCATTTTGTTCATAATTACATATTAAGACAAACATGAGTTACAAATCACAAGCAAATTCAGACTGGATTACTATATGGTTTTGAGTTCCTACTTAACAGAAAAAGCTACACCTGTAAAACAAATTCGATGACAAAAACACAGACTGCCATGAGGAAAAAGCATATCCCCATTCAAGCGTTATACAATGCATAAATAATTAGTTTACTGGGAAAAGAAAACATTGGTTTAACTTTATGAAATGTATTCTCAAAATGCTTTTCTGAACAGTTCAGATGATGATAATCAAAAGCAGAAGCATCTTTCTGTGGTAAGTGTAACTGCTGTGACCTTGCTCTTGGGGAATGCACAATAGCTTCAGTATGTACAGATTGTAGAGAGAAAATAAAAACAAAGATCCAGATTATGAAAGTCAGGCAGCTCCTTACAAGACAGCCACCACTTTGTATAAGAGGGTATCATTCTGCTGCTTCAGCAAATAACTTCAAACACCTCAAAATCACAACAAAGAATCCACGGAGCCAGTGACACTGATGGCTTTTTGTAAATTGGGCATTTCTGTGACATTTCAGCTTGGATTCAAGGCTTGCACCATACAAGCCATTGATGGATGTCACAAGACATGGATTATCTGTAAGGACAGAGTAGACAACCTTGCTATCAGAACTTTAAATCACACTGTCACCAAAGGATCATTTTTAACTAGAAGACGCTTTATACAGGTCAAGTCCCTGCTTACATAAAAAAATGAAGTAATGTTTGGGAAAAAAAAAAATCTCAACAGGAGTATAGTGTTCCAATGGGAGTAAATTAAGACTAGCAGGTCTTCACAAAAACATTTCTCAGCTGGTCTCAGATGTCTGGGGTCAGTGGTCTCATCTACTGTAGTAAACAAAATCTTTATTCTCAGACTGGCCAGGAGCATGTAAAAACTTCCAGCTCCCAGAAACCATGTTAACAGTATCTAAATTCATTAAGCAACACCTGATCTAATTCTTTATCTACACACAGCAGTATCTGCTGACTCAATGAAGGTGAAAGCATTGTTTTGCTAATCAAGAATCAAATAATCCAGGATTCTAGCTAAATATTCTCAAGAATTGTAGAATGCAAAAATACAGTTCAAGATAAGTTCATGGCAAAAAGCATTCTTCGAGCAATACAGCTGAACCCTTAACACACACTCAATCTACCCCAAAGAATCAACTTTTCTTTGATAGCTATTAGATTTCTCAAGCAACCATCTCCCTCCATCTAAGTTTGCCAAGATTTCTTCCCAAAGCTGCCATTTCATTACCTCAGCTGAAGTACCAAATATGATTAAAGACTTCTCAATTGAGTTGGAAAATCTTAATGTCAGTGAAAAGTTATTCTTCATGTGCTTGTGTTCTGATTTTTTGTTTGCAAGTGACTTATCTGTTACCAGGCACAGAGCAATAACAACCTTAGTGATGTAGTATTAAGTCTACTGTAGCTGAAATCCTGATGTTCCCATTCTTCCAAACTGGAGTAAGGCCACAATAAGGAAGACCACTTACAGATTATGCTCATTCCACAAGTGGATTGCAAATGCTCCAAAATTATCCATAGGCTAGTTCAGCAACACTTATCTCCACTTATTTGCAAATCCAGCTTGCCACACTTTAAAGAAATTAAAGATAATACATCAAGAAAGGTAATTTGGAAGCCTTTTTGGAGCAGAACTGGCAAGGAATCCCATATGTTTGCTTTATTCAGAGGCCTGAAAATAAATTTTTTTACATCAGAGCTTCCACTGTCAGTAACTCACTTTTCATGATTTAACACTGTGTGATCCACATACAACATACCAGTTTTCCTGAACAGTGCAAATGAGTAGGTCTAAAATAGAACACCAATGTACCAAAATAATTATTTGAGTATGTGCAGATTCAAAATGTGTCCTGCCTGATTTACTTAGATCTTCTCCACTTCTCTGAAATTTGGTTCCCTAAACTAATGAAAAGCACCCCAAACTGCAGTAATCCAGTCTGCTGGGGTTTGAGTTCAAGATTCAGTCAACCAGCTGTGGAGATACATAACACATAAAGGTGCTACAGACCTTGTACATCAATTTTAGTTGTATTAAGATAAACTTACTCAATGCTTTGCACACTTAAGGAATCCAGAACCCTCTGAAGACCCAAGAAGGACACCTCTGGCTCATGCTTCATACACTCTTCAGGTGCAACAAGTCTGCACCATCCCAGTGGAGGGTGACCTCTTTTTTTATTTATAGATTTCCCCTTCCCACAAGAGCTACAGTAATGAAATCAAACTGGCCTTCAAAGTATCAGAACCTAAAGAAATCAAACATCAAGACAAAAACTGCCTAATCACTGCAATCTTCTGGCATGCTTGAGGTCCTCAATAATGATCAAGCTGAGCTGCAGAAAAACACAACTTTGAGGTGTAACTCCACATCAGAGAAATAGTTTCCAGGAAATCACTTCAGGAACAAACCTATCCCTTTTAGCTATATTATTATTCAGCTGTACTTTAACCCTGTTTTCTATGAGGACCCAGCATTACAACAGACAGATGCTTCCTGTTTTAATGACAACAAAAGGTATTTAGACAGGACAAGTAACCCATGGTAGCATCCTTCATTTCACTCCCCCTTACATAATTTCCTACAACTTTTGGTTCCTGAGATACATCAAAGTCATAAAACAACTACAAAGATGTCAGATGCCCCAATGTACATGCCCAAGACCTGCATGGTAGCTGTGTGAATCTTTGGCCTTTGCTGTCTGTGTTTGTCAGGCAGAGTGAAAAAAAGAAAAAAATTGTCTTTCTAAAAATTACAAAATACCAAGGAAACCTTTAGAGTTATTTACTGTTATCTTGGATCAACTAATGCCAAATATTTTCGCAAAAAATGTACCAGACTAGATCAGATTTCTTCCATTACTGTCTGGGTCCTGTTTGTTTATCCTAATATTTTGTATGTATTTTTGGCCTTTATAACACCAAATACCAACAAGTTCAATATTTAAATATACGTCCAAAAAAAAAAAAAAGCCTTTTCTGGAGATGAGACCTCTGCAATGTCTTTAAGTACTCCAGTAGCTATGCTTGCAAACAACAATGTTCTTGCTACCTTTTAAATATAAAACCTTTTTAGGTATTGTTGCCATTTTCTACCTCTTCATTTTTTCCTCAACCTAAAGTATGACACTGAGGTGGCCACTTTCTTACTACTGCTCCTACTAGTCCTCCCTTAACACATTTTGGTGGGAAGAAGGCATAGTATCCATCAGATTCCGTGTACTATTTGATTTCTCTATACTGTTATTACAGAGAAATAATGTTAGTAAAACTTTTTCTTGAAATAGTTTCCAGTTCTAAATTACCTAGCAGGGAAGTAAGAGTTCTTGAAAATCTTTGAGACATAGTAGGAGTGATAGTGCAAAAATTCAACATAAATAATTTGTCTGAATGTACATTTCACTTGTCCAGATATACAAAGCATACCAGAAAGGTGATTAAACTTAAAAGACCCTATTTTTCTTCTTAGAGGAATATATACATTTCCAAACTGTTTATACTCAAAAACACTATGACATGAGCAACAACACCAACACAAGGAATGTCACAATGTATGTCTCACTCCAGCCACAACAATCCTTATTTTGCCCTAAACTGGGAGTCATTCTTTATTAAAAATCTAGGAGCAGACTAACAGAAGCATTAAATACAGGGCTTGAGAGACACAGTATCAGAACATACCAGAAATAGTTTCATCTTAGAATTTTCACTCTGTTGCTCAGCACGTAATGAAGTGCTAGGTTTCATTTCCACCAGAACACTGCCAAAGAATTTAGATGATTTATTCTGTAAGTAAGCTTGTTCATCAATGGAGAGAGGATCATGTTGCTGTATAAACAGCTCTAATTTGGGAGTTACATATCCATAGACTCACAGAATCATTAAGGTTCTCAGATCTTTCAGAACATCCCAAACTAAACCACTTGCCCAGCACTGCCAAGGCCACCACTAACCCATGTTTTTCAAGTGCCACATCCACATGGCTTTTAAATCCCTCCAGGGACACTGACTCCACCACTGTACCAGACTGGTTCAGTCACTCATCCTGTCACTTGTTACCTGGGAACAGAAACTCCCCACCTGGCTCCATCCTCCTGTGGAGTTGTAGAGGTCCCCCCTTGAGCCTCCTCTTCTCCAGCCTGAGCTCTGCCAACTCCTTCAGTCTCTCCTGCTGCTCCAGACCCTTCCTCAACTCCACCCCCATCTCTGGGGATGCTCCAGCTCCTCAATGCCTGTCTTGCTGAGAGAGGCCCAGGATTGGGGGTGCCTCACCAGTGCCCAGCACAGAGGGACAGTCACTGCCCTGGGCCTGATGCCACACCATTGCTGTACAGGCCAGGTGCCATTGGCCTCTTGCTCACCTGGGCACACCTGGGCTCATGTTCAGCCACTGTCCATCAGCACCCCCAGGACCCTTCCCAGCTTTCCAGTCACTTTGTCCCAATCCTGCAGCATTCCACAGGGTTGTGGTGACTCAAGGGTAGGATACAACCCTTGTCCCTGTTGAACCTCATACAACTGGCCTTGTCCCATCAATGCAGCCTGTCCAGATCCTTCTGCAGAGTTTTCCTGCCCCCTCCAGCAGGTCAACACTCCTGCCAAACACAGTGTCCTCTGCAAACTGACTCAAAGGGCACTCATTGCTTTGAAATCTTTCAGACTCCAGAACTTCTGAGAATTCTTTCTTCCTAAATATTGCATGCACTCTGGAGGTGCTGAAAGGGACCAGTGAAGAAGTGAATTAATGAGAAATTTTGTAAAATCAGATTCTTGCCTTAGCACGGTAACTCAAAAAATCATAAAAGTAGACATCATAGGAGAAAACTTAGAGCATTTTGGTAGTACCGAAATTAGGTTTTGGAATACAAGAGAGGAACAGTTATTGAGCAGATTACAAACACTAATATCCCTACAATTACAAGGCTGACCATATACTATATGCTACTGACAGTCACTCTATAATTCATTTATATACTTCATAATATACTTCATTTTACATTCAGTACTGTGGCCAGACAAGTGCTTAGTTCTCACCACAGCCTCCTACTTCAAAGTCCCAATGCAACAGTTATTGTAGCAGAAAAAATTCTCAAGGTCCTCATAGAAGTGACCTGGATCATGCAAGTAAACCAATCTGAAGCAGATGAAGCATTTCCCAGAAGTTACTTACATTCTGAAAGCTCTCAAAATATTTAACCAGCTCAACAGGAGGGCTTAGAAAGGTTGGTAAAGAGACTTGAAAGCGTAGTAACATCTTTATACAGTATAACTCTAAAAACAAACACCTGTACTTATGAGTTTGCTCTTGAGCGAAAACCCCAGCTATTTCCCCCAACAAATGATTTCTAGAAACTCCTAATAAGGATCTCAGATAAACACTGCATCTCGGTTTAAAGGAAAAGTATCTGCCAAGGAAGGTGGGAACCTTCCCGGGATGGAAATCATGAACTCCTTCCCTCCAAATTACTGTAACTTTGAAATTAAGGGGCTTTCAGGCAAAGATATGGGAAAAGGAATAACAGCCCAGCCCCTGACCCCCAGCCAATTCTCAGGTATCTCTGCATTTCCCAAGAGAAAACCTCCCAGCTAAGAGAGAGAGGCAAACTGTGCCCCCTCCCCGATACTGGCCACATCTTTTGTCTCTCTTAAGTATCTGTAATTCCCATCTCAGGGACAACAAATGGGAGAAAAATTTCCTGAGAAAGAAAAAAAAAAAAAAGAAAAGAAAAAATCCTAACCTCCAACACGCTGCAATGAAAAAAACCCGAAAGCCAAGTATGTAAATATAAGCCAGTCAATAATGAGGACTCTGTGTTATAGTAAAGATCAAATATAGGGATTACATCACTGCAATTACTCAACAATTTATGTTGGAGTTTGAAAATCTGCTAAAGGACAGGTAACTGAAATAAAGAAATTTAATAATGCATGTTAACTGCTGTGCTCAACACAATTAGGAGCAAGGGAGAAACATGATCTATTAGTTTAGAAAGAAAATGGCAATTTAAGACATTTGACATAAGACCTTGGAGTTGGTAGGATTGTTTCTCCAATAGCTGGGAAGAGAAGATCTCCAGCAGGAGCTAATCCTGAAAAAGTCTTGCACAACACAGGTAAATAGCCCAACATGGATTCATTTACTTAGCTAAACTCTCTCCTTTTCAGAAATCTGTTGTGAAATTAGGTATTAAGTCACAAGAGTTTGGAAGGCTGTGGCATGAAGGACTAAACCTTCCAATCTGTATGAGAGAGCAGGAAATTGAATTAATCTCTACACACCCACACACAGGGAGCTCTACTACTCAGAAATTTGTTTTCAAGACACAAATATTCTAGTTTGCAACCCTTCTCAACGTGATGTACAGGAAGGAGTATGATATCTGCTTCAAGAACTACACTGAAGCAAAACAGGTCTATGTTCTATTAAGGTACCCAGGAAGTATGTTCAGACAAGTTATTAAAATGGTATCAAAACTACTTTGCAAGACAATTATATAGTTGTGTTTTATGGGGTCAAAACAGGAGGATCTCAGCAAGTTTCAATCTTAAGGCAAATTACCTTGCCTGTCCTGCCAAAAGTCACTAACCTTCAAAGAGAAATCAGACATCTTCAAGCATCCCAATCCTGTCAACTAGGCACAATAAAACCCTTCCATCTTAATTTGGATTATGAGGAATTAGTGTTAAAATGTTGTAATACTTGGACTGCATATTTCCAAAGAGAAGAATCTGGCTTTTCACAGCTTCCTGTCAATAGAGTCAGCTACTTTACACAAGTTCATTTCCCCTCAGTCATTTCCTTTGCTCCTTTTTCAAACTTTCGTGGAAAAATGAAGTTATTGATGCTGCAAGCCTGACTGCAGCCATCCATCCATACACACAGGGTTGCAGAATCCCTGAGTTGTAAGGGACTTCAAGCTCATCTCATTCCAACTCTCTGCCAGGGCAGGGACACCTTCAGCTAGACCAGGTTGCTCCAAGCCCTATCCAACCTGGCCTTGAACACTTCCAGGAATGGGTAGTCCATAAACTTTCTGGGCAAACTTTGCCAGTGCCCAGAATCTGAACAGAGCAGTTGGCCTCCCACCAATGGTCAGTATTGTATTCCTGGCAGTTCAGTGGTTTCAGGCTACAAAGGGAACCTTAACCAGTAGTTGCCACTAATTTTGTGTTAGAGCACACAGGTGCAAAGACAGTGGGAAAATAAGCAAATAAACTTTTTTTTTCGTGTTTGCAAAACTCAGGGGAAGACTTTCAGAGAGTGAATTTAAAGACAGGAAGACGGTTTCCTAGAAGGAAAACCGTAACAGTGTAGCTACATGTTCAAAGACAATGATTATAGAACAAATGAAAAGCTCCATATTGAATATTCAGTTGATTTATAGTAGGTGGCAGGTTTCTGTGCTTTTCCAATTGATTAAAGAACTCTGTGTTAAAAGAAAGCTATTTGTTCTCTCCCCTTTATGAACCACTATTCCAGCACTGGCAGCAGCTCCCCAGTGAAACTACACTTGCTATCTGCAGTTTATTCCCATAGCCAGAAGCAAAACATAAAAGGCAAATTTTCCAAACAGAAACCAAAACTCATGAAACACTTAAGAAACACTATTTAAGTTTTTCTAGCATTACTGGATGCCAAACCAAAGCCATTTATGCGCCAACAGACCCAGAATAAAAAAGCTGAGTTACCCCATTGTATCCCAAAATTCCAACAAGAGAAACTCCATGACTATTCCACAGCTACTGAAAGCAACTTCAAATTTCCTATCACCTCAGACTACCCAAAACTGTCTCAGATGGGGATTTTTTTGTGTTGATTTGTTGTTTTGAAGAAAGTAGATCTGTATATTTACAATATACTCACTCTCGCTCTTTCTCCGTCAGCTTGTCATTTATATTATCTTTGATTGTAGACCGGGAGCCCTTGTGAATGATAGGATACCTGAGTGGCACTTGTAAGAAGAAGGATATCATGGAAACTAGGTGAGCAGTATAGCCCAGGGCAACAGCAATGCTTCCATCATCTTTTGCTGTCAATGACAAAAAAGATTCTGTTATTAATTGTACCCACTGAATTCTAGCATTCATCTTTATTGCTCAGAGAACAACAATTAATGTAGCCCCCAGAAGTTAAAACTCAAGGACAGAAGGAGGCCTGGAGTCATTTTGGAGACTTTACAAGCATTTGCACTTCACTGTGTTGTGTTTGCCTCTTGTGACAAGGCACAGAAAACTGGTGATGGCTTGTTCTGCAAATTTTACTTTCAAAGCTACACTTGCAGGATGGGGGAGGGTAAAGAAGATATGGGAAAAGTGAAACAAAATTCCCAAGACGAAATTCAAGTATTAAGCTTTCTGCCTTTCTCTAGATTAAGTTGACACGTGTGAGTGGGATCAGGGGAAAGCTGCATTCCTCCTCAACTTTATTCATGAGTGAGATCAGTTGGAGAGACACTGACCTCAAGCTATGAACTCTGTTCTCTGCCAATAGCTGGAAAAACTCAAATTAACCCATTGTTTTAAAGTATCATTTTCAATTTGATATTTAAGGTTTCAACCTTAAAGCTTCACCTGCCAGGAATACACATAGATCTTGCAATTGAAACTACATCTTTTAGCCATATAAAGGCTTTTCCTTTCTCTTTTCTCTATTTTAAATTCTTTTTAAGGGATACAGACAGTGCAATAATCATCCCTTCTGATGCATCCCTGAAACCAGCTAAACAGAGGATCTTCAAGAAAGCTTATAATGATATTCAACGACCAATCACTGTGCTCTATCAGGGTCCATCATAATATACGTATTTAAGTTACACCCCTGACAAAATGGATTTTGTAAAAAAGGTCAAAATTTGCAGCAAAACTGGCTTTTTAGGGATTTTTTTTCTGATCTTTCAGATGCCCCCATTTTTAAAAGATAGTATCTACTGAGTCAGAGAAGATCCATGCCAGACAGCTGAGTTTCAAATTTAACTGCCCATTTGGCTAAATTGAATGCTTAGTACTTCTTCCTCACAAAGCAATACTTCTAGAGACTTGGATAAAGAATTAGTAATTCTTTTGCAATGAATTAATACCAGCAAACTGAAAATGGGCCAGAAGATGGCACACCACTGATTCTCCAAGAGTTAGCAAACAGAGTTGATTACCACATTCAATGCAATCAGGGAAACAAAGCAATAGACTGATTTTTGTCCTACTGACAAATTAATTTGTTTTAAACATTATTCCTCCAATATTCGAGCATCCAATATACATATTATTAGTACAAGTTAATTACTATGGGGTGGCTTTAAAGAGTTAGACAATTGATGGAGGTTTTTGCTCAAGAAACCAGAGTGAACAAGTACTGGGGGCAAGAAATCCTCATGAGGATTTTTAATGAATTTCCAGGTCACGTCAAACATTTTTAGATGAATGCATGCAGTTACCTGTACAACTGTTATACAGGCAGGAACATGATATATTTGCTTCTGCAATAGGATGAGGGTTGACAGTTAAAGTAGAGAGTCACTTGTAAGGTACTCCATACTGTCAGAGAGGTCCAAAGTCTTTTTTTGCAATGTATTTACTTGGCAAGTTCACTAGCAACTACATCAAACCAAATGGAGATTCATGCCTGTTGCCCCACCAAGATATATGGACTAAAAGTAGCCCCAATGGAATTCTAGGTCAGCCACAAATACTTCCTGGAATTACTGAATTTGGAAGGCACCTCTGGGAATGGCACAGTCCTCCTCCCCAGCTCAGAGCAGGTTGTCCCCAGGACTGTATCCAGCTAGGTTCTGAGCATCCCCAAGGATGGAGACTTTGCTGCCTCTCTAGGTAACCTGTTCCAGTGTTTCAATATGCAGTTTTAGAACACAGAGGAGCTTTACTAAGAGTCAAAAGAAACCTCCTTAGCTTTAGCTAGGGAGTACCAATAAATAATTCATAAGTTTTCTTCTAGTCTAGATCTTTCTGGTCAAAAAATTTGGACCCCAAGCTATTGCTACCAGTTTTCTTAATTTCACTAAGTTTAGAAGCAGTGTTAACTGTAACAACTACATTAAGAATATGCAGCTACCTTGAAAGTCTTCAGAATTAGGAAGCTTGACTCCACAAACAAAGTAATCCTTTTGGTTATTCTGTAAATTTAAAATCAACAGTGGAAAGTGAGCATAAAACAGTAACATCCATAACACCAAAACCTGCATAAAACATGACAACAAAGCTAACAAACAATAAAATAAAAATAAAAAAAAACCTAAATATTCAACTAAACTAAGAGGGTCTGACACACTATTTTAATCCATATCTCACATAGTTCGGAAAATAAATGCAACATTTTTAAAGAATGAAGAGCTTTATATTAATTCATTATATAAAAGATTTTGAAGCTTAACATTTTAACATATGTTTTTATGCACTCAGCTAGCCTACTGTCAGGGTTACTTTATGCAATCGTACACAAAGTGGAAAACATCCATTAAATTATAGCTATTCTATTTTCATAGAGGACACTGTGTAAGAGGTGCTGATGTAAGTTCCTTCCCTGAAAAGTTTATAATCTAAAGACCAAATGTAAGAAAAAGTTGAAATAAACAGAATGAGCAAAGAGCAGATTCTGTCACAAGTAAAGCATATTTGTTTGCAGTGTAATAAATAGGAAGTCCATTTCACATCGAGCAGATTGTCAGGATGTTGAAAACATACCAAATCAATAGGGTAGATGTAGGACAGCTCCGACAGCAACTGCTTGCATCGAATAGTCTGCTGGGCATTTGTCTTCAAAAACTGTTCTCTTTGGGGAAAGAGATTCCAAAACCATTACTTCCTTCAAAAGCTCCAAATAAAGGTATCGAGCTGTCATATCCCTTCTGCAGCTTTCCAATTATCACCTCCTATCCTCCAAAAAGTTAGGTAAATCCACCCGAAAAAAAAAATACAGCACACAAAGCTAATTTTTGCTTTCAGGCATGCCATACACTATAGACATATTTTGAATCAGGTATTACAAAGCTGTGTTACACTAAAATACACCTAGAAGTCCTATCAGACTCTACATATACAACCAAGCATCTGTTTTCTTCTCTTCTGGACTTGCCACTTTAATTATCACTTTAGATATCTATGAATTGTAGCATGGATGTCTTAACAGAAGTTTTAGGGCAACATGAGGAAGAATTTGGTGCCACAAGTCCCATTTTCAATGGCTTGCTCTCCAGCTTATCTTTTTTTCCAGTTACAAGAACAAACATAGGTCCTTTTACCTCTTAGCAGTGCATTCCTTTCTTAATTCATACAGAGATTCATTATGCTCTTCAAGTTTCTGGTATTCAGTCCCAAATGCATTTTCTAAGCAACATGAGGAATCAGGAAAAAAGTAGTTTTAAGTATTTTCTTAGTTATCCAAAGTTTTAAAAGTAGATACTGACAAAACGTTGGCAATAACCCTCCACTTATTCTTACCCTCTCATTTTCCATATTATGCTCTCAAACTAGAGAATGTCAGCACAGAAGGAATACCCATCTTCATGCACTACACACCATTCACCAGCCAAATACAACCCATCAGATTTTATCCTCTTTTAGTATCTATTTCTCTCACAACCACACAGTGCAGTAATCTAATTATGGGGTCTCAATACTTGCATAGCCAGAATAAAGTACATGGTAAAAACCATCCTCTTTAGTAGTGGCTAATTACTTTAGACTCAACTAAGTATTGAAAACAAAAAATCCTGCAACAAGATCAAACGTGTATGTATAGTCTGGTCTTTGTATCACTCCAAAAAGAGGCAGTGATACAGCTTTTCACTACAGGAGACTTGCCTAGCAAAGGATGATACCGAGATGACTGAGCATTTCATCTGTCACACATCAAAATATTAAGAGGGATTTTTGTCTTCTAATACTTAAAACTGAATCCAAATGACAGGTACAGCAACTTCCCTCATAACATGATGAAATCCCTTTATCATGGCAATATGTACTGTACTATACTGCAGTTCTCATAAAATGTCAATTAAACACAGATTTAAGATTGCTTTGGGGAGGTGTCATAGTAAGAAGCTATTTAGAGACAAGATACCGGAAACTGCTGTCTAAAACTCAGTATAACGTAGAGAGTGAAGAAATTACGCTTGGCTGCAAATTTCAGATAAAGACAAAACATGAGCACATCACAGCCAGACAATGAAAATAGAAAAGAAACCAGCACTTTCATTCTAGTCATGAACTAGGCTAAGGTTTCTATACTTACCTCTGTCAAGCAATGTAGTTTTTTGTTTATGCAACAAGGCTACTTCTTGACCAAGAGCCTTCTTCTGTCGCTCCAATTCATTACGTAGCACCAGGATCTTCAACTGTAAACATTCACTCTCCTTTTTCTATGGAAAGAAATACAGATTTAAAAAAAAAAAAAATGTTTAATTGCACAGAAGCAGTTTCATAAAAAGGTGATAGGAGGGAAGGAAAAAATAGGACAAGACTAGCACGTGCCTAAGAACTGAGTTCATAGATTACCACTGGAAACAGATTCCCAAAGACTCTGCTTTGGAAGGAAAGCAATGCACCTGTGTGCCACAGTGCTTGCTCCTCCTGTGGGATGCATCTCCTCTCTTGAGCCTGGACCAAAAATTAAGAACGGTGCTTCACCAGGACATAAAAAATTACAGCACAGCACTAGCAGTGGGACGAGCACTCATTCCCTGGCAAAGGGCTCACCAGCAAGAGGGAAGGTGAGCAGTAAGAAGTCTGTACAAAGTGGAGGCAGGAGCTGGAAAAAGGCTGGAGATGTTCAAGCTGCACTATTAGATTCAATTCCCAGCTTCAGGATGATGAGAATAAGAGGACACAAAGAAAAAGCTGAGAGTGTTTAGCCTGGAGAACAGAAAAGGCTCCAGGGACACTTTAGAGCCCCAGTTGTCCAAGAGAGCCAGAGAGGGAATTTGGACAAGGGCCTGAAATGACAGGACAAGGAGAAATGGCTTCCCACTGCCAGAGAGCAGGGTTAGATGGGATATTAGGAACACAATTCTTGGCTGTGAGGGTGAGGAGGCCCTGGCACAGTTTGCCCCCAGAAACAGTGTCTGCCCCATACCTGGAAGTGTTCAAGGAGAGTTGGACAGGGCTTGGAGCAGCCTAGTCTAATGTAAGGTATGCCTGCCTATGGCAAGCAGTTGGAACTGGATGAGCTTTAAGGTTTCTTCCAACCAAAACCATACTAGGATTGCATTATATAGTTTTGCTCTCAGATATTTAAAAATGAAAAGCCTTTGCAAGGAGGGACAAGAATATCCATAACTGAAAAGATTACGGTTAAACAGTCAAGATACCAGTAAAAGGCAAAGAAGCTCTGGGTTGGAATGACTCACAAGACATTTTATATTGCCCCTTATGGAAGGTGACTTCTCTTCACCTGCAATGTAACCCCTGTAATTACAGCAGGTAAACAAGATCCCATTTTTCCCATTTTGTCAAATCCTTGAACCAGCTGGACGCTTTTGGAACTTAGCTGAATGCTCTCAAATCAGAATCTGCTTTACAGCAATAAATTAACTTCACACTGCAAGTGTGCCCTTTACAAGGCACCTGACACATACCAATGAGTACCAACATAATGAAGTCACCACAAACCACTCCTGTTCTGACAACTCATCTTTGAACCATGATCAGCTTTCCTGGGCAGAAAGCGGTAACTAATGTCAACAAATTTCTCTGAGGAGGGGAGGAAAGCAAGCAAAACCAAATGTCAAAAGCCATTTTAAGATCTAGTGCAATTTCTGTTTAAAATGAATATGTCACTTGAGTGACAGCATTTGCATGAATTCTGTTCATCCAAAGGGAGTCAGGGTTCAAGAAGATACAGCCAGCGGACTCACCTCACTCTAAATCCACCACAGGTTCCTGTCAAGTTTCATATAAATCATTAGAAGTTTGTTTTTCCTGAAAGACCTCTTTTGTGCACTGTGCAATGTTTATGCTTTGATAGGATAGATTGTACAAAATAAAGGTAAAAATAGGATAACCAATCTATCAATCCATCTGAGTAACTCACACAACTCAAACTGACGATATTACACGGCTCTCAGATGAGTTCCTATTTAAAATGACAGGTGTAAAATAAGATTTCAAGTGTTAAAAAAAAAAAAGCTTACAGTCAAGACACCAGTCAGATGCTTCAGCAAGCCCATAAAAGAAGGTTTTAACAAATCAAACATACCAGTTCGTTCCTTGTAGATGTACATCTCAGCTTTTCTTCAATCTCCCTTCCTATTTTCTGAACAGTTACCTGAGTCTGTTTAATTGCACACTGAGCTCTGTGGAGCCTGCAAGGAAAAGTTACAGTTGTGATAAAGGTGCCCCACACATGCAAACACTTCAAAACCAGCAGCAGAAATGCAAACTCAGACTGTCACCTTCCATTCCAAAATATCAAATGACAAAGCATAAGGAAGGAAGGGTTAGATGGGATATTGGGCAGAAATTCCTCCCTGTGAGAGTGGTGAGGCCCTGGCACAGGCTGCCCAGAGAAGCTGTGACTGCTTCATCCCTGGAAGTGTTCAAGGCCAGTTGGACAGGGCTTGGAGCCACCTGGTCTAGTGCAAGGTGCCCCTGCCCATGGCAGGGGGTTGGAACTGCATGAGCTCTAGAGTCCCACGACACCAAACCATTCTGTGATAACTTGCATAGTTAATGAAGAAAACTGCCAAGTGTTTAAATTCAATCAAGTATCAAAATCTCCTCCTCAATTTTTCAATTCAACATATGCTGACCACGCTGCAGGCGAAAGAGTAGGTAATTACAGGTAACTCGTTTAAGTTAAATCACCATTAACATGAAGACAGATACACACAAGCACTGTTAACACAGGCCACGTTTAGTGCAAGTATCCTTCAGCTAACACACAGCTACCCAGCCAAGAACATGAAACATTCTTCAGTATCTCCCACTACGCTATGGGCCCTTCTCTAGCAAAAACATAGGTTTCTTAATTGAATCATGTTTGAAAACATTAAAAGATTATGATGATGCGTTACTGACTGTTAGCTCTGGCTTCAGGGTTAAGAGAAAATACCAATTATTTGCCATATTTATTGGGAAAAAAACCAGCCAGAGGAAAAAGATGGCAAAAACAGGTCTGAGACATTAACATCTTTCTTAAAATTGACATGGAGTAGAAATGATTGCATTTATTATAAAAAGAGAGGAGTCGTACATGGAAACAAACAGTGCCAGTAATATTAATAAACAAGATCTTGTGATTTAGGACTTTTACACGTTAAAGTTCTAAATGAATGCACTTAAGTCACCAGAACCTTTAGTTCCTTCACACTGTTGCTTCTCCTAAACACAGTAATGGCATAATTTAAAACAGAAATCTAAGTAATTTCTTTGGTTTCTCTTGTGTTTCTCAAACTGCTCATAGCACCGGCAGCCGCAGAGCTGGTTGGGGGCAGCTATACCCCATGAAGAAACACTGCTCTGCTGGCTGCTGAGGGGGTGACAGGGGGCTAACACTGCTGAGACCAACAGTCCTGCACCACCCAAGGGCTCGGTCTAACACACCTAATGAAGAACTGAGACCTTCTGGAAACCCTAATCCTACTGGGAACTTTGTGAATGCATCCTGAGGCTGTTGGCTATGGAACATGTGGCTACACTGGTCAAAGCCAAGGTTTGCTGACCATTCGAACATTGCTCAGAGCTCTGCTGGCATGTCATCCAGCAGGATCTAAGTTTTCTACATCCACACTTTCCAACTTGTCTCTTTCCAAAAGTCTGGAATGTTTTCCTTCTGCACACAAGAAAGCCTTACCCAAGCTAAAACTTTTAGCTAAAGAGCAATAACTGAATGACATTTCCCCTTCCTCTTTATGTAGTTTAACACCACATCCTTGATTTAGAAGAAGAACATTGTCGATTTAGTCCATTAGGTGATCACGAGACAGTCTCACAAGTTTTCATAACACTCCATTTAGGCAGCAAAACCACCTGGAAGGTGTTCTCTCATTGAAAGAGTATTTACGTAATGGAGAAATTGTTGGAAAGGTCACTTACCACGTGAGTTCGTCACAGTAATTTGATCAACACTCATCAACAACCTACAAATTGTGTAGTAACTAAGTTCTCCTACCCATGCTCAAAGGATAAGGAACAAACATTTACAGACTGACTTTGCAAAACAATACATATAGTAGAACACTTGTTCAACTGGGTGAATCAGTATCTAAATATGTATTTCTGACATATAAAAACTGCTATACAAAATAATTCAGCAGTAAAATCTGGTTTTAATAAGAAATTGATTTCTTTTTAAGCCAAGCATCATCCACTCATTCCTTGCACAGTTAAACTTTGCTGCCTTGATGCCAACTAAGGCCATTTACAGCCCAAGACAGAAAAATTACTGATATTGGTTGACTCAATCCCAGTACATCCACTGTTGTTCTAATAACTTTAAAACGGTAACAAGACCACATCCAAAGTTAAATCTTCCAAGATGAAAATTTTAGGGACTTCATGTCACAAAAGTAGCAACTATCAACAGAAAATTTTTTCTCAGCCAAAAAAAAAAGTCCCCACATGGAAATCTTTGGTCATCCAACAAGGGGAATACAAGCTAAGCTGTAAGAACGCCAACACGGAAATTTTGTCTATCACTTCTGCACAAGCAGACTTTGGTGGAAGCAATTATGATTGCACCAATGGAGATCAGCAAGCTGAGGCCATAAATCTGGATTAAAACATACAGAATAAACAGAGAGAAACTTCAATCCTAACTGACCACATCTTGTTTCCATTTCTAGGCTAAATGCAGGTCCAATGCTACAGCTTAGTCAGCACAAGCTGGCTTTGAGCACAATCCTGCTTGGTTTAATAACTGTCAACAATAAGCCAACTGATGACATCACCTACATGCCATCAGCCAACGTGGGATTCTTCCTACACTGCCCAAGACTTCATTTTTTAATGTATTTTATTAAAATTAGCAGTTCCATAGCACTGTAAAAGCTAATTGAGGGCTTGAAGAGGCCACTGGCCTGCTACCAAATTTCCTCTAGCAACTGGGAAAGCCAAGCCAGTTACAGCAGAAACTCCAGCCTTTTTAAAGGGATAGTTTAGCCAACAGTGTTGTCATCCAGTGTCTGCAGCAGCTCACATCCATTGTCAGCCAGAAGCAGAGCAACTGGAACGTGAAGTGTGACAGATTTACTGCTGTTGCTTGGGGCCCTGAGAGCTGCCGTGCAATTGTCCAACATCAGGCCAGTTCCATGATGCTGCCTGGGAAAGAACCAGAAAGCAAAGCAGACATTAAAATTCCTGAGCATCCTGACTGATTGCAGGTGGAGATCCACAAGGCTGCTGTTCTACTTCTGTTCCCATAAAATTCCTGAGCATCCTGACTGATTGCAGGTGGAGATCCACAAGGCTGCTGTTCTACTTCTGTTCCCATAGCACCTGCTTTCTGAGATGGGGGAGATTAAAAAGACACAAAACACTCTCCCTTTCCTTTGACAGTTCAGAAAACAGTTGGATACATTAGAAGCGCAATCCATGTATTGTAAGCTAAGTCTAACAAAGGCTGCATCCCTACTGGGTCTACAAAGGACCAACATATAAAATTTCAACATCTCTCCTCTATACTTTCTAGATCCCAAGTTCCTGAAATACAGGCTATTTGGGTTATTTCCTCAAGGCTTTTCAAGTCTTACATCAAATTGCTTTCCCCAACAACCACTGCACCCTCCCCCCCCCCCCCCCCCCGACAAAAAAAAACCCACAACCCACTTTCTACCTTGGCTGTAAGATTTGAAACCATTCTAGCATAAAGTGTTCCACCAATCAATCCAATTTGGGTACCAGCTTGGATGGGGACAGGGGGAAAAAAATGGTTACCAAGTTTTGGACTTCTTCATCATTACAGGATTTCTTTGACATAATGCTCTTGGTCTTGTTTGCAAGATCAATCAGTTTTCCTTACTTGCCAGGACTGAACAGTGCAGTGGTCCAGCATAACTTGACTTTACAACTTCGGTATGTGCTGTAATAACACATTCACTCTCTTTAAGCCTGCAGAAAGTTTGAAGGTTCAGGTGGAGCACTTTCCTTTACAATACCTCCAGTATCCTAGTCTTTCTTGGTCATGCATTAGTCCAGTGATTTACTAGTTTGTGTAGCAAGTTCATTTCCATCTGCAATCTCTCAAAAACTGAAAGCTGGAGTGTAGAGAGAGTTGTGCCTATTAAGTGTCATGGTTTGAAAGATAGGGCTCTGTCAAGGAAGGCAGAACTTTCCTTGGAATGGAAAAATTACCTCCTTCCCTCCAAATTATTATAACCTGGAAATTACAGAGCTTTCAGGCAAATATATGGAAAGTGGAGAGTGGCTGCAGACGCAGCCAGGAGATGCACCCTCCAGGAATGGGAAGGGGGTCAGGCTCACGGGTTTTCCCCTGAGGCACCCGCATAGATGGTGAGGGTCCTTTCCAGTCAGATCAGGTGTTAATAAGGTCCCAGTTCAACAGCTGCTCTAATGAGTAAAGGCTCACCCATGGTAGCAGAAACAGTGGGAGGACAAAAGCTCCATAGTGGCAGAGAATCCTCTGGGCAGGGACAGCAGACCGGCTGTCCCTCCTCCGATCCTGAGAGCCAGAGCACAAGAGGAGCAGAGCCCAGCCCCTCACCCTAATAGCCAAAACCTGGAGATATGTCTGCCCTTCCCAAGAGAATGCCCCTCTGCTACAGTAGTGCAGCCACCTGCACTATTCCCCCTCTCCTTTGGCTACATCTTTTGTCTCTTTTAAGTACTGGTCATTATTGTATCTTAGCAACAGATGGGACAAAATAGCACGAGAGAAAGAAACAAAAGGAAAAATCCTAACCCCCAACATTAAGATAACATATGCTTGTATTTATATTAATGAAAGAGTCTCAGCTTTATCAGACAGTTGATACATGATTTTGCAGTTCTATCATCCACTCCCAATATGTATTTTCTATCAGACACATCTGGATTTTTCATACACAGAACTTTAAGCCATAAATACATCAATTAATTACAGCAGTCACAGACTACAGCTCCTTCTCACAAGAGAAATAAATGCCTCTGGTCATATTTCAACCTTACAAATTTACAGCAAGACTAAATTTAAACTGAGAATTATTACTACATGAGATTTAGAAAATAGAATGGAACACTTCTGGCAATAAGTGACTGGGAGGGTCGTGGAAGTAAAATACCCAAACCTATTACTAAAGAAAAAAAAAATTAAAGACTTTCCTCTTAAATTCAGAAACTAGAATGCACACCACTTCATATCAGTCCACAAATTTAGATTCTGGAGAGTGCCAGCCAGCTATAAGATTTTTTTTTTTTCATAATCCCTTAAACCATCATTTGCTACATCTGCTTTCCCACAAGAAAAAATTCTTAATTTATAATCATATACTCCCTTTCCAACTTCTTCAGAAACCTATACCTACAATTCGTGAAAAGCAGATGTAGGGCAAGAAAAGACAGTAGGGAGTAAGAAAAGAATAAAACGTAAGTCTGACTTAGTCATTTGTGACATCAAACCCCTACAAGAGCCAATGCTACAAGAAGCACACACAAGACAGTGCTGTTGCAGCACAGGTAACTTTCCATCATTCTTTTAAACAAGTTGGAGTCCTACATATGTAAATCACTTAGGTGTGAGCCTTATGCTTGCATTGGAGAGTCTACATTTAAGCCTTACACATTTAAGACTCAGATTAAGCTTTAGAATAATTAAGTCCATGTGGATTTGTGGACTGCAACAGTGAATGCTTTGAGCTATTTGGAAACAGAGCAGAAAAGGAAAAAAACACGTCTATCAAATGGGCAGCAGGGCAGGTTCCAGCCTCCAGTTTGAGGAATATTTAAGGAAGCTAGCTAGGATATAGACCACCTTCAATACTCACAGGGTATGAATGGAAGAGGAGAGAGCCTTAAAGTGCAACAAAATGTGAGATGTCTCTAGTTCTCTTATTCCTTAATTCTTAAATTCACAGATATAACTCCAGTTAAGTGGACGATTTATGGGTTGATTTTTTTAATTCAAAAAACAAATGCGGCAAATTACAAAGGAAACTTATTTTTGTTCTTTCTCAGTTTGTGATTACAGAAACCTTGCTGCCAGGGCACATAGAATCATATTCAAGACACCGTACTTAGAAAAAAAGAAATTAGATGCAAACCAAATTTCTAAAGTGCATAAACATGCCAAGATGACTCCTACCAGGTGGACAGTAACACCTGTAGAATTCAACAGCCTTTTCCTAACAAATCTTTGTAGAAGTCTCAATTCTCTGAAACAGTGAGCAAGCCTAAGACCAGAATTCACTGAAAAGGAAGATGCACAAATTCAGACTGAATGTGTTCCAGGTTCCATCCAAAAAGAGACCAGTTGTTCTCCACTTGATTGTGTTCTTCCACTCAAGGCCACACAACTGATAAAGTGCTTGTGACAGCAGAGTACAGGCTCATGTAATGCAGAAAGGAGGTGGAACACTAGCCAATATTCAGGTGGCTCATGTTTCAAAGCTTCATACTGCTGCACTCTCCTCCTGGAAGCCACCCCCAAATTCAAATCTGAATTTTCTTCCAAGAGAAGCAGAATTCTACAGCTATAGTAGTGAAAATTCCCACCTAACAGAGATGGTCGTGATGCTCTCAGGAGTGTTCTTGGACATCCGTGCATTCCCTATCCTGCCCTGCTTTAATGAGCAAATTTATTAGAGCATTTTCCCCACTACAAGATCTTTAATCTGTTTTATTTGTTCTCAGTCAAAATTCTGCCTTGACTTTCCCTGGTGTGGTTGGATAGTTCTGAGGATTTTAGAGACAGGATTGCATTCACCAAACTCTTTGCCCAGGCTGAGAAAGAAAGCAACCCACAGCACCATTCTCATGGCCATATCCAGGACAAAGGTGCAACAAAAATAAACAGTCCTGATGTTCAGAAAATCCTCCTTCTTAAAAACTTTCAGGTATTTGTCAGTAAATTACTTAGATTCTCCTCTGGTGGCACTTGGCTATTCAGATTAAAGATAAGAAAGACGTTTTCTACAATGAGAATGGGTGAAACACTGGCGCAGGTTGTTCCAGGTGACAGTAGGTGCCCCATCTTGGATGGGGTTTGAAGCAACCTGGTCTGCCATGGGAGGCAGGTGGAACTGGGTGATCTTTAAAGGTCCCTCTGAACCCAAACTATTCTATGATTCTACAACATTCTGGTTTTCATTCATTTCATAGAGACAGAAAATGAAGCAGAACTGGGTTCTGACTTCTCAGTATTGCTTCATTGATACCATCTTTTACACACTATCATAAAAAAAGAGGCAGAATAAAGCTACTTTTTAAGCCCTGCACAGCTTTGTGTAATTCCTCTCAAAAGTGCTCTGAAACTGAATTTGACCAAGAGGTAGCAACATATCTATGCTAAAAATGTGCTACAGCAGGGGTAGCTTATTGCATATGGCAAATTAGGAAAATTGAAGATCAGAGCAGCAGCAGACTACTAACCCAGCAGTTAACAAACATGTACTGCTCTTATGCTTCATGGACTGTTTCAACTTGCTATGATCCATGCCACTTCCTGCTACAGATTTTGGCAAAAGGCAGGCTTGTAAGTTTAGTGTTCTAATGATTGAATAGCCTCAATTCCCATATAGCTCAGCACCACAGAGGTAAAATTCCTGGGAAGAGATTTGTCCAAAAGTCTGATGCCTCCAATAAAAATCCCTAAGGAACCTCTCAAAATAGAAAAAA
>VWZS01002160.1:837701-962901 GCA_013397075.1 Rhabdornis inornatus | reverse complement strand
AAAAAAAACCAAAAAAAAAACAAAAAAAAAACAAAAAAAAACCCCAAAAAAACCAGATGCCAGTTTTCATCTCCATCGCTACTTCCCAGGATGCCACCACAGCACAATTCCACCACACAAAGTTTTCAGGCCAAGAAAGAAGGATAACACTTGTTAAACTGTTCATCCATTTCAGTAATGCTTAATTAAGCCTACAGTGGCACTCTAGAGGTCCAATTCCAGCTCCTATTTATTCATCCTGGCCTTAGGCCACCTGGATTTGCCTGTCCAAAGCCAAGGGGAGACGCCTGCCTGGTCTTGGCTGCCTATTGGGTATAAAATGCCAAGTCTTCCAGGTACAAATATTTCCTGTTTAGAAACATCAAACCTGGCCATCACAAAAAAAAAAAAACCCAACGCTTATCACTAGCAAAGGGATGTTTCAGCAGAGGAACTTTGGGATTTAAGAGCAGGTAAGAGGAATCTTACAACCTATTTTACACTTAAGATGGTGAGGAGATCCTGGGAGAGGATGATGGCAGCAGCAGTAGCAGTACTGAAATCCAAATGTCTGCAATATGATTGCCAAGATACTCTCACAAAAAGCTAGAGCAAGGCACTGCAAGAATATCAGGTTATTTATTAGTCATCACCTTTCCTGATCCATTCACATTCTACAAAAATATGGTGACTGTTCCACCACATTAACATCTGTAACTGCAACATTTAGAGAGGTTTTGGTCACAGCTGAGTTGGGACCCTTCTCCGAGTAAACGACAGCAGAGGGAAGAGGTAGAAACAGGCGACTTAATTGTCAGTGCATATTTTAAAATTTAACTAGATATTTTCTGCCTGTCCTTATCCCTATGCAGCTACCAGCATGCCACAAGGAATAGGGCAGCAAAAAGCAACTTGTTTCCATATAGATCCATCTACTTCCTAGCTCCATCGGGTTCACTTCTTTCACAAAGATTAAGATGGAAATAAAGGAACTTCAGGGAAGTTCAAAACGCAGAACAGTTTTGCATGGCTCACATCTGGATTTATCAGATGCTGTACAACTCTCTGAAGTCAGAAAACCAGTGATGAGAGCATGTGTTCTTCCTGCTTTCCCTCCTTTTCACCCCAGTAAACAACTGGAAGCCTAAAGTTTGGAACTGCTACTTATATCAGCTATAGAATAGCAAAGTCTGGCTGAGCTCCTGTCACAGGACACTGACATTGTTCAAGAGGGACTGGTTTACAGAAGACAAGTCAATGTACCCGAGATACACCTTAGCACTGAACAGCTTAACCCCATGAAGCCCTTGTGCTGCTCTACTCTTTCACTTTCAGCATTATTTCCATTATTAAAAATAGCTGCACAAAGGCAGTTACCACATTTGGCATATGCAATCCCAGTGACTCTGTAGTCTCAGAGAAACTATGCTGAGGAGCTACTAAGTTATTCAGCTCCACAGCAGCCTACATTGACCATATATTTTGTCTTAATTTCTAGTTTCAAAGATCAAGTTCTGTTTGTTCAATAAAACTGTTAATAAAGATGGAAGATTTAAACAAAAGCTGATTTTATACCATGTCAACATGTTTTAGCCTTGATCACTAGAAAGTTATTTTATGAATATCTCAGTTTCAGATCACAGACAAACACTACCAACATTTGTATTCTTAAATAGTATCTCTTCAGTGATGAGACATGCACTCTTTTTTAAGTGAACAGTTATATTACAGATGGCAAGCCCTGAAGTGAAGTATGTCACTTGAAGCATACCCCTGCCCCATGAGAGATTAATACCCAGAAGTATTATTCAAATCAAATTTTGTCAGATTAGACACTAAAAATGTTAAGCACCTGCCTGGATCTAGTCTTTTTACCCATCCCAGCACTCAAATTATGGCAATGTCAGATTCTGTTGTTTGTTTTGGTTTTGTTGTAAAACAACACTTGTAAGCAAAAACACAAGCAAAATGTTTTCAATCTGCACTAACTGGCTGGCTAAATACCACAAACATACCATGCCATCTGCTGAAGGAACAGTTAAGCCATAGAGACTGCAGTTCTGAATGGAGTAAGAAAATCTACAGGAAGCAAAACCTCAAAGGGGCAGATTTTCACTAGTTCTTAGAGCACTTTTTGTCTCCAGGCAGAATATGGGAGGATTTCAGGCATTCACACACTTAGAGTCACAAACCAACTGCTCTATACATGTCACAACACCACAAAACGCTGTTTCAGAATACATTATATTAATTTTTGTATTTAGAAATAGAAGTAATATTCTATTGCATAGCATTTTATGCCCTTTCTTTAGTGATATCTCATTTTCCCAACACCACTTAATACTAAATGTCTATTTTTCAAAGCTTTAAGAAAAGAAAGGCTAGAAAACCAAGAGAATACTAAATATAAACCTATTCCCTTCAGTGCTGCTAACGTGCTCAGAACTTGTTTGTTGAGACATGTCCAGAACATGACCTCAGATGAATTTGGCCCATCCCGAGTGCTATGTGAAAGGTGTTTCTGTATAACCTATTACTACCAGCAACATAATGTTTAGAAAGCCTTTAAAGTATTTATTTTCAGGAAATATGATAAGGGATAAAAACCTCAAAATTTGAGCTTTCCAGCTGATGTGGTGAATTGTTGTTAGTTAGCCCTTTTAAAGCAAATGGCTGGAAGAACATTTGTCACTTCTGTATGGCACAAACAACTTACAAGCAGCACCATGTTTGCCTGACGATCTTGTCCCTGTCCCAGAACAAGAAGGGTCATGAGCTGCAGAGGTGCTGAAACATTCTTCGTGTAAAGAGGAGTTGCCTGAACATTTAACTTGTTCCTCCTGCTTAATTGACTTGTAAATCCACGCAATTCAGCATCTAAACACAGGCACTATTTTAATCCAATGCACAAAAAATTTTCCATTGTTCACACACTCTGTCATTCCCAATTAATTTTATTATCAAGATAATTTGAGCCAAGCATACACTTCTCATTAAGGTCTATTCACAAGCATCATAAATTTCAGCTATTCACTTCTGAGGAAAAATACTTACATCACCTCTTTCCCCAAAAGCAGTTTTGAAACACAGATCAACCACAGGAGTTCTCACTGTGCAGTCAAGAGTTAGCGGATGAGCTAGAACCAGTTCTCTCCATTTCAGCTATCAGTGGCTTTGCTGCATCTGGCAGCACAGTACCACCACAACAACTGGGACTCAGATCCCACTGTCACCAGCATTTGCTTCCTTTTGTAGAAGTGTAAATAAAGCCAGTACATGCTGTTCTTCATATTCACATCGTGAAAACATCAGGAAACTACATGTGCAGCTTGTGAATTTTTACTACAGACAAATATCTTATCATGAGAAACTCTTCAAAACATGGGATTTACGTGACCAGTTGCAGATCTTTACGGTGTGGACACCTCAGTATTCTCTTTACAGCCAATGGACAAGAGAAGAAAACCAGCAACTCACTGCCTCCCAAAGTACATTCTGACTAATGAATCATAACTCAAATTATGCCCATCTCTCTCTTCTGTTTAAAGAGGAACACACTCATACAAACTATCTTTGGTAAGAGCTCATGGACTCCTGGAGGAGGTGGCAAACCAAACTGCTTGGTAGGTGTCTTAGGTTGCAATGCAAGATGTAGCCAGCAGTGTGTATTCTATCTCCATCTGTTAAAACCAGGTAGAGCAGTGTTCTTTATCTCCATGACCCATCCCTCTTAACTCATATCTGGGGAGGATATCCTGTAATGGGCCAGCTGTTAAAACCAGGTGGGGCAGTGCTCTTTATCTCTTCCATAACCCATCCATCCTCCCTCCAGGGAAGTATCTTCTGTTAATGGGCCATTGAGTCCTACTGCATGACTGATAAAATTACATCATCCCATTGGGAGATGCCCCACCCAGGGGAGGAGCCAAACCTTTCCTACCTATATAAAAATCTGAGATTTGGAACACCAAAGCAGCCTTTTCCCACTGGATTCCAGAGGAAAAGCAGGCCCACCTATACTACCACTGGACTTCCAGAGGAAAAACTACACCCTTCCACAGGATCACTGGTTCAACAGAACCACATCTGTCACTCCAGGAGGACTGCAGCCACCATTTAATGGGACTGCTACCAACACCCTGACTGACAGGGTGTCAGGTTGTATTCTGACTCTGTCAGAGGTTTTTTTGTATTACTGCATTTTTATTTTAATTTTCCTAGTAAAAAACTGTTATTCCTATCCCCATATCTTTGCCTGAGAGCCCTTTAATTTCAAAATTATAAGAATTCAGAGGGAGGGAGTTTATATATTCCATTTCAAAAGAGGCTCCTGCCTTCCTTAGCAGACACCTGTCTTTTCAAACCAAAACAATAGGAGAAAAAGGACACCTGACAAAAACTGACTAGAGATTATTTTAAAACAAACACCGTCACCAGGCTTTTCAGCCTGATACCAAAGGTAAGCAGCAGCATAGAAAACACACCTGTAAAAAAGCAGAGTTAATGTGAGAGGGAATATAAAGGATTCTAAACTACACAGAGGACTCTGCCTTAGTTCCTGACGAACCTTCCTTACCACAATGAAATCAGACAAAAATGACACCTAGGTAGAGTGACAAGTTACAGTTTCTAATTTCTGCTAGAACTAAATGCAACATAACCCCCTTGATATGGTATGCTGAATCCACTAAAATACAGTCAGCAGCAGGCCTGGTTCTGAGGCCTGGAAAACACTGTTCCTTTTGGGACAAAATAAAAAAGGATAATGTCTCAGCTCAGAGACAGAGCTTAACAGAAACTAAACCCAACAGCATGCCTAGGCACTGTGAGAGACTAAGCCTGGACTCCCACATCCCCAACACAGAGCGAAGCTCCAGTAGTCAGGGTGCAAAACAGCACTGGTAAGCACCCAACAAGGTGAACTTTATCACAGCTGACACCTTAATTTCTTGTCAGCTTGAGGAAAAAAAGTCAGGCACATTCAGAAGAAGGATTAAAAATCAATTACACAGGGCTGGACAGGGATCCACCTAGTCAAGTTCATGACCATAGTGAGTCTTTTTTCTGGAACATGCTTCATACTAGATAGATGTGCACACAAAATGTGAAAAACCTTCGTGAATGAGGTAATCAGGGTAACTGCATTTTTTTTCCTTTTTCTACTTAACAAAGACTTAATGTTAGGTACTACAAGTTCTCTTCTAATGGATAGTGCCAGAATGTAATCAGAACTTCCTAACACTCCCCCGGTTGTTTCCCACTAGAAGCACAGAAAAAAAAACATTTAGAAAGCAGCCTTCAGTTTAAATATGTTTTACAGAATCAAGAAACAGAACACTCAAATTTTAAGAGAGCTTAAATAAGTACATCTGAACAAGCAACCTGACTTTTCCTCTCTCTTCAGGCAGGCAACACTGACACCTACCGTCAACACTGTCAAATGGATTTAACTTGTACAACTGATTTAAAAAGTCAAATGTATTTTTACATAGACTTTTGAAAGCATATTAAACACTTCCTATTCAAGGGTTTCCTTCATAGCACATCTACTGCCTTTACTACAGAACTGAAGTTATCAACCTGTCTTGTAAAATGCCATTTTAAATAGAGATTCCTCAAAACCAGCTTACTGACAGCGGTGGACCACCAATACACTTTTCCATAACTCATTTTTGAACTATTATAATTAAAGCAGATCTGAAAAAGGACATCTTGGTTTAAC
This sequence comes from Rhabdornis inornatus, assembly GCA_013397075.1. Lineage (NCBI taxonomy): Eukaryota > Metazoa > Chordata > Aves > Passeriformes > Rhabdornithidae > Rhabdornis > Rhabdornis inornatus. The sequence continues at coordinate 957,200 of VWZS01002160.1, read as the reverse complement.
TTAATACTAGCACTTCATGTTTTTTAATCACCACAGACATTTAAGCAGCCACCCAAGAGCAAAAAACCCCTATACCTTTCTTAGATCACATCTGTGCTGGAGTAACTGGGTCCTGACTGTGTTCTCATGTAATTAAAAAAAATGCATTGCTGTTGAGAACAGAGTGGAGGCTTTCTACAGAAACTCTTCAACAAAGAAGCTCCATGATCTTGATGTTCACAAGGCATGTCCATGTGCCAGCTTCACAGTCAGGCCTAGTTCAGAGCACTCAAGCATCTACACATCAGAAGCCCAGCGATCACCACTGAACACACATACACCATAGCCCAGTTCCTCACTATGTGAGTATCTTGGCACAATCTTGATACCTCATTTGCACATTCCACACCATGTTGGGGGTTTTTTAATAGTTGGAAAGATCCTCCCACACAGACACTATAGAAGTTACAATAGCTGCACAAAATATTATCAAAAACCTTACCTAAGCAAAGAGAAGACATCGTATGAGTTACGAACACAGCTCTGATCCACCTGGAGAAGACTGTTCTTCAGGGTACCTGAGTGATCCTTGAGAAAAAGAAGGAATACTATTTTTAAAATGAAAAAATCCATCTTGATTAAGAGCATGCACTTTTAGTAGAATAAATGATTTTAAATCTGTCTTTACACGTGTTTTATCTATGGTAGTAATTAACAATTTAAGGTGGCAATAACACCACTTACCTATAAAGATATAAAAGACCTATCAGTTTATCTGTATTCTAGACATATAGTGTGTTTTCTCGCACTTTATAATCCATAACTATCTGAATTTTATGCACAGAAAGACTGGAAAGTGCAACTGACAGCACTGCCGTCCAGCTTCAGACCTGAGAGCCCACTCAGTCATGTGCCAGGGAATTACATGAACATGAGATAAATGTTATCCTTTATCCATGCTGTAACACATTAAAACATCAAAGTAATCTTAGTTTTGAGTGACGTGAACAAGTTTCTGGAAGTTACAAAGTAAGAATGATTCCTGGAAGTTATGAAGTAAGAATGACTTAAGGCTGTTCTTTTAAGAGACCAAAGTATCCGTTCTGCACAAAAGGTATCAAAACAGCAACAGACAAACAGCAATTCCTCATGCTGCAAATGCCAGATACTGAGCTTTTCCATATCAGGCATGGTCACACAAATTCCTAGAAAAGTCACAAACTCGGAAGTGCTGCTTTACATGATAAAGTAAATTTTAAGCAGGTCAAGCCACCTGGCAGCACTGTCAAAAAGATTATGGATTGCAGGAAAAAAGGCACTTACTTTAGTGTATAATGCAGCCCAATCTGGTACCTGTGATCAGCGAGCATTCCAACAGATAGCAATGGATTCTGAGTACCACAATCCCTGCCTCTACATTCTTTCCTGCCCCAACAGGAGACTCTTTCCATATAGAAGACATTGAAGTTCAGAGTTAAACGTCAACATCTCCTGACACAACTGTGTTACCCACAGGCCATACAGCAGACATTCCTTTCCACCAAAAATATTCTACCAAATACTATCCTGAGATCTACACACTACATAGCACATGACATTGCTACAGAGGAACCATCCCAGCAGCTCTCTCTGCTCATTTTCCTACGCATGACACTGGATGCAAAATGCTGAAATCTAGACATCTCTCCATTAAAAAATACCAAAATAAAAATATCTTAATGTCTGAAAGAACTAGGATGATGGAAAACTGAAAATGCAAAAGGTACCAGCATGACCACGCCCTATCCCTGGAAGTGTTCAAGGCCATGTTGGATGGGGCTTGGAGCAATCTGATCAATTGGAAGGTGTCCCTGCCCATGGCAGGGGGGAAGAACTGGATGAGCTCTTGGATGCCTTCCAACCCAAACCATTCTGGGATTTTACAGCATAAAGGTGATGGTGTTCCAAAAAACACTGCCTTCAGAAAGCAAAGTGCAACATTTCTCAGAGAACAAGAGGACTGACCTAGAACAACTGGCTGCAGGAGTGAAAGAATTTGCAGCAGAAACTTATTTCAGCCTTTTCTTTTTCCTCTGTACTACGGTGTTGAAAGAAATTTTCCAAACAATCAGGCACCAAGTGGTGTATGCAAACTGTTCCACCCTGAGGAAATTTGCAGAACATGTAATGTAAGGGTCTCAGACTTAGCTATCAGGACGTTTACCTTCTGAAAGAGGAGTGTGTCTTTTTCTCTGCCACATTTACTAGATATAGGCACATGTACTTGCAAACACACAAAAAAGCTTTGCTTGTCCAAAGTGGCCAGGATCTAGCTGCTAAAAAGTACTTAAAGAATATGCATATGTGGGGAAGATTCTACCTACACTGATGGAGACCACAGACTGAAAAAAGAGAGAGATCCAGCTTTCCAAAGATGAGGGTCTTTCCTTCTTGATGGTTGAAAATGAAGCAACAATTCAGCATCCTTGAAATATATAATACGTTTCTCTTAATATATAATAATATAATACGTTATATGTAATATAATAATATGTTTCTCTTCCCCATGCCTCTGACAACTTTTGAGCTACAGAGAGCTGTATTGCCTAGTTCTGATTTTACTTCTTTAAAGAGAAATCAGAAAGCTAGTCATTAACTAGAAGCTACACTTGCTTCCCTCAATGCAGTTTCTGAAAAGGCATCTCTGCAAGAACAAGGTTGAGTTTTACCAGTTGGAAGTAGCAAGCATAAAATGGTTGAAAGGCAATCTGTAAGTCAGGAAGGCATTGAGGAAACCAGAGGACGAGAAGCCTGGCTTTAGGAAAGCTAGTACAGCATCCAGAATTGATTATGTTGAACCTGGATAAATACTGGTTTTACACACAAGCATGAAGCCTCAGACAAAACCAAACAGATTCAGAAAGCTGCTTAAGGATCAGGAATACTTTAAATCCAGGTTAACAGCTTCAAAATAAATCCCTGAAGCACACATCTATCTTATTTAAAACATTGGTCCAGTTCAAGCAACTCCAAATAAACGTTCAGTGTATGATTAGTTGAGAGGGCGAAACAGAGAGGAAAAAGCCCTTCAGTGGTCCAGTGCCAGGAAGGAAACAGGAAAATACACTGGACATGGTTCTGACAAAAATAGCAGAATCCTGCTGAAATCATCCAGCAAAATTACTGCTGCAAAGTAAGTCAAATGTGATCAAGAACAAAGCAGCTATATTGGCAGCACACTTTTGTATTTACCTGAGAAGAAAAGCTGTAAACATTAGAAAAGTTACTGTCAGACATCTATAGTCAGAAGGCACCCACAAAGGCTTTCGAAACCTTTGAAACCCAACCTTTTTCCTTGCCCTGAGATAAGTATTCATGGCAGTAAAAAAACCTGCAACTTGAGTAAGAATATGACTCAAAGAAAACTTTTTTTTGAGCATCTCAGCAGCAGCCAAGTTTTTGCTGGACAGAAGAGGTGGAAGAAAGGTAAGGCTCCTAATACATACATATTGCCACGGATACAGAATTTTTAAGTTTTATGGCATCTCTAGAAAAAAAAGTGAAGAATCAGTGACAGTAACAATAAAGAGGCTCTGGCCATGGTTCTTTTATTCAGGTAAAACAATTACTATACTACAGTTGTCTGAGATACTTAGAATTTCTCCACCAGTAATGCTACAAGAATTTCCTACTTTGTTCCTCTACATGACGGGCTATGACTGTATTTGCAACCAAGACAGAGGAGGAGAAACCTGCAGGGTGATAGACCCCACCTGCAGAGCTGCCTCCAGCTCTGTGATCTCCAACATCAGCAGGACATGGAGCTACTGGAGCAAGTTCTGAGGAGGCCATGGAGATGCTCTGAGGGCTGGAGACAGGCTGGGAGAGCTGGGGATGTTCAGCCTGGAGAAGGCTCCAGAGGGACCTTAGATGCCCTGCCAGTGCCTAGAGCAGCTGCAAGAGAGCTGGAGAGGGACTTCAGGCAAGGACCTGGAATGACAGAATGATCCTAGTGGGTCCTTCCCAACTCAGAATATTCTAGGACTCTATGACAAGGCAAATGACTTCACACTGACAGAGGGCAGGGTAAGATCAGATATTTCAAAGAAATTCCTCCCTGTGAGGATGTTGAGGCCCTGGCACAGGTTGCCCACAAAAGCATGGCTGCCCCATGTCTGGAACTGTTCTAGACCAGGTTGGATGGGGCTTGAAGCAACCTGGTCTAGTGGGAGGTGTCCCTGCCCATGGCAGGGGGCTGGAACAAGATGGTCTTAGAGATCCCTTGCAACCCAAATGATTCTATGGTATGATTCTATAACCAAAACCAAGAAGCACCTTTAAACCTTATAAGCTAGGGAACAAGTCCTGACAACAACTGGAAAAAGAAGATAGTGTTCCCATCTGCAAATTCAGGCCCAGGCTGTCAGTATTGAAATCCTAAGAAACTACAACTGCATCCTGCTTCAGGAAAACTGAATGCAGAATCTGCAGCTGTGAGTCAAGGAGTCATTTCCTCTCCAACCAGGGTTTCCTTAACACAACCTATCTGTACAACAGTATGGCCAACAGCAATTTGAGATTAAAAAAACCTGTCAGATGCACTATTTACAACAGGTAAGTTTAAACTTTTCATCATCAATGAAGTAATAATCAAGTATTTATTAATCGAGACAATACTGGCTGGGCAGGCACAAATACTACAGTGGATGCTTGAGGAGCAAATGAACAGAGCAAATAAATAGCTTCCCATTAAAGACCTACAAACTCTCGGCTTCAGACTGATAACCAAAACTTTGTGGTTCATATTTGCCATGAAAATTAGTCTTAACAATACATCACTTTCAATACGTCCTCTGTTTGAATTAAATGTCTGCCTCAAAGAACACAGTGAAAGCTTATTTTCAGTAACCAGAGGAGTTCTGGACCCTAAATGCAACCAAAGCAAGATATTAGTTCGTATCTGTCAAGTCAAGAAACTATTTCTTCTCAAAATAAAGCATTTTAATGTTCTGAGCTTCCAAATGTGAAAAATCAATCTCACAGGATGAATTTCAGTTTGTCACCAGTACCAACAAGCCAGAACAAATACAAGACACCCTTACCTTCTGTTCAAATGAAGCTCCGTAATAACCATCATTGAGACCAAAAATAATCTCATTTGGGTTTCTTGCATGGATCTGTAGGGAAGGAAGAAAACAAATCAGTTTAAGCCAGCTTACCGCAAATTTTCAAACCAAATGAGCACAAACTGCTCCCAGAGTCTAAAGCAGTTTTTTATCACATGTAATTCTAGAAACTGGAAAAATTCACAGAAAACTAGAACTAGAAAATTCACAGAAAACTGAATTTACGCATGGAAAACCTGTTTACTTCACAGCTTTAGCAACAGTCACTATGTTCAGCCACGCTACTTTGAAATCAGAAACACTAGACACGGCATCTTTCCTATTATTGCATTTCCAGGTGACAAAAATAAATAAGATAGCTGGAAACTAAACAGAGGTAGGACTCAATATGTCAGTCTGGAGAACAGAAGGCTCCCAGGAGACCTTAGACCCCTTGCCAGTGGCTTAAGGAGCTCCAAGAAAGCTGAAGAAGGACTTTGGACTAGGGGGAATGACTTCTCACTGCCAGAGGGCAGGGTTAGATGGGATATTGGGAAGAAATCCTTGGCTGTGAGGGTGGTGAGGCCCTGGCACAGGTTGCCACAGAAGCTGTGACTGCCCCATGCCTGGAAGTGGGCCATGGTGCGTGGGGCATGGAGCAACCTGGTCCAGTGGAAGGTGTCACCATGCATGGTAGGGAGTGGAACTGGATGATATTTAAGGTCTCTTCCAACCCCAACCACTATACGATTTTATAATCAAAGCTCTGATATAAACTAACATGAATATCTGTAATCAAACTTTAAAATATAATCTTCAAACACACTCATTTCCTTTCTCAGCATCCTATATATGAATTCATCCACATGTTTTGTGTCTTGAAGAAAAATGTTTAGAAGAAATGATTTCACATTACCTGCTGGCCCAAGTACTTTAACCCATCTAGATTGACCTTCCATTCAATCAAAAGCTGAAAATGCTCCTTCTTGCCACCCCAGATCCTCACAACAAAACAAGAGACAGAGGTATCGAGACGGTCAGGCATTATTCCAAAGTCCAGACTCCTCCATGTTGGATTCTACGTATTCAAAGAAGGATAAATACAGTTTATACAAGCTGAAACTAGTCCATAAATTGACAAAGAAAGTAGCAAATCCCACCTCAAAGATTTTTTAAAATCTTAAGAATGAGGAACAACAGCTATTTCAAGCTCTGCTGCTTCCTTACCCTCTTTGCTAGAGAGAATTCCTCAGTTAAAAGGTACATGCTGTAAGGTACTTCAGAAACTGAATGGGTTTTGCTTGCTTCCATTACAAGACATCAAAGAATTTACTTCAGAAATTACTAATTCAGTTTAACCAAATCAGGAACTTTCAAAATGGAAGTAATATTCCTTTCACAGTTATAATTCAGCTTCTGAAAACCAGAGTATAGCTTGTATTCCCAAAGGTAAATGCTGATATATTCCCCAATAATTAAATTTGCAGAACTTCCTGACATATTTGCTCACATTCTTCTTCTTGACTGATGTTCAATCCTCAAATGCTGTCACTAAAAACTCATCTTTACTCCATGAGATCAGACATGCACCTGGAGCTTTTCAGAAGCAGCACACATTACGCTAAACTGCAAATTCCACCAGAACTCAGATTTGCACAGACAATGTGTTCCAAGAATTTCCATTCATCTCTAACACCACCTAAAGAACTGACCCAAGCCATAACAAAACCAAGTCAATCCAACATTACTAGTGCCAAGAGACAATAGGGTGCCAAAAAGCAGAAACGGGAAAGTGCTTTTATTTATACTTATTTCTCTCCCTCCTCTGCTGAACACAGAAACAGTAGCTCCTCCAAAACAAAAGGTAGGAACCCACCACCCCATGAAAGAACTCGCCTTCCCTTCTAGTGCTGAAGCAGCTTGCAAAAGGCCTAGCATCCCTGAACTGGATGAGTGAATTTGAAATAGGATGCCTCTGAAAAGAAGGGAGAAGCAAAGTTACCCACTAAGTATTACAGAAGAAATGCATTAATCAAGTCCTCCTAACAAGAAGGAATATTTCACAGCTATCCAGGCACAAGAATACCAGGCCATTAAAATACCCAAAGGTTCTATACAGGATGTCCTCAAGACATCTTTTATTTAGATCTTTGTCATTCCATCTCTTATATCCTGTGGTTAGTTTCCCTTTTTGTTTTTTTCTTTTCCTGATTTAGAATAGACAGAACTAAAAATCCTAACAACTTAAGAGAGAAATTGGAGAAGCTAGCAGCCTTGAGTATGCAGACAGCTTTTCAAAGCATTTACCCAGGTTGCTATAAATGGAGCACTTCTACCTTGTCAATGCAGGCATTAAAAAGTCTTCAGCAGGTTTTTAAACTCCCTTAGCCAACATTTGCAACATCCTACTCTTACCCTTCTTCACTCGCAATAAACTGTTCAGTTCTGGCCCCTTCATTCATCTAAACTGAAAATTTAGAAAATCTAACATGTTTGCTAACTTAAGTTTCATACATCTATTGGCTCTTCAGAGAACACATGTACATATCCGGCAGATACATGCTCCTTGCTGTTTTCCTACACAACATGAAGATGTTAATAGAAATCAGCATTTCCACTACTCATTAGCTCCCTATTCTAACCTTAATGAATCTGAAAAGGAGGAGAACACAATGCTCCTAACAGAAGTGAACAGCGGAAAGGCACATTAAACAGGTATGGTATTCAGCAGAGAAATCAATATACTGCATTATATACACAATTTTTAAAACAAAGTTTTTCCACTTTAAAGCAACTTACCAGAGAATTCTTGATCACCTCACTCTTATAAAATTCTAAAGAAAAAAAAGTAAAAAAGCATGTTTAGATTAGCTTAAACACTGATACAAATCTCAGTATTTGAAACAGAAAAAACTAAAATAAGTAACAATCAAGAATGACAAATGTTAGTGGGTCCAGTTTATTAGTAACCAATTCATTACATAGACTTTGAAATGCAGTCATGCTTTTGACCAAAATTACTCCTTCACACTTACTTATTACAAGTCCTTATTTAAATTTAGTATTTCATCTTTATATCCGTGATAATCCTCAAGGTTTATGAGGCTTCGATTTCTGTGGAATGAACACGGCACGGTACTTAACAGTATTTGGATATTTGCAAAAATGACTGGCTTGCCACACAACATCTTCCTGGAACACAGCAGCCTGGATAAATTAATTACAGCACTTTCCTGAGGAGCAATAGTGATCTGTTTCCAGGTGCTCAGAGAGGGAACAGCCAAGTCACCTGACAGAGGTGCCAACAACACTGTATTTAAATGGGAATAAGCAACTGCTGGCGCATGAACCTTGGCTTTCCTAGTCAAAGCAAGAGCTTAAAAGACTTTAGACAGACAGCTCTAGAGGCAGGAATACAGATTTGTGCAATGTCCCAGTCCAAGGACACTGGAGACCAAGGATGAAGCTCTGATGAAGTGCAAAACAGTCCCTAACACTGAACACTGCAGAAACAGTCATCAGTGACAGGTTTAACCAACCACCACAACAAAGCCCAGGCAGCAAGCTCAAGTTTTGTATTCTTATCCTTCTAAAGCACCAACCTTGGTAAAATTAGCAAGGCAAGATGCCAGATCTGTCACTGTGCCAGATGAAAATAAAAATTAAGAAAATCAAAATTCATCTCCAATCACACCAAAAGGAGCACGAAAACATATCTTTAATAACATCTCTCCACAATGAAGAACTATATACAGTAGTGGGAAAGAAAAGCAAGAAAGAGAAGAGATCTAATGCTCGAACACAGTTATCTAAACTAGAACAGATGCCTAGATGCTTCTTGTCCCTTGATGATAAATCTATTTTTTTTTAATTTTGATAACAATATGTGCTGATGTATGCTCTGTAAAACAACTGGTATGCACAGAGTGGGACAGTCTTCCCCACAAAAGACAACTAAAGCTCCAAAAGCTTTAGCTTTTATGTGCTCTTGGAAGTTCCCAGTTTCTTACATCATCACTCATGCTCACGGAAGAGCAATGACAAAAATAGGCAGATTTAAGAGACTACAAGACCTGTCATCTGTTTTTCCTCCTTGGCTGCTAACACTGAAAGCCTTCATGAAACTAAAGAGCTCTTTTCCAGTGTTAGAAAAGGTGATGTAACTAATGGCAGCAAGTTGTCAAGACAAAAAAAAAAAGGGAATTCATATCATAAGAATTCAAAGATTAACTAGCAAAAAGGTTGATAGCAAGCCTGGTTTACCTTTGTAGATCTTGGTGTTATCACACAAGTGAAGAGTAAAGTACGTATCCAAGAGGCGAAAACCATTCTTATTAATAATGTTACGTGCAGCAATATTCCGAAGATGACGAAGCCGGCGCTAAAAAGAAGAAAAAAATAAAAATCAAAGAACTTTCCTAGATTGAAAATTAACCCTTTCTCTTTTTTCAAAGCATGTTAATGATTCCCAAAGCACTGCTGTGAAAAAAAATCCCACCAAACACTCAATTTTCTCTGTCAGACAGCAAGTATAAACAGCCAGGATACAGCAGAGCTGAAGGACAAGCACCTACAAACTTGGATTATTCAAGAGAAGCTATTCTCACTCATGTCCTGTATGTCATTTTTATCCCACATGACTAAATCACCTGAACTCTTCAAGTAGTTTCAAGCAAATATGTGACACTATCAGCTTGAAATACAGCAGCAGCATCACCCAGATGTTTTGCATCATCACACTGAAAACACTTCCCAGTCAAAGCTATTTTCAACAAGCACTAATGGACAAAGAGCTCAAACAAACCACCATCTAATCCAGAGCCATAAGGAACTGGCTGAACAAAGCTTCCTGATTTCACGGTAATCCTGGAAACTACTCTAACAACCTTCAATAAAATACATCAGGAAGACATATCAAGATTTTCAGGGAAAATTAAGGGCACAGTGAAATTTGAGATTTTCACTGTCAGTTACCATCTGCTGCAATGCAAGAGTCCTTTTCCCTTGGAATGAATACAGTAGGATATGTCTCTAGAATATTTAGTTTGAGTGATTTCATCCAACTCCAGTGTTATCTTGGTTTACTACAATCCTGCACCTTGAATGAAAATCATCAGATCAAATCATTGCTTAGGTGTTGTTTCTATTGTCTTCTATCTTCGAAGACCCATGCTTCAAACAGCCTCCCACAAATGCAGCACTCAGCGAACTGCCACTTCAAATAAAGTTCTCACCAAATCCTTCAGTGTCATATTTTCCCAATCAATCTCTCAACTCACCAGTGTCTCACCCACTACCATGGGGATGTTGATGAATGGCTCCAAATACTTTGTGGATCACCACAATCCACCAACAAGCCTCAAACAACTGGTTTAGTGCTTACTTTTACCTCAAAGTTCATCTTACACCATTTTTTCCACACAGCGTCTTTATTTGTAAGGCTAAATCCACCTTAAAAGGTGATTGACCAAAAGCACATTTTAAAAGCTTTTGAAACCAAAAGACAATTTTCCTATTGGTAGCTTGTCTTAAAGGCTTTTAACAAGAGTTGAAAGGCCATCATCTGTTTTAGAACCATAGTATGACACTTTGTATCACTTAACACCACTGCAGTGAAATATTAGTTTTCCTTCATGGAAAGGTACAAGGAATATCCAATTTCTGTTCATGTAACAGCCTAAAAATCACCGATGGATTCATTCCATTCAAAGTCTATTTATGACTTTGACTAAAAACAGAGCCTGGGATAGGATGCCGAGGTACCTCTAGTATATATACTAACTACAAAATTAAAACCAAAAATTCCTAACCAACAAAAAAAAACATTCTGTGAGACTACATGGCCTTATTTTCTTAGAAATCAGTATCAAAAATATCAACAGAAACATTAAGCCTCACTTAAAAGAAGTCACATGGACCTCTAACATTTTTTCACATCTAACCTCAAAGCTGGGTAGCTTCACTGGTTGTTTCTACGTGCAACCGAAACATTCCTTCAGAAACAGCTATGAACATGCACTTTGCTGCCTATAAAAATGATCCAAGAATTTTATGTGACATCTCTCTTTTAATTACCATCAGTAGCACAGAAATCAATCAACTACCATGCTCATTCCCTTCATTTTTAGTATCTGGTTTTTCCTTTCATTCCTTACAAAGAACAGCCCACATTGCACCTAACAAAGGGGGTAACTTTCTCCAGGTCTCTTTAGGATTGCAAACTAATTTGTGTGCCTGCTTTAAGCAGTATGTTTCATGGATTAGCTCTCAAGCAAAGTTAAACAAGTTTATTACCATTCACAGTACACAGTGAGGTCAACGAGGTTTTAAAAAAAATAAAAAATAAAAAGCTGTTGAGTGTCCTAACCTACACCTGCACCTCTGAACAAGATGTGAGTCCTTATCTCCATAGTTTGTGACTTCCTTGCACCCTTCATGATATGGGGGTTAAAGTCTCACTTCTCCTAAACATGTTGTTAAATTTGGGGCTGTAAGACAACACAGTCCAGAACTCAATGTGCAACAGGTAATGAATGTCTATTTGAATCTCCAGCTTAGCCAGAACCCTCCTCCTATCCATTTAGCCTGGCTGACAAGGAACAAATTGCCAAATATATAGACAATTTTATCATTCACATTCTTTAGTGTGTGGTCATGATGACAGAGAGTTATGAATCCTCATAATAAATCTTCTCGTTTATCTGCTGTGTTTGCTGATATTATACTGAATTATTCAAATTTCGTCAGAACTCTACAGAGGCAACAGTCAGAGTTAATTAATCCCTCCTGATCCAAGACAATTAGCTTTAACCAGGAGACTATCAGCTGCAAAGACATACTAAAGACAACTGAAATAGGCTCTAGAATTCCTCATCAAGGGCTTTGTCTTATGACAAAGTAAATATTATTTTGAGGGAAGTTTTAAATCTCTCTAGTGTTAACTCCTATGCATTTCGTATCATTTTGTTCTGGAGACATTGGAATACACAGAACAAAAACCCCACTGTGTAGCAGCTCGGCTAGCACGGGCACCAGCCAAACACTGCCAGCCCCCAGCACTACATCACCCTTTCTTTACTCGTTCCACCAGAAATAAGCACTTGTGCAGCTGCTCACAGAATCATATCTGGGAACCAATCTGGATGGAAACTAACCACCTCTCCCTTTCCCTGAGTTAGTTTCACCAGCTCAGTTCCTCAATATGGTTCACCACGTGGCTGGACAAGCATCTGAGCAGACCAAGGAGGGGACAGTGCAGCAGCAAGATGCCGAAGGTAGAGAGCTGCTGGAATGAAACCATCAGCTTGAAGTGTACGTGGAGCAACAGAGCCTGGCACTGCCACGAGCCAAGGGGAAGGCAGCTCACAATGAGGTACCAGAGCATTTCAAACTGCAAAAGCAACTGTTTAAAGAGAATAAACCACTACACTCCATGTTGAATGCAGCAGCTGCAAATAATACACAATTCTTTCATTTCTTCCTCCTTCTAGGTGAAGTGCTAAAAAGGGTTCCTTTACTTTAGTGACAAGTTTCAGCTGTTCTGATCTTTCTAGAAAAGTGTCAAGAAACCTTCATCATGAGGGAGAATTCCCCCAGGATAAGATGCTCTGCAGCCAGAACAGTCATTCCAAAAAGCCTACCTTAAAAATCAAAATACAAGGGCTAAAAAACAATCCAAGTGCCTTGGCAGCCTCCTGAGTCACTTAACTTCAAACAGGCCAGCGTGAATACAAGATGATAGTGCAGGACCTGCTTTCATTAAAAAAAAAAGAGTAAAATATGCAATGAGTATAGCTAATTTTCACTGCTATCTCCTCAGAGTTTATAGGTTACCATCAATACACGACTGAAGACTTCAGACTGGCATCTACGGCAAGTATCTTAATGAGATATCCTACAGCAAAAGAAGCTATTTTTGCAGAACTAATACCATGGAAAAGGTTATTTAACCTTTCCAAGAGCTCTCAATTCAGCACATGCAGCCTTAACAGTGGCATATCTGGATCAGTGCTTCTCAGGGGTTTGTGACACAATTTATTTTGGTTACAAGTGTCCTAGACCTTTGCAATTTCCAAGAAAGCCAATGGAGCAGTGAAATTACATTACAGGCCTGGTTATCCTTTGCTTTAATTGCCATTCTGAGTTGCATTTGATTAAAAGCAACTGCTATATAGCAACTACATGCTACATGTTGACTCACATGAAAGAAATTAGTGCTTCCTTCTGTGTTGAAGATAAATTACTACAAACCAATGAAGAGATCCACTAATTTTCCATTAGGAGAGATCCTGAGTAGCTTATATTTTAAAAACACTGCTTCATGTAAAGATAGCACAGGCTATAAGCAGACAGCTATCCCAAAGATACACAGAAAGTCTGATCAGGAAATCTGTAGGAGAGATCTGAAGAACAGAACCTATCATCAGGTTTCACCCCTCATGCCTGCAGAGGCAGAAAAGCAGCTTCCCAAAATTCTACAACAGCATCTTAAGAGAGGTGCTGTGGAGTGCAGCAAGACCATCCCTGTTCAGCGATTACCAGCTTCACCCAAAACTCAGAGAAAGAGAAGCACTCAGTTTTCATCATTCTGAGGAACTATTTGCAGTTGTGCAATATATCTAGTGCTCCCATGCAATGACTTTCTGGGAACCCCTCCAGATTTACCACAGGCCATAAACAAATCTGACTGCTCCAGAATCAAGCATTTTCATCATCAACTTTGTTAAGATGGCTTTTTCATTAGATGATTCCAGACAGTCTACCAAGTCTTTTGAGGTCTAAAGGAGTGAAGCTGTCTGGTCCCTTCATGCTTTAGTTTCCTCAACACTAAGATACCATAATCTTTCACTACCTCTGCCTAGAATGCCACCTTCAGCATCCTGATGCACGTTCCTATCCTGCATGGATGTGTGTTTTGTGCAGTCTTATGGTGAGGGTCAGAAAACTGAACCAAGGCAAAACTGCCAAAACCAAAAGTTAGTAAGGGTGGGTGACTGGATAGTTAAAAGTAACATCTGAGTAAGTTCCTCCAATTCAGCTCCCTACAGCTACACAGATGTGCCCACCACAAAAGAGGACAGAGCAGGCAGACTTCAACACCTAAGTTTCTTTATGGCTTAAGCCTAAGAGTGGCTGAGATGCCACTCTTTGTTTTTCTCCAGGCATGAGAAACAGAAGTGATAAAGCTATTCACTATTTTTTTGTCTAATAATCTGATGTAATTAATAAAAATCACTGCAAAGAAGTAAGAAAAGGGAGTAAGTCAAATGAGAGAGAAGTGCACTGTTGTTAACACAAAGTCTGGACTGTTCATGGCAGGAGAACAGGACTACCTACAACAGCCTCAAGTATTCATGGAATTTCGTAATTATTTTGTTCAAGGTCATATAATGGGTAGCAAAAGCAAGCATGGAGAGTTCTGATTCCTCTTCCATCTTAACCACTTCATTATTCCCTTACAAGAATCTGATGACCCTGGGAAAAAAATAGCATCAGTATATCCAAGCTGGATGAGAACACAGCCAAAGACCATTTTGTATTTCTGGTACTCAGCCATCACACTGACTCTAGCTCTGGCTCCAAGTATCAATTGTGAAGCTCAGGTCACTAACATGGGCAACAGCAAAACCCATTCTAATCACATGGAGCCTATCATGCTACCAGCAGCTGAGATGACCTAATGGCTCACAGCTGGGAAAAGGGGGAGGTCTGTCTTCTCTTTGTCCCACATCTGCCTTCTCCCAGTAGCACGGTCTTCCATCTTTAGCACTAGCTCTGTTAGCAAAGCTGTTAATGAATTCTACTCTCAGTAGGCCCTTTGACATGTTAAATAAATTTGCAAAGGTGTCAAGGGAGTATGTGAACTTAAGCAAGACAAACAGTTTGGTTTCGTCCAGCAAGAACCATCCAAGATGCCATAAAACAGCTCCCTCTGTGAATGGAGGGTTTGGCTCAAAACTTCCAGATGTTACTAAGTGACAGTGGGCCTACTGCACCCATGATCATAAGTAAGTTTCAGAAATTCTATCAGGCAGATTTTTAAAGAACTTTACAAACAGGAATACATTTTCCAGAATGAAGCTTGAATTCAATTATTGCCCAGGAAGAAAGTTTTATACATCTGCAACTGAATTTGAAAAAGGCTGCCCCACCCATCCATTCCTGATGACTTTCCATACAAACCATGTAATCAGAAATTTACTTTTGTCTGAAATGTAAACATAATGGTAAAACAGCATTGAGAAGGCTGGGAAATCATCTTGTACAAGCAAAATAGAAGTTTACATAAATTACTTAGCCTAAATTCACCAAAGTTATATCACCACTCAGGGCTCTCTCAGAGGCTTGATGAGCTGAAAAGCAATTATTGTATTTCCAGAACAAAGAACTTTCAACACTAGCTAAAATTTCAGCACCAGGTCTCCTTCCTTAGCCTTTAATGGAGTACCCTACTTATCAAACAGTTTTTAATCAAGACACACCAAGACACTCTTCATCTCTGTTTTCAGACTGGGGCCCTCCTCACAATTTTGTCAAGAAAGAAAATTCCCTGAATTATTTTCAGATCAGGATCAGCTCTGACCTCTGTATAAGATGGTACACTCTGTTTTTACCTGGCTTTCACATGAATTTCATAGCTTGGTTCCTTGCTCTATGACCCACAGAAGCTCTGGAAGAATTTAAGCAAAATCCTTCCAACTATTTTAGCATTAAAGCAGGAGGCAAAGATTAGTTAGCAACACAAATGTTACTACAGCAAATTCAGTGTTTTTGAACTGAACGGACTTGAGCTTGCAATGTCAGCTATTTAGATGTCTGGATATTTGTCAGAATTAAGTCTTATTAAAACAGAGGGCTCTGTGTGCTTTGTAGCTCATTGCAGACATGTTGAGGTGGGTCTTTTTCTTAAAAAGCATAAAACCTCCAGCCCTGAAACTAAGAAAAGTTACCAAAATATGACCTACATTTAGCCAACATGAGCATTATTTATTATCACAGCAGTGCTCTACACCTCCATATTGCACCTTCTAACTGGCTCAGATTTTCACTATTTACTTTCACCTCTCCATGCCAGCTTGAATATTATGAAGCAATCACATGATCCAGTCTCTTGAAAGTCAAATGGTAGACAAGAATTCATACTTAATTTTACGTAAGTTTCCAACGTGCCTAATTTTCCAGTTTAATACCTTTTTTTTTTTTTTTGGAAGTGGAGCATATCTCACAGAAGGTTTGGGTCAACTCTGCTGCAAAACAAAGCTTTTAATATCCAAAAAATGTACGTGGGAAGTTCAGGCACTACTCAGATGTATGGTTACTTAAATCCACAGGAAGGGTAAGAAAACGCTTGTAGTCCAATTTACACTTGCTAGGAAGACTTATGAGGATTGCAATTTAAGTTTTCCATAGTTAAGAGTCAAGAGAATCAAATGGGCTTTCAGCTCTACTTCTCATGCAAAATTTGATATGCAATTTTGTGGGACACACCATAAGGAATTTTTAGGAATTCTTTTTTTAATATTTACCATCACTTTAATATCACACTTGAAGACAGCAAGACCCTTAAAGCTACATAGCCATCATTAGTTCATATACAGCCATAATTAGTTCAACAAATCACTTGAGGTTCTCCTTATGTACCTCCTTCATATCTCCATTTCCTCATGTCAAATGATCAACAGCCATCCAGGAAATCCTTTCCCTTTATAAGATTTAGCTACTTTCTTGCAAGTGCCTTAAAAAAAAACTATTTCTGCTAGGAATCAGAACTGAGGACACCAACAGTTTGATGATGCACTTCAGGAACACAACTGCACTTTTTTTCCTGTGAAGGTGCAACACACTCACATACATCACATACCGCATATTCCCATAGATCTTATGCAAGTGACCACAAGAAAAGTCAAAACCTAAATGACCACAAGAAAAATTAAAGCTATTTTATCAACACGGGCTCAAAGTTTTCCAAGATGCACAATTGTGAATTTTAGCTTTCAGTTTCTTAAATCAAAGTGCCTCCTTTCCTTTATGCTTCTGGGCAGCTGAAAGGCTTTTGAAAGCTTCCCTTAAGGAGGAAAACAGCTATGAAGCTTTCACATGAACACATCAAGGGTCAATACAGGTTTCTAATCATCCATAGCCCATGCCATGGCTACTCCTGCTTCTGTACGGCACTGAGAGCTTCACCAGGAACAGTACCAAATGGAAAATATTCAAAAGACATCAAGTCTGCCCTAATTCACACGAGAAAGTGAAACAGGAAGAATAAGGAATATCTCAACACTTGACGTGGTCCATGCAGAAGTGTAATTATTTTCCAGCTATCTGAATGCAAAACAGCCCTTTGCAAAGTCAGTATGGAGTTAAAAAATGCAACATCTGAAGTCAATGTTAGATCTAACAAAATATGTTAGTCTATGGAATGATCTGCTCCTTCAATACTAACTAAAGCAACAGTAGCATCAGAAAATAATTAAAACAGGTAACTATACTAACTGAAAAAAACTTAAGACTATGTATTACTCTTGAAAGGCAGCTGTGTTCTCTGGTCTTTCCTCCCCTGTGCTCTCTCCTACTAGCTAACCCTCTCAACTCCTTCCTCACTAAGTAATTGCATTTACACTAAGGAGCAACTCAGAACTCAACTTCTACCCCCATAAAATGATGTAAACAGCTGGTAACTGAATGTTTAGCTGGTAGAAGAAATCTTCTCTTTGTACCCCATAATCACATGTAGAAAAACTACATCACTTAGAGTCCAAAATCAATGAAAGAACTAAGACTCAAACTGACGTAAGCTCATGATGTTCACACAACTTGCTAACCTTCTGCATGCTTATCCTTTTCTTCCACATCCAGAATTCATGCTAATTTCTGCAGAAAGACTGTAAAAGCCTGTTATTTAAAACATATTGAAGGGGCAGGTACAGAAGACACGTTCAGTCTTGGGACACAAACAAGACAGCTGATAAGGTGTGGCAAAACAAGACTTAACACACAGAATTAACTTAAGAATAATGTTAGCAGGAAGGGTTCAAAAGCCAAACCACGAGCCTATGCAGGGTCTTGGGCAAATGAAGTTCTTTCTGTGCATTGTTTCGACAGCTGTGTTTGGTTATGGTCACTATAACATCAAGAGTGACAGATCCAGCAAGCTGGCAAACACCACAGCTCCAAAGAGCAAGAACTGTCAGCACACCCTAAAAAAATTGCTCTAAACTATGGTTAAGAAAATCTGACAAATATTGCCCACTGGCCAGACAAAGTTCTTCTTGCTAGATGTTTACATAATTTGCAAATAATAGGAAACTAGACGTCTTTCCACCTTTAACCAAAACCTTTTAGAAGAGGTAGCTAGAAATAACATCTTTCCTTATTAATGTTTTTCTCTGAATTTGTCTAAGTAAGTATTTAGTCTCAAGATGAAAGACTGAAATGTAGCTGGTTCTTTGACACAGCATGGGAACTAACCCACCAGATAGAAAAGAGCATCAGGGTGCAAGTCCCACCTCATTAATAACATACTGCAGCAGTTGAGAGAAGTCCCTTAAGCCTCTTAACATGACCTTGGGGAAGAGAGCATTAGTCCACATTAGCTGTGGGAATAACCTGGGAATATCAAGATGATACTCAGAAGGAAGCACCCAAAAAGTTAAGAGGGCCTCACAGAAGCAAGGGCATCAACAAAATCAAAGCAATGGCAATTCTGACCTTAAAGAAACACTTAAGGGTGCTCTAGGTTGCATACCAAACAGCATACGATGATTAATAACCTGAAGCATATTAATGCTTATCTGGTTGCTGGATTAATAAATCAAGGGCAAAAAGTAAGTTTCCCTTCATAAATGAGACTTCAGTCTTTAGCTAGCAAGTTGCTCAATTAAGAGCATTCCATAACCCACCACAAATATCCCAAATAAAGCATGAAAATCAATTTAGTATTGCTTTTGGACCTAACAGTCTCTCTCTAACTTATCAACAGATCATTTGGTCTACAAAACACACCTGCATCCCCTAGGGAATACCAGTAGTATGCTGCAGATAGCAAAACTCCAGGCCTAGGTTAACAGCCAGCCTTTTGAATAAAATTACAATTTTCCAGTAACTTTAACAACTCCTCCTAATTTGTCTCTTACAAACACTAAACATTGATACAGCTGGGTATGGATACAACTGAGTAAGATCAGCAGGTCACAACTCACACTGTGGTGTTTCACTGGAGCAGCACTTCCCTCCCACTCAGCATTTAAAGACAGTGTGTGTCAAAGAGAAGTGAAAGCAATATTCCAATAAAACACTTTCCATACACTATTCTGATTCCTCCCCTCCTCCCATACTTCGTAGGAAAGGGGAAGTAAAATATAACCAGTCTTTTTTTTTTTTCCATGTAACTCAGGAGAATATATAACAAGAGTAATATAAAACTATTGTTTAAAAAGATACAATTTTCTCACTGCTTAGTTGAAAGTCTCATTCATGTGCAGCCCTAGGGCCATACAGTAACTTTCTTTACTTCTCCTACACAAGACCCCTCAAACACATTTGCCAGCACACTTTGAAACATCCCTTTCTGCCATGTTGCCCAAAATGTTGTGTATGAGTGATACACATCTTTAAAGAAAGAAACCAAGTTGAATGTGGAACTGAACCTGACAGGGGATGCAAAAGAAGGGCTTCTCTACGTATGCTACCCAGAAAAAGAAAGTCAAAGCAGGTGTTAGCCCCTATAAATAATGCTGGAAAACTGGTAACAACTGATGAGAAGGCTGAGGTACTCAACAACTCTTTTGCCTCAGTCTTCTCTCTTCCTACACCTCTTGAATGGACGGACAGCAGGATAGAGACTAGGGGAATAAAGCCCCTCACACTAAGATCGGGTTCATGACCACCTGAAGGACTTGCATCTGCACAAGTCTGTGGGACCCGAAGGGATGCATCAGAGTCTTGAGGGAACTGGCTGATTTATTTGCCAAACCAGTCTCCATAATATTGGAAAAATCATGGCAGTCAGGTGAAGTCCCAGGTGACTGGAAAACGGGAATAGTACCAATCTTTAAAAAGGCCAGAAAGGAGGACCCTGGGAGCCACCACCCTGTCAGCCTCACCTCTGTGCCTGGGAAGATCCCAGAACAGATCCTCTGAGAAGCTGTGCTAAGGCACATGGAAGACAGGGAGGTGACTCGACAGCCAGCATGGTTTCACCAAAGCAAAATCCTGTCTAACCAACCCAGTGGGCTTCTGTGATAGGGTGACTACATCAGTGGACAAGGGAAGAGTTACAGATGTCATTTATCTGGACTTTAGTAAAGCCTTTGACGTGGTCCCCCACAGCATCTTTCTCTCCAAATTGGAGAGATGGATTTGATGAGTGGACTGTTAGATGGATAAGGAACTGGTTGGATGGTGAAATCCCAAGCGTAGAGATTCTCCCAGAGTTAAGCTAGTATGGAAGCCACAGGAACCATGAATGCTGAGCGCTGCTCTTGGACTTTTAAAAGTGCATAAAACTCCAACTGGACCTTTAAGAATCCCAGCCTTAACGTTAATGGAGACTACAGAGTGTCCTTGAGAAGTTTCACTAACTGGTCGCTCTGTTTCACTCTACTCTAAAAATACACTTCTGACACCTGTAGCTGAAACCTCATTGCCACTTCTCTCCACAGAAACTTTCACTATCTGTCAAGAGATGTTTGTGAACTGAAAGACACAGAAAATATTAGGTTACCTGGTCTGACACTATTCATGGCTGCGCACAGTGACACAACTTACCCCTTCCCTCCTCACTACCACATCCATCCTCAGCAGACACATCTCCCTCCCTCACACACACCCTCCCAGGCACTGGTGCTGGAGTCCATGACTATGTGCTTTCCTGTCACTAGACAGCCACAAGTGAAATCTGTTTTTGGCCAGCAATCAGCACAGCAGCATTCAACAGATCATTTGACTGTGGCATGACTGCCTCTCCACATTCAGACTGCATTTTGCTGTCCAGTCCCCTCCACTGAGGATATATAGGAGTCTGAAAGGTTTGGATCCCCCAACCCCTGCATTGCTTTGAACTGCTTATAATGACAGGATTGAACAGTTTGTTTTGAGCATTCAGAAATCCTTAAGTTCTTATGACACTCCCAATTTTCTTGCATCGAGCAAATGGGAAGAGATATTACTAAAGAATCTCAGCTCCTGAAATGCAATTATTTCACATTTTCAGTTCTGTTGTGCTCAGTCTTACAGCAAAAGAAAACAACATCCGGACACAATTACTAAGGGATTCAAATGGGAATTTTATGCTTAATCAGATGCACTTCTTTACAGCCATATCCTCTATTTCTCTTTCTTAAAATACAGAATACAATAACAAAAGGCATTCTGCCCCAGTCACCCCACCACACAAACAAGTTAAAGAAGAGGTCAGTCAGTTTTAACATAAGCATGATCAGAGTAGCAAAAGGTTTTGGGCTTAACTTTTCACTCCTGCAAATGTGTCAGTAGCAGGAATGTTGTTTTCTAAGCAATGTGAGTGTTACTGGAACAATTAAAGCCAGGCTAAACTCAGATTACACCATCAGTACTTCTGCCCCTAAAAAGTCACTTCAGTCATTAAAAGCACTCACCTTGAATTCACAGTTGAAAATTTGTCTTTAGAGAGATTTAAAGCCACGACTCAGACAATCCTGCTCTCAATTCTTATAGTTAGAAAAATGTAGCACTGGGTTCTAGAGAAAGCTGCTTACTGAAACAAATCACCAAGTTGATTTCTTTGCTGGCACATAGCAAACAATTACCTTGCTTTACATAGCACCACATAGCTTGGATCAGCCAAACTATGGCATTACAGAGGTGGAATGACTTTTCTTTTTCATAATTCTCCAGTAAAATTGCTCCAGTGTGCTGAGGCCCTTCAAAGTATCTTGCACTTCAGCAACAGACTTTTGAGCTCAGATAATATGGAGAAAGAAGGTGATTTGCTATCCGTGTGTTCAGTTGAGCCTCTCAATTTGATTCCAAGTACAGACACAGTACACAGACCCCTCAGTACATGGTGTTAACAGAGCACACAGCAGAACAATGCCTCAGTCTCTATCACAGCCTTACACTTGCTACAATTAACATACAAGCATCCTTGATAAATATTTACTCAACTGGAACATCCTATTATTGGTGACTCAATTTCTGCTCCTAGGAACTCCTATAAAAAGTTTCTGCTCTTAGGAGAAAAAGTCTGTGCTTTGGTCTCACTTTCACAAACGAAGTCCAATGACTAACATCTCAAGCTTCTCCCTGCAGCATTCACTTGGTCCTTGCACAAGCCTGAGAAAGAATAAAACCGAAAATTCAGCAAGGAGAAGGCCATATCTCGAGGACAATCCACTGTTTCCTGTTCATACAGAGCTGAGTTCATGTTTATGTTTATTAACAGAGCAGACCCACATTTCAGAGTAAGTACTTGCTCGCATGTTAGGGTCAGGTGGCCAACAGCCACCTCCATTCCCTGCCTTTGCCCCTAAGTGGATGTCTCCTAGAGCATGTCTAACAAAACAGCAGTTACAGATCCACTTCAAGTTAACATCTGTTGATTTTTTCTCTACTCTCTCACCTGGTAACATGTAGCTCAAGTAACAGAGATCGCGTGTCTACCTCCTAACAACATCGACTGCACCGAGTCAATGAGCCAAAACAACACTCACATCTTACAGTATTTCTAAAGACAAGCAAAATTTTGCTAATTACTCCCACCTTCACCACTCCTGCTCCAGCTCCTCAAGTCAGTCACCACATGCAAGAGGGGAAAGAGCACAGAGTCTGAGAGGGATTGCTAAACGCTCAGGCAGAACCTAGTCGTCCTTGCTCAAAATTAATGCTCTCCAAAATTAAAAAGCGTGACAAATGCCCAGTAAACCAAAAGCCAGCTATCAGCAAACAGGAAAAAGAGAGCTAGGTGAAGAGAGGATGCAATGGGGAGAGAACATTTCACCACTTTTCAGGATACGCTTCATTTTATACCCACACTCACTCCCCCACTCCGCCAAGGAAAGGCAGAGAGGACACCCCAGCTGCTTCGGCCTCACGAGGTGCCCAAGTTTAACACCCCTTTTCAGGGTGTTATTCCTGCTGCAACTCCTACCTTTAGTCTGCTCCAGATCCTTTGCAGGCACAGCAGTTTCCTGGGAGAGGAAACACCACCCGACTCCCCCGGGAGAGAGGCACAGACCCTTAGCCCCATGCTTCCTCCCGCCTTCCTACCTAAAAGAAAGCTGCTCAAACTCCCCCTTGCCACAGGGACTCCCCTTCCACAAGCTTGGGGACTTTGCCTCAGGTAATGCCAGACCTCGCGGAAGCCCCACTGACACCCCATGGAGCACCCGTCCACCCCTTTACCTCAGGGCACCCCACACCTCAGGGAGCAACCCCTGCACACCTCAAGGAGCTCCCCTCAGTTCAGGAAACATCTCCCTTCACCCCAGAACAACCCACACCTCAGTGAGCACGCCCCTGTGCACACCTCAGGGCATCCCCCACCTAAAAGAGCACATCCCCTTCACCTCAGAACACCTCACACTTTAAGGAACACCCCTGATTCACCTCAGGACACCCTCCTCCGCCTCAACCCTCTCCGAGCGCCGCCCCGAGGCCCCGCCGTACCTGCTGCGAAGGCAGCTCCACATGCAGGGCGCGGGCGGCCGAGCCGGGCGGTAATGCGGCGGCACCGGCAGCCGAGGTCATCCTCACGGAGGGTCCCCGCTCCACTCCCCCGAGGCCGCCGGGCGCGCAGGGGTTAATGGCGGCAGCAACGCCGAGCCGGCCGCCCGCTACGGAGCCATATTACCGCAGTGCCGGGGGGTGGGCGAGGCACCGCCTCCCGCACGCCCATTGGTCCTTGCGCCGCAGGGGCGGGAGCTCACCCGCCTCCTCGAGTCACGACTGGCTTAACCTGACGTCAATCAACGCCCCTCTTTGCTGGCCCTGTCAAACCGCTGGAACGCGCGCCGGCGTCGATTAGAGGGCCCGCTTCCGGAAGGCGGGACGGCGCCCAAAGACGGGCGGTGATTGGAGGAGATCGAGTTTGATTGACAGCACGGCCTCCGTCACGTGTGCGGGAGCTGTTGTCATCACGTGGTGGGACGGAAAATAGTTCAGCTGAGGGGGCGGGGGGGGCGGTCGCCATGGCAGCCGGAGGGGTTGCGAGGCTGGGCCCGGCTCTGGGGATTGGCACTGGCGTCATCCTCACCGCCCTTCCGCATCGCTCCGGCCTGCCCCGCATCATATCCACCTAGTGGACTGTTAGATTGCCCCACGTGACACCTGCCCCACAACACGCCAGCCCGCCCCGTGGCACATCCATCTATGTCATGTCGATATAAAAAGGACCTTAGGCTATTGCAGAGGGTCTACAGGATGGCGAAGGGTCTGGAGAGCCTTATAAGGAGCAACTGAGGTCACTTCTTTTCTCCAGTCTGGAGAAGAGACTGAACAAGGAGAGTAGACCTCAATTAAGGCCTTCAATATCCTTAGGAGGAGAACAGAGGGACATGTACCAATCTCTTGGTTCTCATGACCAGTGACAGGACTGGCCTGAAGCTGAATTGGGGAAGGTTTAAGTTGGATTTGAGAAAAAGGTTCTTCATCCAGAGGGTGGTTGAGCACTGGAACAGGCTCCCCAGGAAAATGGTCACAGCACCAAATCTGACAGAGCTCAAGAAGCCTTTGGACAATGTTCTCAGGCACATGGTGGGATTGTTGTGGTGTCCTGCACAGGGCCAAGAATTGGACTGGATGATCCTGATGAGTGTCTTCCAACTCAGCTCATTCCATGATGCTGTGATTCTATGAACCTTCTCCACAGCACATCCACCTGCCCCATGTCACCCCAGCCTGCCTCATATCACCCCAACCTGCCCAACAACAGACTGACCTGCCCCACATTGTGGGGGCAACCAACACATTGTGCCAAGCAACCCAATATCAGACAAACCCATCCCACATCACATGGACTCATTCCATGCCAAACCATCTCACATCAGGCCAACTCACATCATACCAACTGTGATGCCTACACACACCAAAGCCCAATGTAACCATCCCCTCAGCACCTACCTCCATCCATCCCACCCAGGCAACATCCATCCTGAGCAGAGGGAGGACCATGCCCACCTGGAACAGCACCATCCCCACAGCAGCTCTCAGAGCACCAGTCCTGTCTCTGTGCCCCACAAGGGCCATCCATACCACTCTGCAGCACCTGCCTGGCGTAGGTGGTCATACCTGAGCCATTCATCCCCATGGCACTGCCAGGGACCGTCAGGGACTGAGCCAAAACACCTGGCACTGCTGGGAACACCAGTCCTGCCATCCCTGCAGCAGCACTGGGAATGCCTGTTCCTAGTGCATGCCACAGCACTGGAAATGCCTGTTCCCACTGGGCCATGCAGCTCTGAAAGAGCTGAGTGTGCTGTACAGTGCTGGAAAACCCCATCCTCTGCTCCTCTTCTCTTCCAGTCCTCCTGTCCTCAGCACCATGCATCTCCCACTCAATGGAGACCATCCTGCTGGAAGCTCAGTAAGCCTTCATTCACCTGCAAACTCCTAGGTTTGTAATATCCATGCTGTGGTGAGGTGTTGTAACATTGTCTTCAGCACTTATTTTGGTTTAGGGTATTCAAAAGTGAATTTGTTAAAAAGAGGAAGTGAAATGAAAGCTGGAATGGAAAGTCAAGTTTATTGGGGGTTGATGGCCATCCTTGTAGCATGAAGTCATTCACTTCCATCCTGCTCCTTCCTTTGCAACTGCTCACTATGGTCTTCTTTTCTCCAAAATTCTTCCTAGTTGAAATGGAGATGCTAAACTTTTCTCCTGGGTGATTTGTGATGCACTGTGTGCATCCCACATCCATAACCTCCCTGTCTACCCAACCTGAGTGGTGTGTCTACTGTGTAGAGGGAAGGGATGGCACTGAGAGGAATCTGGACAGCTGGAGAAGTGGGTCTGTATGAACCTTGTGAAGTTCAAACAGACCAAGTCCAAGGTCCTGCACATGGGCTGGGGCAATCCCAAGCACAAACACAGGCTAGGCAAAGAAACTGAACAGGGAGCAGCCCTGGGGAGAAGTATTTGAGGGTGTTGATGGATGAGCTCAACAAGATTGCCCATGTGCACTGAGAGCCCAGAAGCCCCCATGTGCTGGGCTGATCCCACAGCAAGGGCAGTAGGGGAGGAGAGGATTCTGCCCTTCTGCCCCACCCACGTGAGACCCCCACCTGCAGAGCTGCCTCCAGCTCTGGGGTCCAATGTCAGGAGGATGTGGAGCTGCTGGAGTGAATTCAGAGGAGGCCACGGAGATGCTCTGAGGGCTGGAGCCCCTCTGCTCTGTAGACAGGCTGGGAGAGCTGGGGGTGTTCCCTGGAGAAGGAAAGGCTCCAGAGAGACCTCAGAGCACCTGCCAGTGCCTAAAGGGGCTCCAAGAGAGCTGGAGATGGGCTTTGTTCAAGGGCCCGGAATGACGGAATGATCCTAGTGGGTCCTTTCCAACTCAGAATATTCTGCGACTCTCTGAGTCTGTGACAAGGGGGAGTGACCTCACACTGACAGAAAGCAGGGTTAAATTGGATATTTCAAAGAATTTTTTTCCTGTGAGAGTGGTGAGGCCCTAGCACAAGTTGCCCAAAGAAGTTGTGGCTGCCCCATCCATGGAAGTGTTCAAGGCCAAGTTGGATGGGGCTTAGAGCAACCTGGTTTAGTAGAAAGTGTCTTTGCACATGGCAGGGGGCTGGAACAAGATGAGCTTTAAGGTCCCTTTCAATCTAAGCTGTGATTCTGTGATCTTCAGTTTTCTTCAGGTGAGTTCAACAATCAAAGACATCACCAGATTACTGACTCTGTCCTGTGTTTATGTGTTGTCTAAACTCACACTGGCAAGTTCTCACTTTGACATTATGGAATACCAGAAGGCATTTCTTCTGGACAGTTTTTTTTGTTGGTTTTTTTTTTCGTTTTTTTGAGAGCAAAGCCAGAAGATAATTAAAATTACTACTAACAAAATTCCAAGAAGCAATTTTAACAAAATCTGGTAAAGACTCTTGCAGAATGAAGTGTATTTTTGAAAAGCCTGTGGAGAAAGCTGGATGAAATGCCAGTGAGAAATTGTCAGAAATTACATTTGAATATTTAATTGCCATTTCTGGAAGCACTACTTTATCAGTGGTCTTTTTGCACTGAAGCTGAGACACATGGACTCATGTCCTTCAAAAGGACATGTCGTGGAGAGATACCACCTGCATGTTATTACAGATATTATTTAGTAGACTTTATTGCAAATTTTTGCATAGTAGAACCTTTGGGAATGGAAGAAATGACCCTGTGGCTAACAACAACTCCTACCATAGATCAGGTCAAATATGCTTCTTACTGCGGTATGAGATCATTGCAAAATCACTCTAATGAGACAACATACTTCACTGATGGGTAGAAGGATTCCCAATGCAAAGCAAAATACTTGAAGTCTGTGAGCTGTTTAAAGAGAATAAAAAAGACAAATTCTGCACTGAATGCATATTAAATAATGTAATTTACAGCCACAAATGAGGGGTTAAGAGAGTTTGTTTAGCTTTGCTTTGGGAGGGATCAATCTCAAGCGATAGCCATTAAAACAGGAGACTGGTTTTGTGGGCATTGAACTTTGCACTTGTTTGTGTCCAAGGTATTTCTTAGGGTTTGTATTTCTAGTTGCAGCTGAATGTTTTCTCCCTTCACAGAGGTTGTTTTGAACTGCTGTGAGACACTTGCAGATACCTAAGGTGTTCTGGTCATTCCTAGGCATTGTATCAGAAGCTCACAGTGAAAAGGACAGTAAAGATCAGATCTTTTCAATGTGGAGGCCCCTGGTTTTAAATTAATAGTAATATAAGTCTTTAATGCAATAAACTCCAAGGGCCGTATTAATTTGCAACTGGCCATTGTTTGCACTTCACCATCACCATCAGCTGCATAAATGTGAGGGTACTAAAACTGATTTAATTAATTTATCATAAGTTTCCTGAGTGTCCCATTATAGATAAACCCCACCTCAGACAGGGACACTTCATCGTGTTTTTGACACACCATCAAGCTGTTTAGGTCACATTATGTGCGCAGAGGAGATCCACTTTCAGTGGAAGACATTTTCAAGTCAGCTCATAACCATTAGACAATTTCCATGCAGGACACAGAAGAGGACTCCTGGTGCGTTGGAGGGCAAATGATTCTTAGAATATCTGTTATTCTCCTGGTGCTTAGAAGGGCTATTATTTATATGGGAAAAACTTCCTTCTCAGACTCAAACATATATTTTAAATATATATTGTAATGAGATAGGGAAAGTAGCGAAAGGATTAGAGCACAAGTGTGACAAGGAGTGGCTGAGGGAGCTGAGGGGGCTCAGCCTGGAGAAAAGGAGGCTCAGGTGGGGCCTTCTCTCTTTCTATAACTCCCTGACAGGAGGGTGGAGCCAGGTGGGAGTCAGGCTCTTCTCCCAGGGAACAAGGGACAGGACAAGAGGAAATGGCCGCAAGTTGTGTGAGGGGAGGTTTGGGTTAAATATTGGGAGAATTTTTTCGTGGAAATGGTCGTCCAGCCCTGGAATAGTTTGTCTAGGGCAGTGGTAGAGTCCCCATTCCTGGCAGAATTTAACAGATGTGTGGATGTAGCACTTGGAGACATGAATTAGTGGTGGGCTTGGTAGTGATGGGGGAACAGTTGGGCTCAATGGTCTCAAAGGCTTTAGAACCTAAATGATTCTGTAATTCTATGAAATAAAATATATTTTAAATGAGAAGGCAATTAAATGAAGAACAGGACATGGGGTCCATCACACCCATCCACCTCAATGTGGTTGCTACCACTGGGGACTACATTAAAAGCCCATGTAAATAAACCAGAAGACGCTTTTTTATTTCAGTGGGTAGATCAAGTCCAAAGGCTAGTGGTTCACAACTGAATAAGGATTGGGACTGCCAGCTGCTGCAAGGACTGTCTGCCAAACAAGATGCAAAATTCCTTAGAACCTAGGTAAGTACAGTCATGAAATATCTCCTGGTACATTACCAGAAGTCACTGAAGGAAACTTATTTCTGAATTCTGCTTGAAATAAAGTCTCTCCCTTTACTGCACCTGCATTTTCATCTTGAAGAGGTGGTAATGTGACTTTATCTCTTGATCTGATGTGTCATGATTGCGCTTTCCACTCCAGAAGTTGTTGCATTTCATCTATGGGAAAAGTAAATCCATCTTTGGAATATCTATAGAGACCTTTAAGGCCCTTTGAATGGAAAGTTTCTGCAGGATGATCCATTGATGTAAGCTAAACATACATAAGAAGGCAAAAAGTCAGTATACCCATTTAATTGGAGCCTACTGGCTGTTAAGCCTCCCCAGGACAGCACCAACACTTTGTACTTTCATTGGCTATAAGCATCTCCCAGACAATATAATGCCAATATACAAAACCATCAAGACTTTCTTGATATTTGATACTTAAAAGGTATCATCTATAGGTAAAAATATTCTGACTGACTCTTCACTGATGAAACTTTTACATTTAGAAAGAATTTTGGATATCCAGACCTTCTGATGTGACAAGGAAGAAGAATGGATGGGTACTATGGTTGCTGATGCTATACAGCCTATTTGCATAAAGGTAGAGAATCACAGAATAATTTAGATTGGAAAAGACCTCTCAGATCATCAAGCTCAACTGTTCCCAAGATTTCACACAATGGCAGTATGAGATTTTGGCACAGAGGTTAATATTGGCTCAGTCAAATGTGGCCTGCACTGTGTCACCTTGATCAAAGTTCAGCAGAAGGTACACAGCAAAGCCAAAAACTATTGGGGGGGAAAACTCTCAATGTATGATTAGCTAGAACTGTGGATCAGATCTAAGAGGAATCAGGGAACCAGTAAATAATCAGACCATGGATGGAGTTCAAATTCCCACCAAGCTTATATATGGCCTTTTACAGCCTGTTAAAACATTTTCACCCCCAAAAAACCCTATCTGAGACAAAAAAGAAATAACCACAACGCAAAATAGAGAAATCCCTACATTAGCATTTTTTTCCTGCTCTTTCAGCTGCCTAACATGGTCCCTTGAATCACTGGCAGAAACAAGCAAGAAAATGCCTATTTTTGATTGCATGGATTTTTCTTTAAATGAAAAAACTTCATTTATCTAAGCTGTTGCCAAACAGAACCATTTTCAAGGGGATCATTTTACAGCATGAAGCTTTGAGAATATGCACTGTAGAAAAATAATCTGTTATTCCTTGTGGTACTGCTGCTTGGGCTAAATTGACAAAAAATTTATTCAGAGGGTAATGCATCCATTTCTGGTCTCTGCCTCCTCCTCACAGAAGGCCGTTCCAGTCTGGGTGAGTGATTTCTTGGCATTGCTACTTGGCATTTCCCCAAAATGCTTGGGGGCTTTGTTACATTATCATGGAGTTACTGAAAGGCACCTCATGGGGGCAGCACGTCCTCTATGATTCTTTTTTCAATCTCCTTCATTAAACCCAGCTCTGCTTCCACATTGAATTAAAAAAAAAAAAAAAAGCTGTGTACACACTACAAACAGCGTTATTCAGCTTATGCTGTGTTAATTAACGAGGGGCTCAAAGCAAGCTGGTGACATCCCACCTTTAGAGCGGGTGCTGTAGGAAATAATGCTGCCCTGCTTCAAAGGGAGGGAGAAAACAGCTGAGCAAACCCACACAATCACAAAGGTTGGAAAAGCCCCCAAGACCGCTGAGTCCGATCATTCTATACCAAGCCCACTACTAACCCATGTCCCCAAGTACCACATCCACACATCTGCCAAATCCATCCAGGGATGGAGACTCTGCCACTGCCCTGGGCAGCCTGTTCCAATGCCTGACTGCCCTTTCAGTGAATAAAGTTTCCCTAATATACTATGTAAACCCTCCCTGGTGCAAATTAAGGCCGTTTCCTTTTGTCCTGTCCCTTGTCCCCTGGGAGCAGAGCCCAACCCTCACCTGACTTCACTCTCCTGTCAGGCAGTTGTAGAGAGTGAGAAAGCGCCCCCCAAGCTTCTTTTCCTCCACACTGAGCCCCCACCCAGCTCTTCCAGCCACTTCTGGCACTCCCTTCTCCAGCACCATTCCCTTCTGTGGACATACTCCTGCCCTCCCAATGTCCTTCTTGTCGTGAAGGGCTCAAAACTGAAGCCAGGATTCATGTAACATGCTCAGGATGCCCCATGGCTGGCAGTCAAGGAAGGGACAAATCACTGCAGGTGGCCTGCATCCAACTGCTATGCCTTTTCCATAAGCTGAGTCATGTACCCTTTTGTTCTGTTTGCCAGAGGGAGAGCTCTGATTTGAGGCAAAGACTACAAAATAGGACAGTAACTATGTGTAAACACATGAGGATAAAGTGGTGAAAGTGGAAAGTCCCCTCTTCCAGCCTGTAATGAGGGACAGATTTATTAGGATTCTTGCAGGTATAATGAGGAATGTTAGGAGGACACAGATCTTAAAGAACTAGAGAAGTGCAAATGTACTTTATACATCAAGATAAACAAAAGCAGAGGAAGGGGAAATTGCTGAGCTAAAAGCAAGACAGGTCCACAAGAAAGCAAAGATGCCCATTTCTCAACAGAGATTGTAAGAACAGCTGGTCTGGTCGTGGATAGCAGCCTATCTCAGCCAAGGGAAGTGACCTAGATAAGGCAGCAAGAGCATAGCAACTCCATCCTGACCCTGTCCCAGCAACACACAGCATAGTCATAGAACCAAAGCATCACAGAACTGTCATGGTTGGAGAAGTCCTAAGATCATTGAGTCCAACAATTAACCTGGCACTGCCAAGGCCACCACTAGCCCACTGTCTGCAAGTCACATCCACAAACTTTTAGAACACTCCTAGGGACCATGATTCTATCACTTCCCTGGGCAGACTGTTCTAATGCTTATCACCACAAAGTCAGAGGTGATAATTTAACTTTTATTGGTGCTTAAGTTCATAGAATCAGACAGAATGGGTGGAATTGGAAGCAACCTTAAAGATCATCCAGTTCCACTCCCTTGCCATGGGAGAGACACCTTCCACTAGACCAGGTTGCTCCAACACCCATCCAACCCGGCCTTGATCACTTCCAGGCATGGGCAGCCACAGCTTCTGTGGGCAACCTGTGTCACTGTTTCACAGAAAAGAATTTCTTCCTAATAACCCTTCAAACCCTGCTGTTCTGTCACTGTGAAGCCATTGCATGTTGTCCTACTCCTCCATCTCTTTGTCCAAAGTCCTTCTACAGCTCTCTGGGAGCCCCTTTAGCACTGGCAGGAGCTCCAAGGTCTCCTTGAAGCCTTCTCTTTTCCAGGCTGAACATCCCCACCTTCCCCAGCCTGCCTGCAGAGAGGGGTTCCAGCCCTCAGAGCCTCTACTGGCCTCCTCTGGACTTGCCAGGTCTATGTCTTTTTGGGGACTCCAGAGCTGAAGGCAGCAGTGCACAAGTAAAAGAGTCAGATCACCTCCCTTGAGCTGCTGCCACGCTGTAGGATCAGCCCAGGAAGCATCTGGCCTTCTGCACACTTTTGTATGAGACAACCTGGGCTAGTACCCAGATCAGACAAAAATGTGAGATCAGACAAAAATTCCCCTTTCATAGACTGGTGATAGATAGCAAAAGAACAATGTTCAGTGTCAATCTCATGTTAGAGTTTAATTAATAGTACTTCCAGCACAGCCAAGAATTCAGAGCTGGTCCAACCTTGCAGTTTGAAAAATCACAGGATATTCATTAGTATATCCCTTTTTGCAGGAATAGAGCCTTGTTTGAAATAACTCTCTCTCCTGTGTGTTAGGGGGATTTTCAGTCTGCAGCTATGCTTTGATTTAAAACTTGATAATCAAAAACACTGCTTGGAAAAAGCTCTGGAAGAACTGACCTCCTCCAGTTCACGGAATCCTCAAAGGTGGATTCCAGTGACTTGTCACAGGCAGTTAGAAGTGGTTCGGGCAGAGCTTCCAGAGAAGCCACTGGAAACACAGCTTTAATGTCAGCTAGTAGAAAAGAGATACAAAGCAATCCTACTAGGGGTGAGGAAAAGGGGAGCAAGCAACACACCAGGTTTCTCCTCCTGAGCAGGTGACTTCCAAATTCCATTGGCCAAGCCTGGGAAGGGCAAAGAGTAAGTTTGGCTTTCACCTTGGAGAACAGCACTGTCAGGCTGTGACAGTCAGCCAGCACTGATTGATCACTTCCATGGTTCACAGGCCAGAACCAGCCCAAAAACAATAGGTTAAACTCTCCCTTGTTACTAGAAGAGCCCACATGAACTTTTCAGCACTGTGAGCTATTTATGGAGCACTTTGCACCCCCAGTAGAAGTCTAGGGCTCTGACAAGAATAATCACAGTGGTTTGAGTTTGAAGTACCTTAAAGCTCATCTCATTCAAACTCCCCTGCCATGGGGCAGGGACACCTTCCACTAAACCAGGAACTGGATGCTGGCCTGGAACACTTGCAAGGATAAGGCAGCAAAAGCTTCTTTGGGCAGCTTGTGCCAGGGCCTCACAAGGAAGAATTTCTTCCCACTATCCAATCTAAATCTCTCTCCTATTAGGTTTATTGCCTATTTATAGAAGTTAGTATTTGGCCCTTGTCCTATCACTAAGCACTCTGTATAGAAAAATCACTCTTTTTTATGAAACTCCCTTTTAAGTACTGAAAGGGGCTGGAAGGATTTCTTCACCAGGGATGAAATCCAACATCTTCTGCTCTAGGCAGCAACAAAACCCAAAGTAATCTGCTGTAAGGAGCAACAGGGCTTTCTGCATCTGCTCAGTAAAGGAGGTCCACAGACGGAGGCTGCCTCAGCTCCTTGTACACTCCCAGGCAAAATCCCAACCTTACATCACAAAGATTTGCTTACACTATCCTGGCTACCCCATGCAGGAAGAAGGCAGATGGTAGAACAGAATCATTAAAGTTGGAAAAGACACTTAAAATCAAGTCCAAGCCATAACCTAACTCTTCCAGGTCCACCACTACATACTTCCAGAGATGGTGATTTTCGTGTGAGTCTGCTTTTGTAGAAAAAAACCTGTGTGCTCCCCATAGGAAAAAAGGCACAACTGCAATCATACAAACTACTGCTGTAATACCAGCCATAAACCCTGCAACACTGAAGGGACCAAAGCAGCCCACTATTTTTGCCCAAGTTTATTTCTAGAAATTTGTACAAAAATTAATACTCTGTAATACAATAATCTATCAAATATGACAGATGAACATTTGTCTTTAGAGGCAAGATTCCAGGAATGTGAAGTACCATCCTCTTGCATGGAAGAAAGGCACATTTCAGAGCTCAATATACACTCAACTGAATGGTTGAAAAGGCAGGTCAGACATGCAAGTAGTGCAGTGTTTCAGGTTTACACATAAACAAATTGTACTCTCAAGAAATCTCACTACAAGCAATGTTAACATCCACGTAAACAGTTTATAAATACTTTTAAAAGTAGCTCACTTTAATTCCTATGTGTACAAAGGCTACTCCTTTACATTCACTGGATGGAGTAATTAAAAGCCATCTTCAGGCCAGAAGTTACTTCTAGATTTCCCCAAATACTTCTGGGATCCAAAGCACTTGCATCAATAGTCCCACTGCATTTTCCCTCTATGGACTACCCTAGAGGTCTGCAAAACCAGAGCTGCATGACTGCACCATCCCACAGCTCCTAGAGCTTATCCCTGGAATTTTGTGGCTGTGAAGAACTCCCATATTTCCTGCTGCAAACCTCTGTGCAAGCAGCACCTGGGACATACCTGCTTCTAAACTGACATTTCAAATACAGTGGTGAATTTACAGCCACAAAATCATCCATTACATTATGGATCAAAGTTTACCTGACTCTTCCCACTTGGTTTCCTGCACAATCAAGCATAGATGCCACACCAGGGGGATTGGCAGCCCAACTGTACTACCAGAAAGGGCTTTTCCAAAGCAGAAATACTCTTGTGCTACAAAAGCATGTCTCAGCAGGGCTCTTGCACAACACACTTCTAAAACTGCCAAGCTGCTCAAATCAACCTGCTGCTTTTTAGGTTGAAAACCAGATGCATCCTACTTTCCCAAAACTGCTTGTGCTAGTGTGTACAGTAGCTGTACAAATTTTTCTAATCCATTGCTGGTGATCCAACAGCATTATGTAGCAGATTACAAAGGCAATCATTTATCAAAATCCTCACAGCAATGGGGAGTTGTGCTTTTTTGTATAAAAAGATGTTTGTAATGGAATTTCTCTAAAGCAAAGCCTTTCTTTATTATTTTTTAAAGTGGTCTAGCAGTACTTTAAACACTTGCTTTGAAGAATACCTACACCCACACATGCTTTCAAGTACACAATGACAACTTGAACTCCTGGAAAAGATGTGTCAGTTCTGAGAAGAGGAGATGCTGCTGAGCCAGTGCCTTCAGTTGACTTCCAAGACCTCAGTCTCCGGCAGGCCAAATTTGCTCTTGTATTTGTCAAACAGTTTGATCAGGGCGTCCACATATATGCTATGGTAGAAGTCCACATCCTTCTGGGATGGATTATCAATTCTGGGGATGGTGATGGGCTCTCCAACTGATAAAAAAGGGACAAATCAACGTTAGCTTAAATGATCTCACAACCACTGTATTTGTCCTCTATGGACACAGGTATGGTAGCTCAGCACATCCATTCTGGCACAGCACAGCTTGCCATTACAGTAAAGGTTTGCCTGATTCCTCCCAGTTTTACCAGGCTCTGAAGCACAACTGTCCCACAACAAGGACACAGATCACAGCTGCAGCAATACCAGATTTGCTTTAGCTACACAAATGCCCCTACTGTTCAAAGTGCCTGGAAGCCCCCTCCTGTTTACAGGAGAGTGATAAATCCCTCCTCAATTAACAGGAGCCAAGAGTCAGTTCTTCTTATGTATTCCCCCACACACACTACAAAAGAAAAGCTGACCTTTTCTCCCCCGCCCTCAAAGCCTCACTGCTTTGGGTTAGAAGACTCAAATGCAAGTTTTAGGGTTGGCTTTAATATTCAGCTGTCAGACATGCATCCCACTGGAGCATGGCGGGCCAGGTTGCTTTGGACTTCAGCTATCCAAGGCCAAACAAAGTAGAGCTACAGCCTTTTCCCCCCAAAGAGAACTCTTGCAAAATTGCCTGGAAGCAGAACATTCATTGAAGGCTTGTAACCTCTGAAAACTTTTCTAGCTCATTCTCAGTTTTGCTGGAAGGTTTTATACAGAAAGGAAAGGCATTTTATAGTCAAGACTCCAGAACCAAACTCCAACAGGTGTACAGCACAGATTCAAATACTCTGCGACCTAGAGGCACACAGCATGTTTATGCCAAAAGCTTACCAACAGTAGTGATGGGCTTGGAGTAGGGTAACAACCCCCAGGTGTTGGAGGAGAAGAGGCCACGGCCATGAAAGATGCATGGAGCAAAGCCAATGTGCTTCTGGAACTTCTTCTGAACCCATCTTCCCCAGGAACCCTCTTCAAAGATCACCTGCTGGTACACTTCATTCTCCCCAAAGGAGTAGACAGGAACCAAGTCAGCTCTAGAAAGATACAAAGATTCAGGACTCCATCCCTGGTGGTTCATGTGACAGCCCCACACCTGTGTGTTCTGTGCTGTGTGTTCTGCCAGGCTGCACAGTTTCTGGTACCATTGCCCAGAGCTTTTTGTGAGGCACAAGATACTGACAGAAGCCAGACAGACTTGGCATGACATAACAGATATACTTTGAAGGCATACAAGAGAATTGTACTGACAATGGGCCTGTGGAACATTGTGCAGTCAGGCATTGGACATACTTCTATATATACTCAACTCCCATTTTTGATGCCATCTCCTTTCAGACACATGGGGATCAGGGGGGCTGCACAGGTCATCACCCCATACTGACACTGCCTCTCCTTGCCCTGGAAGCCTCCTGCTATCCCAGGGATCCCCCTACCTCTGTACCTTGCTTAGAGGCAGAAGCCAAAGGATACTCATGTCTGATTCTCTGGGCAAACATCCACACAACACAGCAAAACTGCAGAAAAGATAACACCTCCAAGGCATCAGCTGCTTCAGGGAACCAAATCACAGAATGCTTTGGGCTGGAGAGGACCTTTAAAGGCCATCTAGCCCTATCCCCTTGCACTGAGCAGGGACATCTTCACCTAGACCGAGTTGTTCAAATAAAAGCACCTTCCACATGGTAGCAGTAGTGCTCCAGCACTGAGGTTGCCCCTTACCCATGCCGCAGAGCCAGTTTCACAAATCCTTTCCGGTTCCTCAGTGTCACAGAGTTCTTCCCTGGGGTGCAGTTCAGGGACTCTGCTGCCCCTCCAACCACGATGATGATGGCATTGCCACTGCCATTCTTGGACAAGATGTAGTCTATGCTGTCACGGTTCACAGGACATATACCTGGGTTAAGGGGACACACAAGGGTCACACTGAGATTGGCTGGGGACTTCAGGATCTTCTCATACTTACAGCACAAAGTTTATGCCTTAATTGCAAGTTGAGTTGTCCAACTTCCCTGTGGTTAGAGAGGGTGGTATTAGCAGGCAACCTATTCCTCAACTAAGTAAGCAGTTCATAGACCTGGCAGCACTAGACTTGGTCATAAACTCCACAAACATCAGCTCAAAAGACTTCAGCAAAGATTTTCTATACCTAGTGATATCAAAGGCATTGGTGTCAGACATCCTCCCTCCATGCAAACTTTACAGTAAGATTCAGTTTACCTTTAGTGTGGAAGAAAGCAGCTGTGTTATTTTGATGGATGAGAGTCTGATATTGACCAATTCCTCAGCAAAATTAGGTAGTGGAGTAGATGTAGGAGAATATTTTAGTGATATAAAAAGAGTAAGTGGACAAACCTTTTAAGACCGATCTGAAATAATTTGAAGCTCTTGCAATTTAAGGGACAGAGTGTTTACATAAGTCCATACTCTGAGGAAAGTGTCTGTGCAGGTCTTTCCCTCTATTCCACACTGGAAAGAACAGGACCTCCCTTCACCTTTACTAAGCAATCTCTGCCCTAAAGCACCAGTCCTCACTCTGGGGAAATAAAAACCTGAAGACAGCACCTTTAATTTCTTCTGTATTGCTTTAAAAATGTGAAGAAATTTGATTGTCTGCTTTTTAAACTCTTGCTTTTATCCTACAGTTGGTGTCCAAGCTTGCTCCTGTGCCTTACTTTTTTGGCCAGGATAAGCCAAGGAGAAGTGGGATGCCATCACTTACATTCCCATCACATAACACACCTGATCTGAGTACTTTAGGTCACTGCTCCATTACCCTCATGGTATTAATTGCTTGAGCCAAGAACTAAATGATAAACAGGCCCTGGGGACTTAGACAGGACAGGTCTGCCAGCCTTGATGTCTATCTGGGCATCAGGGTCATCACCTATCCCAGCTCCAGATAAGAACAGAGCAGACCACATTTGAGTTGAGGATGAAGAATTAGTTTCTTTCAACACAGCTACATCTCTCTGACCGTTTTTCCTCTGAAAGGCTCAGACTATACTCACTGCTCCAACCTTCAACTTTGTCCCATTCTCCACACCAAAGCTCATGCTGGCTACACAAGCCTGGCAACAGATTTATGTTCAGCTCTTTCACACTTGTCAGCAGCAGAAGATTACAGCTGCTCACAGCACCAAATAGTTCCTTCAGAAAGTGCAATGAGACAGAGACAAGTGGCAATAGATAACTTCTGCTCTTCAGCACAGTCACACACTATATAGGGTTTTCTGGTCATGCCCTCATGCCTTATAGAATTCCTGCTGTACCTTAACCTCTAGTAGGCCATAAAATTAAGAATTTGTGCTACTTGTAAACCGACTATGCACATTCGTACAGTGTTAAGATTCGTTATAATTCCACCTAGAAGTGGTTTGTCCACAGAAAAAAGGATTGAGGGAATTATCAGCACTTTCCAAGTAATGTCAAGGCCTTTGTATCACTTTGAGCACCCTTAAGTTCTAGTATAGGAAAGTGAAGACAAATTAGGGCTTTCAGAAGGTTAACTTCATCACACCTGTAGTCTTGCTTAGATCCTAGGAACAGAGGAAGCACAGTTTTCCTCTGGTTTAAGCACAATGCTCAGGGATAGCCAAGCCAGCAATGATGTTGCTAATGCCTACTCCCACGTTCCTTCCAAAAAGGAGAAAGCAGCTCTGGCTGGCCACAAGACTTGTCTGCCAGTCATACTAAACGGATTGAAGATGATTTTTTAAGATATAAAAAGGCTACATGGAAGCTTCAGCAACACAACTAAATTTACAGATGTGACAGACTGGAAAGCAGATCCCAGCTTCTCATGTGCTGCTGTCCTGTGAATTCCCAAATTATGAACTTCACACAGCAACTAACATCAGTACAGGAAGATAAAAACCAGCTTGAGATACTGCCCTTTCTACATAGGGACAAACATCTTTTCTGCCCTAGATCCAGTTAGTTTTTCTCTCCCTCAATTAAGACAGTAAACTCAGCAATAGTCAATTCTAACAAGTCAGAGTCAGGTACAGCTACTCCTATATTGTCTTCCCAGCCATAATACTTATTAAGATACCTGTTTTAAAGTCTCTTATTAGTTAATCAGTTCCAGCAACAGCAAACAGGTTACTGGATTGTTCAATTCAGTCTTTAAGTGTTACTCCCTTACCTCTATCTAATTGACAGGCATCCTCACTCTGAAGAGGAAGCTCAGGCCATGCAAGAACACTTTATTGGTATTTTGAACACTGCTTCCTCTGCCCAGTCATAACTTACAAGCCCTCCAGCATTAAAATCCTGGCCTCCATTAAAACAGACCTAATAATGTAATCCAGCACACTTAATCATCACTGCATAATCCATCTACAGGAATACTTTCAGGGAAGGGGCTCTCTGAACAGCTGGCATCCTGCAGTATTTCTGGCTCTTTACCCCTGGCAAGCACCCAGCAGTATGATTGGGTGCAGACAGCATCCAACACCACCACAAAACACAGATGTGTGACAAGGCATGTGGTAGTGAGCCCAGCAGCTGAGCTGGCCATGGTTACTCAGTATTTTCAGTCAGTGCAACTTCTTCCTGTACCTTCACACAATAACTAGGACAAGTTGGTTCCATGTCTCCACCTTCCACAACTACAGCTGTCAGGTATCTTTACTATGCTTTTGGACAAGAGTATCCTAGAGTTAAGGATGAACAGAGAGGAGCAGCAGTCCCTGCAGCCCAAACTAGTCATTCACAGAATCACAGAATGATTTGGGTTGGAAGGGACCTTAAAGATCATCCAGTTCCAACTCCCTGCCAGGAACAGGCACACCTTCCACTAGATAGGATTTCTCACATTTATTCACAGCTTCCTCTTGACAACTATATGAAAGCAACATATAGGTGATGCTACCAGCAGGAAGTGGTTATGTGAGCTTCCAACACAGCTTTCCACTTGAAAGAAGTGACGAGAGCTCAGAGCCAAGAGCATGAGCAGAGATGGCAGAGTGTGATTGCGCTTACCACCAGACATTAAGTAGTCCCTCAATATGGGCATCCTGAAGTTCCCAGCCAGGGTAGCAAGGTAGGGTCGAATCCCAGGGAATTTCTGGCTGACACCCGTGGCCTCTGTGCTGAAGTTGCAAAAGGCACCCAAGCCCATGATGCCATGTGGATGGTACCCAAAAATGTAATTCCTGGTGGTCAGCAGATTGTGGGTTTTAACCAGCTAGGAAAGAAAAAAAAGAGCTCAGTTGAAGATGGGTATTTTCAAGTAGTAAATAAAAACAGGAGAAGCAAGAAAGTCATATCCCCCAGGTTTTGTTTCTCTTCCCATCAGGGAGAAGAGCCTAAGAGCTCATGTATGGGCTGTCCTGGATTTCAGAGATTTCTCTGGTAGGAGCAGCCATTTAGACTTCAGTTTCCTGAGCAGAGGGAGCAGGATAAACAAGCTGATCTCTGACACAAGAAGCCTGCCAGCCAAGTAGGAACAGTGCATGGGTTGCTGCAGCCTAGGCCTTTTGCTTCTCTACTCCTTCCTAAGGAATTCTTACACACCTCTTGCCTGAGCCAACCAAATTCTTCAGTTCTGTAGCCACAGCTACACCTCCTTCCAGGCCCTCTCTCAGCATATTAGTGGCTCAGATCCCAGTATGAGGGAGAAAGAGCATAAACATCCCTCCCTCATAGCAGAAGCAAGTTCACTTAATGCCTGAAAAAAAAAGAGCCAATTAGTTAATGGGCCTGTTGGCCACCTTCCAAGTGGGAAAATGTGCAGAAGGGTGGTAACCACTGGAAACTATCCCTCCTTTTAAGAGTTCTGCCCTGACCTACATGCCAAAGGGTCAACAAGACACCTCAAGCCATCTCTGATTACTGCAGGGCATGCTCTAGGAGTTGTAATCATATTGTTTTCAGGCTGTGCAATATTCCTAACCATTTGCTCCTCTGTTTGCACAGCATGGACTCTCCACAGCTGTCTTAGCTAGCACAGAACAACCCATTCCCTGGTACCACTACTGCCAGAGGGGCTTTTTTG
Source organism: Rhabdornis inornatus (assembly GCA_013397075.1). Lineage (NCBI taxonomy): Eukaryota > Metazoa > Chordata > Aves > Passeriformes > Rhabdornithidae > Rhabdornis > Rhabdornis inornatus. The sequence goes on along the minus strand of VWZS01002160.1, from coordinate 915,571 downwards.
ATGCTATAGGTAGCAGCAGCATCCCATGTGTCAGAGCATCTTCCCCAGACAGTACACATGCAGTCTGAGGAAGCACACAGCACAAAACACAGCAGGGTTCCTGCATCATCCTACAAAAACAGAGATAAAATTTAATTTTTTTCCATATGTTAGAGTAGTTAGTGTTGGAAGAGACCTTAAGGATCATCCAGCTCCAAACCTCTGCCATGGGCAGAGACACCTTCCTCTAGACCAGGTTGCTCCAAGCCCTGTCCACCCTGGCCTTAAATACATCAGGGGATGGGGCAGGCACAGCTTCTGTAGGCAGCCTGTGCCAGGACCTCACCACCCTAAGAATCAATAATCTCTTCCTAATATCTAATCTAAACATCTCCACTTTTCAGGCTGCAATATTGCCACTTTTTGCCAACTGCAACACCCCAGGCAGCTCTCAGACCTACAAGCTGAAGCTTTGGCACCCCATCCCTTGAACTGTATATGCAAAGGCCACTCTGCATCAGTTCCCATAGGAGAAAAAGCCCACAGACTTCCAAGATGCCACACCAGCATTACCCACCCTGCTGCCTTGGACAAGAAGTGTTTTGGCACTAGGCAAGTTCATTCTGTTGGATCACACTACAGTGAGCTGAAGTACCATTGCAACACACTAAAGCAGCAAGCCCAGAAACTTGATTCCCTCCTCCCCATTCTCAGCCTTGCCCCCAGATGAAGCTACAGCTCCTGTGCTATTTAAAACAGTGGCTGTGATATAGGCATGATGCTGCAGCACGTTCTGCAAGTTGACTGGCCTCTTCACAATTTCCTCTGGCTTTGAGGTCATGTAGAGCTCCAGGAAGAGGGCACAGAGGCTTGTGGTTACAACAGCTCTGCAGAGCCCCACTGCCTATATTACACCAAGTCATTCTTTCATCCCCTTTCCCTTCTTTCCCAATCAGTAAATGACTTTGCTTTCACTTCCCAGGGTAGGAGGGCTGTCCCCTCGATGAGTTACAAGAAACAGACTAAAGACCAAAAACCAATCTCCAGGAAAGAAGCAGTGATATGGTAAGCAACCCCTCCATCTCTCAGTTCTTGCTCAGCTGTAGAGACGTCTTCAACAGGCTACCCAGGCAGTGGTGGACTGCCCATCCCTGGAGGAAACTGAAAGCTTTGTGGATGTGGCACCTGGGCACATGGGTTAGTGGTGGCCTTGGCACTTCTGGCAGAATGGTTGGACTTGTTCTTAGGGGACTTTTACAACCTAGACAATATTCTGACTTTTTGACTACAGGCCTGGTAGATACAGACACGTGGCTTGGGCTGGACAAGCAGCAGACACTCTTTCCTTAAAGCTACTGTCAGAGCAAGGTGATGATTTCCAAGCCTCATCTCTCACTTGCACCAAGCACAGCTCCTTTTATAGGAAAGACAGCTGAAAGAGGGTTTGTCCTTGTCATCCGGGAGCACGAGGCACCTGCATGTAGAGCTTGGCAGAGCCACACATACGGAAGACATGCTGTCCTCCTGCTCCAGCCCCTCCACCACGTGCAAGGACACCCAGATCCCAGTGGAGCCCATTGCTCGGATACCTCATAGGAGTCCCAGCCAAGCTGCAGCCTTATCACTGTGGATGTTTTCCAAGAGCTCCTGTTAGAGTCATAGGGTTGGCAATACCCATGACAATCACCCACACCACTGCAGGAGCTGGGCAAGGGGAATTCAGGGATCCAACTAACCAATGGCAAGGGAGAAGGGCTGAGATTTAGCCTGGTATTCATACACTTGTGCTTTTCCCCTGTTTGTCCTATGCAGGCTGCCAGTGCCCTCTACACCTGTCCCACAGCACAGGGGCACACAGAAGGTAAACATGCACACTGCAGGTGAGGGTCAGTCTATTCTCCCAGGTAGGAAGTGACAGGACAAGAGGACACAGCCTCAAGTAGCACCAAGGGAGGTTTAGATTAGCTATTAGGGAAAAATTACCCAAAAGGCACTGGATTAGTTGGACTCAATCTTCAAAGTCTTTTCCAACCTTAGTGACTGTATGTGTTCTTCCACCCAAGTCAAGCCAGGGAACTTAAGACCAACAGACATTAGACAGGGCTGGGCACTTCTCTGCAAGTGGAGGTCTTGAATCTGCTAATGCACAAACTCAGCCCAGGGAGGGTCTGACCTGCCAATACCTTCATTTCTCCCTAAATTTAATCTAGAAGCAGGAATTTTTGAAGTAGAGTAAATCATGTATTTCTAGACTCCAGCAAGAGTGAAGACAGTGAAGTGCACAAGATGGGGCTTTGGATCTAGAATGCATTTAAAAGGTCCCTTCCAGCTCAAACCATTCTATGATTCCATGCCTCTCTTCAGGAGGCTGATGACTCACTGCTGCTTCTTTGAACCCCTCCCCTTGAGAGGCAAACAGTGTTATCAGGTTGCCTCAAGGAATTGCTGTAGCTGTCACTGAATGACACTATTGCACCTCTGTTCTGAGCCCCCAGCTGTTTTCTTTTTCTGCCTTCAAGGTCTTCTCCAGTCCCACACACCTCTTTGGAGCCTCGGTGCTCCCCGTGATGAGGCAGAGTCAGCACATCCCTGCTGCATCTCAGCCAGACAGTCAGTACTGGAAGTGAAGCTGAACCTTTGCTCCCAGAGAAACAGGTTTGGTCTCTAACAGCAGCTGGGAGCAGATGTGTTAGTGCAATGGGCAAAGTTCATCCACCTGTCTAATAATAACAGATTTCTTTACACAGAACTAGGCCGGCCTATAGAAGCAGTAAGCCAGTGCAATAGTGTAAAGGAAATGAGTGTTAATATTTAAGTGCCAGATACAGCTTAAGGAACCATATTGCCAATTTTATTTTCAGGAACAGTGGCACATTCAGTAGTGGAGAAAGGGGACTGCAGAACTACTGCTGCTCAGCACCAGGAGCCAAAGAGCAGGAAGAAAATCAGTTGTTTGGGTGGGAGCTGAGCGGCACTGACCATGGAAGCATGCAGAGAGCAGAAAACCAGAGCTCATCCTGCAAGATCCAAGCAGCAGCCTCATGAGCAGGTAAGCCTGCAAAACAACCCAAGATCTGCACTTAGCTGCATCACACCCAGCAACGCTGCAGAAGAAATTATCTTACCTTCCCAAGAGTGCAAGCCAGGACCTGAATACTGGGACCCTGTCAAGCTCCTAGTATTATATATGTCACAAATTCAAAGAATAGCTTGGGTTGGAAGGTACATTAAAGTTCAGCTTGTTCTAACCCCCTGTCACAGGCTGGAACACCTTCCACTACACCAGGTTAGGACAGAGCAATCAAACCGTTCTATTTCCATTCTGTAACTCATGTACAAGAATTAAGGAGGAGCTTTGCCAGGAAGCTAGCCAAGACAAAGAATACAAGACAAAGTGAGGGAAAAAAAAGACTTCAGGCAGAAATTCCTGCTCTGGCCAGATGCCCACTCTCCCACTGCAGTGAGTGGGTCTCCCTGCACACACCTCAAGTGCTCACAGTCTGACAAAGATGAGCCAAAGGTCTGAAGCCCTGGCTACCTGGAGTCCTGTTGCATATGGGGATGTTCACATGCTCAGCTTTACCCAAACAAAACCTTTAGATCATGGCACTCCCAGCATGACATCCTCAGATCATCAGTGTGTGCTTAGGAGGCTGCTGGGATCAACAGTATGAGATGGAGATGGTGTTTGCAGATGATGTCTGCCCCAGTCCAGCCCCATGCATACAGCTGCAAGGGCTTGGGCTTCACCTGTCACTTCAGGTCCAGGACTCTGTTCACTGGAACATTCCTCAGCTGCTTCATGCACTGCTTAGCTTAAAGCACTATTTACAAGGCAAATAACCAGCAGATAAACTTAATTTTCTAGTGCCCTAAAATTGCTTATTACTGTCAGAGCAGCTACATGAAGTCCCAGAGAATGCAGCCAACCACTGCTCATGCTGAGTAATTGAGCCAGATTCAGGCTGCTTTCCAAATCCACCTTGTATTACAAAACATGACCTCATCTCCAGGTATGTGTACAACAGTCCTGGTGTTTCAGCCTGGCAGGCACTGCTGACTCCAGTGAGACCAGCCTAATCAGCACAAACATTGAAGCAGAGCTTGACTCTCAGGCAGCTGCTCTAATACAGCAATCCAAATAGGAAGAAACTCTTCCCTGTGAGGTTGGTGAGGCCCTGGCACAGGTTGCCCAAAGAAGCTGTGGCTGCCCCATCCCTGTGGGGTGCTCAAGACCAGGGCTTGAAGCAACCTGGTCTAATGGAAAGTGTCCCTGACCACAGCAGAGGGGTGGAATGAAATGAACTTTAAGGTCCCTTCCAACTGAACTGTGATTTTGTGAATTAAATCAGAGCTGATAGCCCAACACAGCTGGTACCTGTGCAGGTATGGTGCAGCTACCACAGCTCTATGTGCAGACTCTGCTGGAGCCAAGTTCAGCATTACAAGTGCCACCAGTGTGACTATCACTGGTGTGATCTGTCCTTGCAGTGCTCAGCAGACACATGGCACAGGATGAGATGCAGCAGAGGACTGCCCTGACAAACCAGAAGTCTGGGACACAAACCAAGCCCTACTGAGCCATTACACAGATCAGGATCCAGTAAAAGGGACTTCTGCAGAGAGAACATTCAAACAAGTGATCCTCTGTAGACCCATCTCCCTCTTGGCCAAGAACAGGTAACTAGTTTAACCCAGGAGTTCCCATGCTCTTAGCAAGCCCAAGGCATTCTGGTTCTCGGTACCACTCCTAAAACCCAGAGATATTGTTCATACTGATTCATGGTTCATGTACCAGTCTCGTTTTCTCTGCAGAAAACCACCTCTAGCACCTCTCTACCCTAAGATCCCTGTAGCAGCTTTTATCAACCCTGCAGACAGCTGTCTGTTCCCCCAAAACATGTGCAGGAGTCATCTCCCAGCTGTCAGCCCTCCTGTTCTGCCCTTTGCATGTGAATTACCAGTGGATTCCATAAACCTTGCACAACTCCTCCCCCTTAGTGAGGAATTACAGAGGCAAAAGAATTACACTCATAAGGAGTTCTCACAAATGGGCTATGTGAACTAGCAGTATTCATTTTAAAACTGCAGCAAAGTTCAGCTTATCTACCCCATCTCATCTCTAAACCTACTTAAACAACCCAGCTCTTTGACAAACTTTTAATACCCACAATGAATCTGACCTGCAGGGCTTCTGCAGAGCATATTTCTAGGAAGACAAGGATAAATGTGCCACCACAGGAATGATGAAACAGCAGAACCAGCACTACAGGTGACCCTTTGGAATCAAGTCCTCAGCATAACAGAGCCCACCTCAACAATAGCCAGGGCAGCAGTGTTTAGTGCAGCACTGAGGACTTGGTACTAGAACACAACACATCTGAGACCCATCTTCAACAGCAGAGCCTGCTCAGTTCTCTGTCAGCCATGAGACCCAGGCTGACTTCCAGCCTGTGCAGGCAGAATGAATTTTTCCATGTACGCTTAGGCTTGCCAAGAATTACCTGTTAACAACAGTAAGTTTCATGGTGAACTTGGCAGTGCTGGGTTAATGGCCAGACTTGCTCTTAAAGGTCTTTTCCAACCTAAATGGTTCTATGTTTCTAAGAGTACAACAAAAGGCTTGTTCACCAGCAGCACGTTCAGGCACCCTGAGAGTTCAAGTGACTTTGCAAAGGAAGAATCCAGTCTAAGCTGCTTTGGCATCCTGCTGGAATTGGATTCCCTGTTCCTTTCTGAGGCTGAACTGTCTTGGGGACAGGTAGCTCAAAAGCCATATCAAGGTCCCTCCCTCATACTCAAGCTGAATAAAACTTGCCAGCAACCTTACATAATAGTCCTTTCAGCTGTGTGCCCTTCCAAAGGGATCAAGTTCCCTCCTAGCCGAATTTGACCCCTGCTCCCTTCCAAGTCATCCAGCTAATTCTGCAGTCCCAGAGCAGTCTGGCAGCCCTGTCCTCTTTCTGCAACACGTCTGAACCAGCAGGAAAAATACAAGTATATGGTGAGCAAGTTACAAGCTTGAGAACTGAAGCTATTCCCACTGCAGGAAAACCCACTTCTCCAAAGCAAATAAGACTTTTGAGGACAAATTCCAATGCTCCCTGAGAAGTCCTAAGACTTTTGGTGAACAGGGGTCCCAGATATTCTGGCTCAATACATCCCAGAGCAGAAGTGTTACTGGAAAACAGGCAAAAACTGAGCTAGATTTTATGATTTATGAGAGGGGAACAGTGTTAGGGTCAGGCACTACACAGGACTGCTGCAGCACAGAAGAGAATCACAGAGTGATTTGCATTGGAAGGAACCTTAAAGATCATCCAATTCCAATTCCCTCCCACAGTCAAGGACACTTTCCACTAGTCCAAGCCCCATCCAGCCTGGCTTTGAACACTTTGAGGGATGAGGCAGCCACCACTTGTTGGGACAACCTGTGCCAGTGTCTCCAGAAGCTGGAGATAAAGGATTGCAGATTGCTTCCAAGAATATGGTAAGACCACTACAAACAGCAGATTCTGGCAATCACATTGTCACTACTGGTGATACATTTTAAATTTTCTAATCACAGCTGCCACAAACACCAGTATGGCAACACTGAGCCATGTCCTGCTTACAGTTCAGTGTCACAGATAGACTAGTACCAGTACAAGACACTAAAGTAGTTAAATCCCAGGGTACAGAGTTAAACTTTTACTTACTCTTATTGGAAAATAATCCCTGAAGTATCTCCATATGGCCCAGTTTCTCACCCACTGGGACCTTCTCCCCCCTGTTGAGAAAAATGAATCATGTTTTTAAAGCTCTTTCCACATGGCTGTCCAAGAAAAAGCCTAAAGGACTCCAGCATCTGCTGTCTCACTAGAGGAATCAAGACTAATTCCTCCACTTGGGACACCTGCATCATTCACTGAAATCAGTGCACAGTCTGGAATACAAGGTACCCCAAGCAAATTAGGGCCTGACTGCAAATTCCCAGTAGACAACTGTACAATTCAAACTAGAAACACTCAGATTCAACCTTTGGCAAAGGCCAAAATCCTGGATGATTTCAGTTATCTTGAAGCAATGGAGAACTTACTCATGTGGCCATAAAAGTAGTTGCCAAAGCTTGTTACCACTGCTGATTCCCAGAGTGGGCTTCTGCAGGTTTGATTTTCTTCTGAAGTAAAGTCTTCTGCTTAATTTGAAGCAACACTAACTCCATAGAGGAGCCACCTCTTAATAATCACATCACAATCTAAACCTTGCAAGACCTGGAGAGGACAGAAAGGTCTTGAATCTTTAGATCTTTCTGAACTATGTCTTATAAATATGTTAGTAAAAGCCAGCAATGGCACAATAGTAGTGAATATTAAGTTTGTATTGCCCTCAACATCAGTGAAACCTGGAGTCACTGCTCATGCTGAGGGCTGACATTTAAATGCTTCACTGAATAATGCTTTTGGCCAGTGATTCAGTCAAACTCCCACTAAGAAAGGAAGTCATCCATTACAAGGAAGTACTTCTTTAACCAAACATGGAGACAGGGACACTTTAAGAACAAGGATCTGTTCTGCAATATTTACCTTTCTTTGGTGTATTCCAGTCAAATACCAGCCAAGCTAAATATAGAGCAGCAATCGCCCAGCAATCTGTGCACAGTATGTACATGAGGATTAAAGTGCAAGCAATACCTGGAGACGTGCAAGAAAGAAGAAAACAAGGTTGCATCAGGTATTGGTCTCCATTTACACCCCTTGCCTTTTGACTCTTCTATGCTGAAATCTTAGTCTCAGTCTGGTGTCATTAATCCTCTATCAAATTGGATTTGGCTAAAAATCCCTTATGTAGGGCTGAGGCAGCTTCCTCCAGAGCTCAACCTTCTCTTAATGGTGCCTCCAGGCATCTCTGATATCTCCAGGTAGGGCAGCTGCTTGATAAGCACCAAGATTTCTTTGTTTTTTCCCCACAGCTACACACATCTCCCACAGGATACACCAGCTCTGCATCAGCCATCCCACCAGGGTGCCAAGGATCCCACCCACAAATGGCATTGTCATTGTTAGCACAAACTGATTGGGGAAGGTAGAGTGAGACATGCTGAGAGCAGTCACTCTCCAGTTTAATTATTATCTATCCAATGAAGGAGAGCAGCCCGAGATTTCACATAATCCAAGTACCCAGGGACAAACAGGCTTTACTCTTTTACTGGTCTAACACAAACATTTCTTGCCCATCTCTGGTACTTCCTAGAAGGAGACCAAGTCAAGAGGAAGGCATTCCTGTTGCAATCATTTGCATCAGCTACCAGCTGCTTCTAAGAAATTTCTGTGGATATTCCCATGAGCGAGCCAAGTAAGACATTTCCAATTGTTTCAGCCTCATTTGCACAATAGACAGGCATGAGCTAAATATCAGTCAGCCTTTCCATAGCTCTTATGCTTTTCTAGAGCCAAGAAAAGTCATTTATAGTTGCAAATATCAATGCAACTGGTTTACAATATCCACACACCCCAGGAACTACACTGCTGCAATACACATCCAGTAATTAATGCTTATGTAAAAGTTAACATTTTTGCATTAAAATCCATCCAGAATTACAGCCAAAACCCTTTTGCTTTAGGCCAAAAGGTGTTACCCATGACAAGGAAAGTGAGAACCCATTGCAGCACAGAGATGATTTGGAGTTGTTTCTCTACTTTGGATTTCAAGAGCCAGAACAAATCCTGCAGAGCAGAAAGAATGCTCGATCCCGTGCCTAAAGAAAGAAAAATAAAAGAAATAAAGTTACATTTGCACACTGAGCAAAAGGAAGAATATTTTTCCTTTGAAATAGAATCATAGAAGGAAGGCTCATCAAGTCCAACTTATTTAGTAAGAGGTTTCAGATAAATGTGCACTTTGCTTTTAGAGCAAGGCTTGCTAAAAGCTAATATTTTCCATGGAGTTTGGGCATCCTGGAAGAGGAAGGATTGCCATGTGCCAACATGCAGCTTTTTCCAGAATACTCGAGGGGATTAATGGGTAACCATCAGTACCCAGCAAGCCTCTGTTCACTTGACCATAAAAATGCAGAGGATGTTAACACATGGTTCCTAACACATACCCTCACCTCAAACTGCCAGTTCCTGGAAGTGGTGCTTGATAAGAGCAAACTCCATGAGCTCATAGTAAGATAAAGATCAGCTGCTTCAAACCACAGGCAAGCAGACACCAGGCTGTGGTCGGAGCTATTCTCATCCACAGTTCTCAAGGGCTGTTGCACAACTCCCAGTGCTGTTCAAGGAAAGCTCTGTGCTCCAGCCTTACTCAGCACAGCCCAAGGGCTAGTTGAGCAACACCTCAACATACAACCCTGAGGATCCACAGCTCCACGAGTAAGGAAAAAGGAAAACTATCAGCACTCCTAAAGCAGTAAATAAGAAGAAAGGAGCTGAAAGCCACTCTTGTAGAAGCTCAAGATATTCAAGCAGGGAAAAACCCAAAAGTGAGTAAAACACTGAAAACGCTTTCTATATGAAGAACCACCCACTGCAGCTTTCGGCAATACACAACCCCCGGAAGAAAGCACTTGCAAGTGGGTTTTCCTTCACTTTTCTTCATTACTTTATTTACAAGCACTGGCCAAAATACAAATCATGTTCATGTGTATTTACATATTTCCTTTTGTATTTAAGGATCAGCCTGTTATTAGGACTATGAAAGAAGCTATTACATTGAATAGGCTCAGTTCTTGCTGACAAGACATGACCCTGCTAGTGGTAACAGCATAGCACTCAGTCAAAGTGATTGAAAACAGCTTCTCTAGGTATAAGCAGGCACTAGGATTTTTGGTAGTTTCCACAAAGATACTCTCACTGCTACATCCTTTAAATATATGAAGCAACTGTTTCATAGGAATGAGGGTCAATTTAGATTAGACAAGGAAGAATTTTTTTATTATGAGGCTGGTGAAACACTGGCACAGGTTACCCAGAGATGCCTCATCCCTGGCAACTTTCAGGGGGGAGCCACACCAAAGGCTGCAGTCTAAATTTAGAGAGACCACCCAGTTCAGACCCTTGGTTCTGCTTAGACCATGCTACATGGACAATCCCAGTCGTGTGCTGGGCATTACTCTAAGCAGACCAAGTTTTAGGCTGGGATAGATCATACCACTACAACTGCCAGTAAACTGAAACCTACAGCACTAATCCAGGCTGAAGCAGCAGCTAGAGTTGTAGGCAAGCTCTATTTTACAATATCATATAGTGCAGTATTAAGAATGAATCCAGCAAGTGATTCTCCTGTTTCTGAGGCAAGACAGGGGAATATGTTGAGTTAACATTCTGTCACCATGCATTGACTTGCCACACTAAGGTATCTAAACAGTGAGATTCAGCAATCCCATGGTATAAAATCTAGCAGAAAATCCCCAAATTTGGGTAAGGGACAGACTTCACCCTGTTTTTCACAAAGCCAATTGCCTTTTCAAGGGTAAAAGAAACCTTTGGGTTTGGAATGGCTTGTATTTGAAGAGACCTTTATATCTCATCTCAATCCAATGCCCTGCCATGGGCAGGGATACATTCTGCTAGATCAGGTTGCTCAACTCTTGCAGAGGGACCACAGCTCCAGGAACTTGCTGTCCCAAAAACCTTACAAAACTGCATGTGGACAGAATTGATGTAGACTGAGGATTACCAGGTACAAGTTTAAAGACAGCATTTAGCAATTGTGGTGTCACTGGACATATGTCTATGTCCTTAAAAGGAGCCAAAAGTCTTAGAGATTATTTGTGATTCACAATAAAAGCCCAGCCCCATGTAATTTTTTTTCTTTGAGTACCTGCATTTACACTACCAAACCTCTTTGGCTGGATAAACCCAACACTCCAGCCTTGGATCAGCTAAATCCCTATCCTCTTCCCAAAGAGAACAACTGTTTATCCCTCTAGATGAAAATTTGTACTTCTGCATTTTCTAGATGCTTGAACAAATTGTAGGCATTGGCAGCCCTGTAAATAGACCAGTATTGGGTAGCACAAGTCAACCTGTCAGCTGGCTTTTCAAGCCACATAAAACTCACATTCAACTCCTACAGTGGTTTGGGAGACAGCTCTAAGCACCTGTCCTTGGATAAGTGTCCTGGGTCAGTTACTTGTTGAAAGCAAAGATACCCTTCAAAAAGAACAAAATTCTCCACACCAGAAAAGTCAGCAGTTACCATGGCCTGAATATTAACATTTAGTTCCCAGTTAGGAAATGAAAGATTCCCAGTTGGAAAGGAATGGCCAGTCAACCTGGCAAGTTCATCAGGTCTTTGCACCAAACCTGCAGACTCTAGATTATTAACCCATTTCATCAACCAGGCATTTACAGATTTTAGTGCCAAGACAGCCCTTTGCAGAGAGTCCTGAGCTTCCTTTTCATCATGTCAGACCTGACACCGTGTATTCAGGTCCCCATGCAAGTCTTTTCTCCTTTCAGCTTCAGCAGCCATTTTTGGAAAGACCCCCCATGCTCTGGAGAACCAGGCCAGTTACTAGTGACACAGAGCAGAAGAGCCTGGACAAGTCAACAGAAATGGGGGGAAAGGGGGGTTGGCACTCAGCCACAGAAGAATAATCCAACACTGTCACTTGGCTTCAGTCCATTAGAGAAAATACTTCCTCTTAAGGGCTCACCATCATTTAATTCCATTTAACATCAAATGCAGGAGTTGCTACCAAGGAGATCCTGGAGTCAGCAAATGCTTTGACCAAGCATTTGACTCCTGCAATATGGACTCAGCATCTGGTGTTCTTCTAGCACAGTTTATTTCAGATAAATTACACAAACAACATTTATCTAGACAGGGAAGTAGAATCAAAGATCCCAAGAGTGGCAGTAAACAGGACTTCATACCTGGACACCAGAAAAACCCAACTGACAGGACTTAATTAAACGTCAGCCAAAGCAATTAACTGAGAAGTACAAGTGTTACATATAGTTAAAAATACACTGAAACCTTGTTAAAGCCAAGCTTCATCTGCCACCTTTTCCAGAAAACCAGCATGTTAATTCTTGGCCAAGAATTAAACTGCTTCATATAGGTTATTTAGAGGAAAACTGTATTAGAGCCATCAAAGCATTAGCAGTAAATAGACATTTTGAGCTACATATTTGGCAGAGAAGCTGAAGTTGGAGGCATAGCAAAGATAGCTACGAAAAACAGATCAGTACCAGAATATTCAGGACTCAGCATCCCATGCAAGAGCAGGAGCCAACACAACACACTGGTGCACCTATAAAAAGCCCTTGAGCAACACAAGTTCTTTTGTGTATTGGGTTTACCTGGGTGCCCCAAGCACAAGCATATTCACTATAGAGTAAACAATTTGTTAAGAAAATAATTGTTACGTGAGGTCATAGGTTGGAGACAGACACACAACAAACAGTTTGGGTTATTGTTCCAAAACATCTTTTATATGGGGTTCAAAATTCCTAGGCTTAGACAACTGACTGGTCGGAGTCTCAATACCACCCAGTTCCCTGACTAATAATATATCTGCATCCAAGATAAAACAGAATCAGCAGAAGCCTCCTCTAAGTTTAAATCCAACCTATCATTGCCCACTCAGACTTGTTTACTTCTCTTCTATAACAAACTAAACTAACCAAATTAGTTATACTGTTATAGCCAAATTTATCTGTCCAGCTACAGATCAGCTGTGCTGTAACAAATTATGAGTAACCAGCACAGAGTATACTTACCCTGCCCTGTACACAGCTTTAGAAGAGTTTGCTCCTGTCCCAGGAAGCTACTCAATCCCATATTATCTGCAGTACATTGTAACTACAACTGGAGATCAACAGTATTGTTAACAGGGGCATGCAAATAAAAATTTGTATCAGTTCTTTTAGAAAGGAGCTGGGATTCTCCAGACCCAGTAAACCTATCTGTCATGACATTTCTCACGTTAGTTATGCATTTACTCACAGCACTAAACTCAAGTCTCCACACTCACAGCTGTATGTAGGTTAAAGTGATGGAACCACAAGACCCCTCTGTCCCAGACCAGCCAACAAGCTTAGATTTAGGTTAGCAAGACTGAACAGGTCTGGACAAGAGAAAATGACCCATCCTACTACAGCTCATCAGTGTGTCCAGAGCACATGAGAGCTCTGAAAGAGGGGTTTCATGTGAGCAAGCCCAGACCTCCACCTCCCAAGCAGCTCTGTCAAGAGAAAACACCTCATTGCAGCCAGCCAGGATCCTGTTCTCCCAAAACAGGAGCACCCAGGCTGCCCACCCCAGAGCAGAACTGAACTCTGGTAAACCTCACATGCAGTGTAAGACAAACTCCATGGTAAAGCTAAGCAAAATCACCTTCCTCATCCCAAACTTCTGACTGATGAAGCAACATTAGAAAAGACACTTCAGCACAGGACAGCCTTTCGATGTTCCAGCCACACTGGCATCTTTCCTCAGGAGAGAGGGATGAGACAGACCTCCTTGCTGCTCTGCCAAACACAAGAAGGAGACCTCCTGGGCATCCTACAGCCAAAGTCAGGCAGGTCAAGATGAGGAGACCACAGCCCCTCCTACATGCCCAGGTGTCTCAGAGCATCATCCAACCCTAGGCATTGGTCCAAGATCTGCTCTGATTTTTCCAATGCTGGGTTGATATCAAAGGACATTCCTCTGCATATATACAGGGATAGATAGAGGTGGATGCCTGCGCTGCTTTTTTTTTTTTTGCTTGTATTTAAATAGGATCAGACTTAATTTAGCCAAATTTATAAGCACCAGGACAAAATCAGATGCCAGGAAAGCAATAAGACTAAAGGACAGTATAAGCCATTCAGATGCTCATCCCAAAGTCAGGCCTTTGTACATGCATGATACTTGGAAAAAAAAATTCAGGGAGGTAGGAAAAAACAGAAGTCTAGTGGGTTTGTTCTACACGTCCTCTGTAGTGGGAGATGTTGTCCAACATGATCAAGCAGTACATAAGGTCTCATGAATGAACCTCTACACCACATCACCTCTGCCAGTTTTGATCTGCAGGGTCTCACATCACTGACCCCAAAATCCAGTCCGAGTCAGAGCTCTTCTGGGAGGCACCTGGATTTGGCTTTGAAGCCAGTCCTGTGCTCTCCTGCCCAGGCAGGCTACAGCACTGGCAAGGAGCTGGTGGATGTTGCAGTCACCAAGGCAATATCCTGAGTCTCCCCAGGCAGAAATAAGTTAAATTAAGTAAAAAAGCACATATATCACTGCAGGATCCCCATGAGGTGCCTCAGAGGAAAACTGACCTGAAGAGAGTTAAGACAGCTTTCCATCACTAATCAGGATTATCTAGAGATGAGGCCAATCACTGTCCCTAAACCACACTCCATTTTGAATTATGCATGTGTCCTAGATCCACCATTAACATGCCAGTGCCAACAAGGTGGCTGCTGAGGTCTCAGGTCAACCCTACATATTTTATAGGTTTCCTGAATTATTTACTCTCTGCACTTAGTTTGCAGTTAACTCTCAACATAACAGTTCACATGCTGCTAATTCAAATGACCTTTCTCAACTGAAAATATAACTTGTCCTCTGTTAGTCATGCAAGCAAGCCAAGTTATTTTAAGAAACAGATCTGAACACACACATGCAGGTCTTCTCTCCAATCGGTTCACAACTGATCCTTCAGATCAATCTCTAATATCCTTCTGGCTGAGATGAGCACCAGCAGCCCTACACCCAGGACTGGGCAGGACAAGTGCAAAAGCAAGACCTCAGAGATTAATTCACCAGGTTCACGTCCTTTCAGCTCTGCTAATGATTTGTTTAATCAATCCACTTCACAGGTCTCTTGATCCCAGGAGGTATTAGCAGTTTCACAACACAGAGCAATCACTCAAGGAGCTTCCACAAATCACAGGGTAAATCACCATCCACCTGCATTTTCACCAAAGCCCCCGCTGTTTGCAAATCCTGGCCTTTCTCTAGGCAAGCGGAGAAGATACAAAACTCTATCCAGCCAAACATTTAGACTTGAATTTTTTCCTTCAAGATCCTTCGAGATGCCTTTACAAGCAGGCAAGGTAGCTTGTTGTTTGGGATTCCCTATAGTCCGAAGCCTTTAACCAACATGTTCCAGCGTGCAGGGAAGTGTGTTGGGTGTCTGCAGCAGCTCTGCCCATGATGGGCGCCAGCCACTGACTCCCATTCCAGTTCTCCCAACAAGACCCTTACCAGCACGGAGGGTTGGTGAGTGAGACAAAGCGAACTTGGCAGAACTGGTAACCACGGGAACTCCTGCTGAGCGATGAATCTTCAGTTCCTCGTTATAAAACAGCAAAAAATAGCAACATGTTGCCATTTTTCCGCTCCCTCCTTGATGTAGGTGTGGGGAACGCAGCATTATGAAACAGCAGGACTTGCTAAAGACGCCTTTTCCAAGCGAAATGATTCTATGAAAATAGAGCTGAGGCTGAACTTTATCAGCCACGCAGTGCCGATAAAATGACTACACTTCTCTTCCTACCATGACAAAATGGGGGGGAGGAAGGACTCGTTTATTCGCAAGTGCCCCACGCCCACATTTTGCCAAGGTGCAAACTCACTACAGTTTAGATGTATATAGGCAAAATGTGCAAGACGAGCCAGAGCCGCCTCCAGCAGCCCCAGGAGCGCACCCCGAGCCTCCAAAACACAAAACCTGCGCGGAGACCTGTAATTCTCAACCCAAAGGAAAGCCACAGCTGCCTCCCCGCCATTGCACATCGCTCTTCCCCCTCCTCATTCCCCGTGAACAACGTTCCCGCGGCCATAAAAAAGGCGGAATATCACAAAGCGGAGTGTTTGGGTGCTGCTCCCACCGCAGCCCGGAGCAGCGCAGCATCCCCCTCCGGGCACCAGGGCTCATCCCCAGCCCTTCCCACCGCCCCCGGTACCTCGGAGCACCCCGGAATAGGCAGCGATGATGGTCTTCATGGCGGGCAGCGTGGTTAGGACCCGGCCCGGGCCATGGGATGGAGAAGGGCACCACGCAGCACAGCGCCGGTGCAGCCAGCGAGTGGCAGAGGCGCCGGCTGCGCATCCATTTATAGCCGGGAGAGGAGGAGGCGGGCACGGGGGAGGTGCAGGGGCGGGCCCGGCCCGGCCCGGCACGGAGCCCGGGTCAATCAGCCTGGGCGTGGGGAAAGCTCTTGGCCCCGGCCGTGCAGCTTTCGGCATGGGATCGGGGTTTGGGAGCGGGGTGGCCGGGCAGAGGCCCGCCCCCCTGTACAAGCTGTTTCATGCCCTGTTTTATAGAATCGCGGGAGGTTTGCATTGGCACGGAACGCTCAGGCTCATCCATTTCCAGCACCCTGCCGTGGGCAGGGACACCTTCCACTAGAGCAGGTTGCTCTGAGCCGCATCCAACCTGGTCGGGAACACTTCCAGGGATGGGGCAGCCACAGCTTCTCTGGGCAGCCTGTGCCAGGGCCTGACCACCACCACAGGGAAGAATTTCTTCCCAATATCCCATTTAACCCTGCCTTCTGTCACTTTGAAATCATTCCCCTTTGTCCCATCCCTCTAGGCCCTTGTCCAAAATCCCTCTCCAGTTCTCTTGCATCTCCTTTAGGCACTGGAAGGGGCTCGAAGGTCTCCCTGGATCCTTCTCTTGTCCAGGCTGAACCCCCCCAGCTCTCCCAGCCTGTCTCCAGAGCACGGGGGCTCCAGCCTTCAGAGAATCTCCGTGGCCTCCTCTGGACTCTCTCCAGCAGCTCCACATCCTCCTGATGCTGGACTGCTGGAAGCAGCTCTGCAGGTGGGGTCTCACCTGAGTGGAGCAGAGGGGCAGAATCCCCTCTTCTCTCCTCCCCACACTGTGGGACCAGCCCAGCACACAGGGGACCCTGGGCTGGCAGAGCACATGGATGGGCCATGTCCAGTTTCTTGTCCGCCAGCAAACCCAATCCCTCATTTTCAGGGCTGCTCTCAACCCATTCTCCCCCCTTCACTGGTGGGGAGGGAATCACCCCATTCCTCTACTAGTGATGAGCTGTTTAAGACACCCTGGCTCTCTTCTTGCTCAAATGCTCTCCCACCCCACTCTTGGCTGATTTTATCTTCCCCAGTTGTCTCTGGGAATTCTGGGTTCCTGAAAGAATCATGAAATAAAGAGAAAAGGTAGAAAGGAGAAAAATTTTGATGCATTTTTAAATGAAATTTAATGAAAATTGAGTTAATGAAAACTTTAAAACTTAGCAGAAACTCTAATGGTTTCATTAAGTATCATTTTCATTAAGATAACTTGCAGGTGATGTCTAAACCACTGACCAAGCCTCATCTTCTTCTAACAACATGTTTTAAGGGTCTATTCAACTGAACAATAAAAAACAAGGTATTATTTAGGTTTGCACCAAGGTTTTAAAGTAACTGCACTTGCCACTTGAGATTTCTGGGGACAGATGGGTCTGTCCCAGCTCCCATGACATTAAACCAGATCCTTTATAACTGTATCATGTCTGGGTAAATTGGTAAAGGAAGGACTGTGCCATAGCTCTGGACAAAGGATCAGGTCTCTGTCTCTTCCCTAATCTCAGCTGCATCTTCCGTAATTTGGAGAAATTAGAATAATCTGTGTTTAAGAAGCATTTCAACATCCCTCAAAGAAAAGCCTGTGGAAAGCAATGAGCATGTAGAGCTTCCTACGTGCAGAGGACAGGTAGCAATCACTACTGAAACAGCCCTGAGAATGCTTCAACTTTTGACTAGTTTTTTGGGTGGGAGCAGGACCATGCCTAGCTGTGTCAGCAGTTTTTTCCAGTTGCTTCTGGAGATGCTGCTGCAATATCCACTTTTTGGCCCAGAGAGACATGTCTAGCAGTGTGTTTCATTAAAAAAAAAAAAAAATCATATTTTCTGCTGTGGAGAGCTTAAATCTACGATTCAGAGGTAAAAGAATGGTTTATTTTTCCTCTCAGTCCCCTGAGGCATTTCCACACCCATCCTTATGAGTCAAAATAGCACCAGGACTTGTTTGCTCCCCATTAGGGCATAAGGCTGTGTTCCAACACTTGCAATGGCCTGTGGAAATCTGCATAATAATGTAAAATTGCAAGAGCCTGTCTGAAGAAAGGGTCTTGACCAACAGGTCTTGGCTGAGACCTCCAAAAGGGAGTCCAGAACCGAAATAAATCACTCTAGCATACTGCTGAGTGAAAAGAGAATGTTCTCCTGCCTGCCTGTGTTCCCTGTTGAATTAAATAGTTATCTTCAAGCGAAGAAGGGCTGAGGTATCTCTTCTTATTGTGACTGAAAGAAAGGCCTGCAAAAAAATCACACTGCTAGATCATGACAGGCAGATGGAAAATAGCTGAATTGCTGGGATCACTATCTGTCCAGATCCATCCTCTTACTATTTATATATTCACCTTTTATATATTTTGGTACAAATTCTCTGAATCCTGATTATACAATAACAAAATATAAGGGTTGTAAGGAAGCTAAAGCTCATCCATTTCCAACCCCCTGCCATGGGCAGGGACACCTTCCACTAGACCAGGTTGCTCTGAGCCCCGTCCTACCTGCCCTTGAACACTTCCAGGGGTGGGGCAGCCACTGCTACACCGAGAGCCTGTGCCAGGACCTCACCACCCTCACAGAGAAGAATTTCCTCCCAATATCCCATCTAAGCCTGCCCTCTGGCAGTGGGAATCCTTTCTGCCTTGTCCATGCCCTTGTCCAAAGTCTCTGTCCAGGTCTCTTGAAGCTCCTTTAGGCACTGGCAGAGGTTCTAAGGTCTCCAGTAGCTCCACATCCTTCTGATGTTGGAAGCAGCACTGCAGGTCGGGTCTCACCTGAGTGGGGCAGAGGAGCAGAATCACCACCTCCCCTGCTGCCCATGCTGTGGGATCAGCCCAGACCCAGGACATGGGGGTTTTCTGGGCTTCTTTTATTGCTTCATATACTGCAACGGTATCCCAGCCTAGATGGGCACATTAAAATTTAAATAAATAAACTAATAATAACAAAATCCTTTAGTGTTTCATGGATCGTTACAACTGTCAGGAGTAAAGATGCAACCACCACAGATAGCCTCAGCAGCTGCTTTAATTTGTGACTCGAAGTTTCAATTTGTGCCATGAAGCTTCTTGTAAGGAAGGAGAACTTAAGCCTCGACCTGATGTTACAACTGAGCCCCAGAACAGCCTGTACCTTCACAAGGGCATGCAGTGACACAATCAGGAGAATCCCTTTAAACTGACAGAGGGCAGGATTAGATGGGATATTGTCAAGAAATTCTTGGCTGTGAGGGTGGGGAGGCCCTGGCACAGGTTTCCCAGAACAGCTGTGGCTGTCCCATCCCTGGAAGGTTGGATGGGGCTCAGAGCAACCTGCTCTAGTGGAAGGTGTCCCTGTCTTTGGCAGGGGGTTGGGACAAGATGGCTTTAAGGACCCTTCCAACCCAAACCATTTTCGGATTCTTTGACTCCCACTACTTGAGCAGTGCAGTGTCTCACTTCTTTTACCAGCACTTGTCCTGAAACTTTTTTTTTCCCTCTCCCATCCCACTTACTGAAAATCAGCAAACAGTCCCAAATAATAGATTAGAAATATCTTGGCTGTGGTCCCACGAGGCTGTTTTTCCCAATAAGGAGCCACACACCAGGTGCTGGTTTGATAGATGATTTTGGAAATACCCAGGACTTGTTTTCTTGATGTTTTGGTTGATGCAGGAGATACACAACTTTGTTATTAACATGTGTGTCCAGCACGATTATTCTTGAACAAAAACATCTTTTCAAACACCCTACTATTACTTCACATGAGTTGAGTCTGAAAAACATGGGCTGTGGATAGACAAACACAGATAGGAGCCAGTCCTTCAGCTCTCTGCAGCCAAGAACAATTCACAATAGTTTTACACTCCTTTATTTCTAGGTTTTAGTGGCAACAGAATCTCACAGCAGTATGGCTACTTAGCCATAGAAAATGCCCTGTTTTCAAAGAATCAGTGTTCAATGTCTTCACCCAGAGGCTTGGATGTATTTAAGAAACTTCCTGTATTTGACTTGTCAGAACACATTACACTCCGGTGTAGGGCTTATGTGTCTTTGTAATTCCCTTCTCTGATTTATAACCATAGAACCATTTACCTGCATGAGTTAAACCCATGCTTATGGATTTTCAAGTTTCCTCTTTTAGGGCAGTAGTATTTTTAGGAGATTTTTGTTTCAGGAGTTGATATGTGTCTTAAAAACAGAGGATTTAACAGCTACCAGGGCTGTTCATTAATCCAGTGGTCTCTGCCCTGCTTGGCTGCCAGGTGAAGCCTCTCTGGGGACAGGGATGCCTGCACAGTCTTCACAGGACTCTTTCACCTCCTGTGTAACATGTTGAGGCATAAATAGGAATCAGACTGGTCCCTCTCAGAAGATGATAGATCTGTTCCTGTGGTAGAGACCACAGCTCAGGTACCACAATCAGGTCCAACTCAGTGTTTATTTTGTAGAATCACAGAATCCTTTGGATAGGAAAAACTCTCTAAGATCAGGTCCAACTGTTCCCCAGCACTTCCAGGCCCACTACTAATCCATGTCCCCAAATGCCATATCTACACGCCTGTTAAATCTCTCCAGGGATGGGGACTCCAACACTGCCCTGGGTGACTGTGCCAGGGCTTGACAACATTTCCATGATGAAATTTTCACTAATATCCGATTTACCTCCCCTGGGACAACTTGAAACTGTTTTCTCTCATCCTGTCCCTTGTTCCCTGGGAGCAGAGCCTGATCCCCACCTGGCTCCACCCTCTTGTCAGGCAGTTGTATAGAATGAGAAGGTCTCCCCCGAGCATCCTTTCCTCCAGTCTGAGCCTCTGCAGCTCCCTCAGTTTTTGCTCATGTGACTTGAGCTCCAGACTCGTCCCCAGCTTTGCTGCCATTCTCTGGACCTGCTCCACCACCTCTTCTGATGTCTGCAGTGGGATGAATTCAGATTGGAAATCTCTTTCTGCTCCCTCTGCAGGCTACTTGTTGTGCATGAGGAGCATCTTCATGGAAGGGGAAAGCCTTGCATTAAGCAGGAGGTCTTTGCAAGAACACCAAGTTTGCTCTGCCAAATTAAGCCCCACCAAAGAGCTCCTCCCAGGCCACAGGGACCTCCAGGTCATGCCTGCTTTCATCCCTATATCCTCCTCTGAACCATAATCATCCCCTCACAGCGATATGAGTTTTCCCATCAGTGAACGACAAGTCTCTCAGTAAGAGCTGGGATTTCACAAGGAGTTTGAACCTGAGTCAGCAAACCAGCAAGATTTGCTTTGTCAAGTTGCCAAGCAGGCAAAACTGTGACAAGACCCATTCTTACTCTTACAGTAGGTATTTTTCTGCCTGCCATAAATTGGCATCAGTGCTTACGTTGTTTGCACCATGTATCACCAACAGTGTTCCCCGCTTTCCCTCCAAAACATTGTGTCCTTTTTCTTTGCCAGTTAATTTAGGCACAGGAGGCTAGGAAGAATCAGCCCAAAATGCAACCTGAGTCTCCATGTGCCACTTGGGAGGCTCTCACGAACATCAATGCTGTCAAAATTATGCTCTGGGACATCGGCCTCTGCCTTTTTGAAGGTCCATCCGTCACCTCCCTGAGGGTATTTTTAGCATTTTGTACTAGGTAGCAGAAAGTCAGTGGAAGGTTCATCTGTCTTTTGATTGTTTTTTCTGCCTCGATGGGAATGCTTCAGATTCTAGGTAATATTTATGGAAGTGTGCTGTTGGCTCATACATCACCTGAGTGATGAGCTAAATCTTGAGCTAAGGGAGGTGTATTCCCACATCACCTGCTTCCTTACAGAACTTCAAATGAGCCCAAAATCTGTGGAACCCAAGGGTGTGGAGAGGGAAACTGAGGCACGAGCTTACTGGGGAACTGAGCTGCTTTATCCTTCTTAAGAAACAATGCAGATTTAGGGGGTTGTAGGAATTTCACGCTTGGTCCTTCAGCCCTTTCCTTAGTCTTGAACTCATGAGCTTCAAAGCTCCCTTTGGTCTCTCCTGCTTCTGGCTGTGGCTTCTGGTAGGATCCTTCAAGTCCTGTTTGCTCTTGTAGGTGTGTGGAAGTGTTCTGCCACCCCAGGTTCACATCAGTGCCTGGACTCTCTTCTCTGTGCTTCTGAGCTAGGTGTTGTGATCTTGGGAGCCCAGACTGGTACTTTCCACTGCTCCATCACCAAAGAAGTGCCTGCCATATGAGCAGGAACCAGCCACACTTCAGATGTACAAAACAGGTGCCAACCAGGGTATCTCTGAACCCATTAACAAATTGTGCATGGCCCATTCTTTGTTGTACAAATGACAACCACTGATCATAGGATTATAGGATCATAAAAACACAGAATGGTTTGTGTTAGAAAGGACATTAAAGATCTTCTAGTCCCAGCCCCTCTGCTATGAAGACGGGCAACTTCCTAGGTTGTTCCAAGCCCCAATCCAACCTGGCTTTAAACACCTCCAGGGATGGGGCAGCCATAGCTTCTCTGGACAGCCTGTGCCAGGGCCTCATGGGAATTTCTTCTTAATCTCAACTCTAAACCTGCTCTTTTTCAGTGTAAAGCCATCTTTAAACTGAAACACACTTTAAACTGAAGTACACTTTCCAACAGGAGCATACCAGGGCAACGTCTTACAGACACATGAAGTCACTCTGGGTCAGGTCACTGGCATGGTCCAGTGACATTGGCTTATGTTTTGCCAGGGTGCAAAGACATCACTTCCGTGTCCAGAGCCAGAAAGAGCTGAATGAGCAGGGAGCAATGCCCCCCTCCCCAGGAGACCTCAACAGAGCCCATGCTGAGATCCCTGTAGACAGCTGAGCACCACCACGATCATTGAACTGGTTGACCTGAGGATCCACCCCATCTGGCCAAAAAATTGTGCAAGCCCCCAGCCCATGGCTTGATTTTAAACCAAGTTGTGCTTTAATCTTTCTGTGTGTTAGTGTCACACCCAGCTATTACCTCACAGGGATTTATCAGGATTTTTGTTCAAAGAATTTGCTTGGGAAGGGGACGGTTGCATGACAGAGCTTTGCAAACACTGTTCTCTGGAGGGATTTCTGCAGCTATGGGCACCTGACACATAAAATCACGGAATCACAGAATAGTTTGGGTTGGAAGTGACCTTAAAGATCATCCAGTTCCCTCTGCCATGGGCAGGGACGCCTTCCACTAGACCAGGTTGTTCAAAACCCTTACCAACACATCTCTGGGATATTCCCAGAGAAAAAACTATGGAACAGCAAGTAATTATTTAGCTGGTGGGGTAAAGCCTGAATTTATCCAGACTGTGTTAAAAGCAAATTTGACTGATGACTGAGACCACTGATGAAAGAAAGGGACAAACAGAGGGTAA
Source organism: Rhabdornis inornatus (assembly GCA_013397075.1). Taxonomy (NCBI): domain Eukaryota; kingdom Metazoa; phylum Chordata; class Aves; order Passeriformes; family Rhabdornithidae; genus Rhabdornis; species Rhabdornis inornatus. The sequence goes on along the minus strand of VWZS01002160.1, from coordinate 892,250 downwards.
AACCCCAATGGGCATGGAAGCACAGAATCATTTGGGATGAAAAAGCCCTTTAAGATCATCATGTCCAACTGTTAAACCAGCACAGCCAAGGCCACCACTAAACCATGTTCCCTGTGCCACATCCACATTCCTTTCAAACACTTCCGGAGATGGTGATTCCACCACTTCCCTGGGCAGCCTATTATAATGCCTAACAACTCTCCCAGGGAAGAAATTTTCTTGTATATCCAACCTCAAGCACGCCTGGGGCAAATTGAAGCTGCTTCCTATTGTCCTGTCACTTGTTCCCTGGGAGCAGAGCCTGATCCTCACCTGACTCCACCCTCGTGTCAGGGAGTTGAGGACAGTGAAAAGGTGTCCCCTGAGCCTCCCCAGCTCTCTCAGACACTCCTGGTGCTCCAGAGCCTTTCCCAGGTCCATTCCCTTCTCTAGGCACACTCCAGCACTTCAATTTCTTTGCTGGAGTGAGGGGCCCAGAACTGCCCCCAGGACTGGATGTGCCTCAGCAGGGCCCAGCACGGGAGGAAATGCCAAATTTCTTCTGCCCACCTGTTGGGTACTGGTCCTGTATCCTTTCTGATGCCTCACCACCTATTTAGTATTGTCTGGGGTAGGAGCACCAACACTGCAAGCCTCCATGCTCAGTGTACACAGCCACTGTTTTTGTAGCATTGGAGCAAAGAGTATTTCCTCTGCAACTCACTGGTTAATGGTACAACCACTTCAAAGCCCAAAGCTGGCATCAGCTGTTTTCATAGCACTTGCCTTTTTTGTTCATGTAGTTAAGTTATTTAACATTTACAGAGGTTTTGAAATGTAGCCATTTCTTCCCCTTCTAAGGTACACTTACACCTCCTTTTTTTCACAAGTGGAAGCAAAGTTCAGGCCAAAACTGCAAGAGAGACACTTCACAGTGAGCTTTGTGCTAGAGGGCATTATTTTATTTTTTTTAAGTCCCACCCTCACTTTTCCCCAGGAGACAAATAGGAAGATTTATGCAAGTCAGAGAGCAAAGATTTTGGCTGCTGGCAGCAAGTCATGGTAAAGCTGCCTAGCTGCAGTCTAAAATTAGAGCACCTAAAAATTAACTGTATGTCCAAAGAACTTTGGTCCCTGTGCTGAATGAGCTCTACTTCAGCACAGGAGAGAGAACAGCAGGAGAATTACTAATACACAGCTGATCAGCTCCACTTTTAATCCAATTGCAGGGTGTTTTGTAAAACAAGAATTAGCATACATAGACCAAAAAAAGTGATTTTAGTGTTTTTCTTATATAGATTTGCTTTCTTTGCTAAGAGGGGTGTGGGAGAATGAGACATGGGAAAGTGGTTAAATACAATAGGAAAAAAAGTTATTATTGAAGGGTGGGAGACTTTCATGATCTTTTAGGAAGCATCTTGCTATACTTCTTTTAAAATGAGCATTTTCAGCTCTTGCCCATGATGAAGACTGCATTTTCCTAAAAGCTTCCCTGAAAAATCCCCAAACCTCTGTTTTTTTCCATGTTTGCAACCAGACAGCTGTGGGACAGCACCGGTCTCCAAACACAGGTGGGGAAACTGAGGCACAAATCTTGGAAAGGTGACCAGCCACACACAGACCAGGCATTTCTGATGAAGCCAAGGCAAGTGCTCCTCTGTACCTCCCTGCCTCCATCCCAGCTCCCATGCCAGACAAATTCCTAGCGGAAACATCACACACCCTCCATCCCCTGGGCACAGCAAGGGCTGATAAGCAAGGCTTTAAAGCTATTAGCCAAGGTTTTCCTTCCCTCCCAACCTTTCAGCCAGTCAGACCTCTCCAGGGCTCTCCACCACCCTGGGCATGACAGGTATGGTCCTAAATCCTGTGCACGATCCATCAGTTCCAAGATCATAGGGAAAAAATGAAGAAAGTAGAAATTTACCCAACAGATCACTTGCAGTTTGCAAGGACATATGCAAGAATTGCCCCATGGAATTAGCCCATCCTGTGCTTTGAGCTTCCAAGGATTTTACCAATTGTAGCAAACCTCCCTGACCCCTTTGGGGCCCCTCCAGCACCAGCACCTATTGCAGAGAAAAGCAGAGGCTGGGAAATCCTCCCTGCAGGTTTCAGCAGGATGACTTCAAGCAGGGAAGAGGATGTGCTCCAGCCTTGCAAAGCAGCCTGGTGAGAAGAGACCACCTTGCTACATGGCAGAGAGACAAGTTCCCCACTGCTGCACAGGCACCTGGTTTCTCAAGATTGTGAGAAGCATGACATGTTTTGGGTACATCTGCTCGCTGAGAAGCAGTTTTGGGTTGGTTCTTAGGAGACTGTCTCCCTTAAGCTGGTGTATCTCTGCTCCATGTTGTTGGCTGCTTGTCTCTTTACTGGAGAAAAGCTGTAGGTTTTTAGAAAGGGAGGATAGGTCCCTCTTAACGGGAGGATGCTTGTGTCCTTTTTAAACTGTTAGGAAGAGTTCCTTAGGACTGCAAACTGGAGGGTGTAATTTGGAGGCAACAGACATTGGTTTGTTATTAAGTTCATGTCTAAATCTAGGGTTTTGCCTTAGTGAGAGGAGAGGAGGTGAAGACTGCACATGGATGACCCCCACCATGTGGATCTCAAAGGAGAAGATGAAGGGGATATGCATGAGAGCACAGGGATAGGGGAGATCTTCCTGCAGTCTTCCAGTGCTAAAGGGGACCTACAAGAGAGCTGGTCAAGGGCCTGGAGTGACAGGACAAGGGGCAATGACTTCCCACTGACAGAGGATAGGGTTAGATGGGATATTGGGAGAAAATTCTTGGCAGTGAGGGTGGTGAGGCCCTGGCACAGGTTGCCCAGAGAAGCTGTGGCTGCCCCATCCCTGGAAGTGTTCAAGACGAGGTTGGATGGGCTTAGAGCAGCCTGGTCTAGTGGAAGGTGTCCCTGTCCATGTCGTAGGGGTGGAATGAGATGAAATTCAAGGTCTCTTCCAACCCAAGCTATTCTGTGATCCCATGATTCTTTGATCCCAGCCCTGAAATGTTGAGGCTGAAACTTCCTCCAATCTGAGCTGTCCTGGCCCGTCCTTGGTCTGCAGGACCAGAACTTCTGTGAGCTTTGTGCTGGGGAAAGGTGCTAGAGAAGAAATACATGGCCATCTGCTGCACCATTTTCCCCACTGTGTGAGGTGTGGGTATGTCCACAGTCTTGGGAACACACTGTCACCCACCTACCTGTGCTTTATGGGTAGTGCAGAGGCCCACATTAGTCTGTCCATGCTGCCCTTTGAGGTCTTGAACTAAATGGTTTCTGCTGATGAGGGGCTGGAAGCCAAACGAGGGGACTCAGGAGAGTGTCAGACTGAGCAGGTCTCCTTCCCAAGAATGCCCTTCCTCCTCAGGCATGCTGGAAGTCTGATTTCACTATTTCTACCAGAGATTTAACCTTTTTCCCCCTGTATTGTCATGGATTTTCCCCCTTGGCTAAGTCTGGCTGCAACTTCCAGCTACAAGACAAGATTGTGATACCAAATCAAAACTTACTGAGATATTCCTTGGACCACACATAAGAAGCTCTTGCAACACAAATCAGCAATAATGATCTGAAATTTAGCAGGACATTTGTCTTAGTTTGAAAGACGGATGTCTACCAAGGAAGGCAGGAGCTTCCCTTGAAATAGCAGATGTAAATCCCCTCTCTCTGAATTTTTATAATTTTGAGATTAAGAGGCTCTTAGGCAAAGATATGGGAATAGGAATAACAGTTCTTTATTAGTATGTGTAAAAAAAAAAACCTCAACCAAACAAATAAACAAACTACAAATTACTAGGAAAATTAAAATAAAATGCAGTAATATAAAAACTGACAGAGTCAGAATACAACCTGACACCCCATCAGTCAGTGTGTTGGTAGCAGTCCCATTAAATGGTGGCTGCAGTCCTCCTGCAGTGACAGATGTGGTTCAGCTGAAGCAATGATCCTGTAGAGGGGTGCAGTTTTCCTCCGAAGGTCCAGTGATGATGTGGAAAGGCCCGGTTTTTCTTCTGGAATCCAGTGGAAAAAAGCTGCCTTGGTGTTCCAGATCTCAGATTTTATCTAGGTAGGAAAGGCTTGGCTCCTCCCCCTGGGCGGAGCATCTCCCAATGGGATGATGGAATTTTATCAGTCATGCAGGGGGACTCAATGGCCCATTAACAGAAGATACTTCCCTGGACAGAGGATGGCTTGTGGAAAAGATCAAGAAAACTGCCCCACCTAGTTTTAACAGATGGTGATAGAATACATACTGCTGGTCACATCCTGTACTGCAGCCTGAGACAACATTCAAAACAGGCTCCAGATCTGCTGCAGATGCTCATTTGGAAGCCTTCACCTTTGAGAACAGCTGCAATCAAACCCCTGCTTGCTAATTATGCCTTGCAAAGATCATTTTGCCTCCTTTCACCCTGTCCCAGAGCTCTCTCCTCTGAATGCAGGACAGCATCACTGTTGGGAGACAAATGGCATAAATGTTCTTGCCCTGAAGTACCTCTGTTTATTAAAAGCTGCATCTCTATACTACAGAAACAGGTGGAGAAAAGTTTTAGGGCTTGTTTGCAACTCTTTAGTTTGCTGTTTTCGAGTAAATGTGCTCACCAGCTGCCACACCAATTAAAATTGAGGGTTATTTTATCACAGAAAAAAAGTTAAATGATCAAATTACAAAATTGGAAATGCAGACGCAAAGAGCAATAGAAGTCTTAGAGCAAAGTTTCATGACCTACCTGATTTTCTTCTGATGTTCTTTCTGCAGCCTGGTTTCTTCTTAGGCACTTAGAGTCCTAAAGTCATAGAGTCATTGAATCCTTTGGGTTGGAAAAGCCCTCTAAGATTATTGAGTCCAACCGCTCCCCTAACACTGCCAAAGGCAACACTAAACCATGTCCCCGAGTGCCACATCCACACACCTTTCAGTTTCAGGAATGGTGATTCCGGTGTCTGAACACCCTTTGGGTGAAAGCATTTTCCCTGATATCCAACCTAAACCCCCACGACTTGAGACTGTTTTCTCTTGTCTTGTCACTTATCCCGTGGGAGAAGAGCCCAACTTCCACCTGGCTGCACCCTCCTTTCAGGGAGTTGCAGAGAGTGAGATGGTCCCCACTGAGCCTCCTTTTCTCTAGGCTGAGCCCTCCCTAGGTCCTTCATATGCTTCTCATAGGACTTGTGCTCCAGTCCCTTCCCCAGCTCCATTGTCCTTCTCTGTACACCCTCCAGCTAAAAAAACCCAAAAGACCCTGCTTGGCAGGGCTGTGGTACCAAAACACCTTTTTCTCTGAGTCTTTGACTCATGCATGGTTGGATATTCTATGCTGGCTCTTGAATTTCAAAGCACATCTCTAGAAGCCATGCATGTCTGAAAATACCTCCCCATTGTGGATGAAGAGGGATCTTGCAATAGAAATTCTTCTCCTTTCCTCAGGAAGGCAGCTAACACACCATCCCCACTGCACTTTGCATGTTGCACAGCAGAAAGGGTTTCTGGACATCCTTTGGGAGGCTGAATCTCAATTCCTCCTGGCTCAGCCAATATGAGCAATAACCTGAGCCTCCCCACTGTGTTAGAATAGCTTGAAATGTGGAAAGCATATAATTTCTATAATATTTTTACAGCCCTGCTACTGCAGGAATTGATGTTGAGATTATGTGTGATGTGATTGCATGTGATGGACCAGAGCTGCCTGAGTCCACCATGCTGTTAAATTTAGGAGGTTGCATCACAATCAAATATAAAACTATAAAAAGCTAAGAATTAACAAAGTCTGCAGGAAGAGGGTGCCAGCTTTATTTCACAACTCCTGCAGGTCCCAGTGGAGCTGTTCCACACATGCATGTGGGCTGTAGGTACCAGAAAGACTCAGTCTTGCAACCCTTTATTCACCAGGGAGTCGTGCTGACTGCAACAAGACTGTTTCTGCAGATGCTCCCTGTGTACTCCACAGCTCCAGGAACAGGCCAGGAAATGCAGAATAAGAGTGGTACTTCTTGTTGCTGTCTACAGGCTGAAGGACAAAAAAATAATCTAGTCACCTGAGGCTGCAGAGAGGTTGTCTCTCTACAGAGCCTTTCGATGGCTCTTCATCTCATCCCAGCATTTCTGGTGTTGTCCAACTCCAGAAGTTGAGATGATCATCAAAATACACAGGTTTGTGTACACTCAAGCACCCATTCTGATAGAGATTATTATGGAGATTTTACTGGATCCAACTCATCAAATAAACATGGCTTAGCCTGAAAAACCATGGATTGAGAAGTCATGATATGTGATGACATGAAGAGAGGCAGAGAAGAAAATAATCTTATCTTCATAACCATACTGGATGGGAAGAAAAAAGCCATGAGCCAAAGTACATTCTTGAGAATTTGAGTTAAATTTGGGTTAGGCATAAATTCTCTGGGAAGTTTGTGGCATCTCCATCATAGAAAGTCTTCAAGACCATGATAACACCATGTCTGCCTGGTGACATATGACATGGATGGACTTGATCCTTCCTTGGGATAAAGGGCATGGCCCCACTGACCTCTTAATACCCCTTCCCAGCCCTGTTTCTCTATGACTGCAGTCCTGGGAACAGCAATATCAGCCACATTGTCACCTCTGCTGCTCTAAGAGGATTTCCCACAGGATGTGCCTTAGCTAATAGGCTTCAGAAGATCTTTCGTGAGGCCAGTTTTAGCGTGACCTGCTAGGAAGTGGTGAATATTTCTTCCTTCTTACAGGCACCAGTGTCCAATGGCTTTGCTTGTTACTGGGTTTCATTGCTTCTAATGCTTCTAACACTCCTAATGCTCTGCACTGGTCAATACAAATGAAAGTGAAGTGGTAGAAGGCCTCCTTACCCAAATAAAGCTTTCAACAAAGATTAACCTTTCCTGTTGCTCCAGCCACGGCCAGTCCTAAAGTTTGGCAAGGGAGAACCAGCAGCACATCCTGTCACCATCAGAGTGGTGTGCCAGGGCTCACTGACCTCAGTGCTGCTGCACACATGCTCTCAGTGAGATGTGAAATCCATTCCACCCCATCTTTGGCCAAAGGATGTGGACATCCGTCCCAGACACAAGGAGGTCTGGTACAACATGACTGCAAGAGTTTCTACAAGGCAGCTGAGGCCAAATAGAGTAGCAGGCTAAGAAGGGAGGAGAGGGGAAATAGAGACTAACAGAGATGGCCACTGAAACAGGAGGTGGGGCTGTAGGGACTCCTGAGCCATGGGGCTAAATGTGGAGACGACTTTTTCTGTGTCATTTGCACTTTCCAAGGAAGGTAATAATTTTTGTACTCAAATACCTGTCAAATCTGGTCACCATTTATTTATTTCTAATTTTTAAATAAGAATTTAGCCATTCTTCTTGCTTGCTTTAAAATAATTCTAATTTCAACTTGTTTGGTCTATTTCTTCCTAGACGGATACTCTTCTTTCTCCCCCTCGATGTTAACTATAAGTATTCATAGAAGAGAAGATTGATTCAGATTAGATATAAAGAAGTTTTTTACAATGAGGGTGGTGAGCTATTCTATTATTCAGGAGGATTTGGGTCTCAACTTTGCTATAGTCTTCCTCTGACCAGCCACAAATAACATGGATCCAGATGATCTGGGAACCTGGTCCACAGGTCATGCTTATTCTTGCTCTCTGGCCTTGTGACGTTCATGATCTTCGGTTGACAGTAGCCCAGCATCAACAGAGGGGTTAAAGGAGCTCCTGCTCTATCTCTCCAGGGATTATGGATCCTATTTACTTGTAAAGTGCTTGGCAGTTCCTGGGAGCAAGACACACTGTGGGGTTTGTAGGTAATGTCAAAAGCACAGCATGGAAAAATCTGGCACCCAGCTCATTCCGTCCTCGAAGGGACAGTGATTCTAGCAAGCCAGCATCTCTAGATTTTGGGGTTGCTGATGAGGAAAATGAGGTGCTTAGCCTTCCCAGGAGATCCTGCCACAGGCAGCTTAGAGGATCTCCCTCTCAGAAGGCAGAACCTAAGCACTTTGTAAATAACTCTGAAAATCCTGACCTCACAGCCCTGTTTACATGCTCTCGACAGTGCAGCACGGCTCTCCCAGTTCAGAGTACTCTGTGATGTGGAGGTGAGTTCCTCAGCATCCACAGGCACCCTTGTCCATGAAGCTTTTGTTTGCAATGAGCAACCAAGTTCTGTCCTTGCTGGCAGTGGTGAAGATAAAAGCACTGCCTGCTAGCACTTGTTCCCTTTCAATTCTAGGGAATCAGGAAAATTTCTTTACCAAGAATTAAGCATTATTTTTTTCCCCTTTGCATTATTTTTCTTCTGTGCATGCACAATTTTCTGTCAATGCGTGATATTCTGTGTATTATAGTTTTCTGCAAGCATTTCATAAACCCAAGTGATTTCAAATCCTTCCTGTAGTGCTTTCTGATGTAATTTTCTGTGTGTCTTGAACTGCTCATTAAAGTCATGTTTGGGCTGTATTTTGGTGTCTTCTTATAATCTAATAAAATATTAATCCCTTTAGCTCACAGGAATTATTTTGGATCCTGATGTCCAAGATGCTGGGTCACAACTACCTGATTTTACAGGTGCTTTCTCTCCTGGTAAGTGCATTCTCTGTTTTGAAGGTCCCATGTTGCCTGAAACACACAAACCTCCTGTGCCTCAGAGACAAGGTGGCTCAGTAGGTTGCCAGCCCAAAGTTAATGGCTTAGCATCTCCAAGGGGGCTAGGGCCAGGACATGGGTAGGAGTAAAACCAAGCACAAGCTTGAAAAATTGCTGAATCACACCAAGTAATTTCTTAAATCCAATATATACTGTCCTGCCTTGTTGGTCATTGTAGATAATTTCTCCAATGATGGGTTTTTATAACCTGAATAAGGTGGTTTCCAAAAACCTGTATCAGATGTTTCCTCCAAGAAAGGTTGTGTCAAGAGGTGGGCTCACATGATGGGAGATGCAGAAGAGAGTTCATTGGATACAAATCAGACAAAACTAACAGATAATCCAAAAAAATAAATGTCAATATTCTTGAGGAGACACGTGCTTTCTAAATGTTTTAAATGTTATTTTTCCAAATGTTTACATTGAAAAGGAAACAAAAAAAATGTTATTTCTTGTTTTGGATTTGGTTTTGTGTTTCTTTCTTTGTTTGTTTTTTTAATGCAAAGTGATGGGTTTCAGATGCATTTGCAATTTTATTTCCTTTCTTGAAAGGTATGCCATAAGGGAGGGATGTTTAGCATAACACATTTGGGACTTTATTGAACTAAAGGCAGCAAATCTTTCCCTGAGCAGAAAACCACATGCTTTTCTGCAACAGCAGAAAACCTTTTAATTTTGTTTGCAACAGCAGGCAATCTTCTAATCCCATTCTCAGGGCAGTAGAAGAACTTCACAGCACTAGAGCTGAAGAAGGGCAAAAAAGCATTTTTTGCTTGGCTTTCCTCCTCTTGAAGAATTAGTCCATATTTTGTATCTATCAGTCATCAGAGGTTTTCTTCTGAGCCTCATGATCTGAACCTGCTAAGAAAGGCAAATCCAGATTAGAGCCTCTCACAACATAAATACAGGAGAGATCAGGAGGGAAGAGGTGGGAGGAAGAGATAGGCAGGAGGGGAATACCGAATCACCACACTTCTATTTCTTACTACATTTTCCAATTTAGAATTTCCATAGAAGTCCCAAAAAGGGTGGAATTTGAAATTTCTGCAAAAAAGGCAATTGGATATATCTCTTCTCCTTGGGCTTGTTTCTCAGATCAAAACCAGCTGAGTGAGTAGGGAGTGGACATGCTGGAAGGAAACACAGTGTTGTTTTAGCTTTAAGTGGTCCTTATTTTGAAGTGACAGCTTGAAGGTCCCTCAGTTGAGGGTGCCTTGGAGATAACTCCAATTGAGCTGGTTTCAAGCTGAAGAGTCAAACCTAAACATTATTTTGTTTGGTTGATATGAGCACTTTTCTTTCCTTTAGGCTTCTCCTGTCTTGTGTAGCACCAGAGGAGTTTTAATCCTCCAGACAGCTCTGTGTGAGGCTGAAATAGCACGAAAGCTTCTTGAGTTATAGTGTTTCACTCAGAGACAGCTCTGTCCTCTTGAGATGAGAACTCTCATTGTGCTGAGCTCCCTGAATAGTCCTGGCTGCAAGGATGCTATGAATTATTGTTCTTATTGTTATATTTAACACAAGCCCAGGCACTGACCTCTGCCTCCTGGGTTATATAGGTCCCTGAGGGATCAAGGGTATTTTCCAGTCTGTGAGATAAAACTGACCTTGAAGGAAGCCAATTACATAGAGCCAACACTCTCCTCTGGCTCCTCCTCTCCAGCATTGTGGTCTTTCTTCACCTTTGGATCTCTGACCACCCCAACAACTTTCAGACAGCTCCAGCATCGTCCTTCCCATGCCTCCCTGAGATTTTTCCCTGACGACCCGTTTTCTGCCTTTTCTCTTTCAGAATGATGTCACAAGCCAGGAAGGTGATGGGCCAGCTCACCTCTCAGGTAGGTGTGTCTCTGGCACCAGGGGCATCACTGTGACAGCCCCAGAAGGCTGAGACCAAGGCCTCTGTGGACAATTGGGAACACACCTTCTAACATCACTCCTCAGTGGGGTAGAACTCTCTCCTACTGACCAAACCCCTCTTGTCAGTACCAATATCTGTCATCCATCCTTGTCTGTGACCCTGCATCCTCTCCATTTCCTACACCCCCAAATTACCACCACATCTCCACTCCCAAATTACCACCACATCTCCACCCCCAAAATACCACCACATCTCCTCTCCCAAATTACCACCACATCTCCACCCCCAAAATACCACCACATCTCCACCCCCAAATTACCACCACACCTCCACAAATCCTCTCCCCCCCTGCTGCTGATTTCCACCCCAACAGCAGCACCTTTACTCTTTTTCCCCCTTGCACTGAGATCTCAGCTCCTTGTGCTCACCTCTGGAGACCTCCCCTACCCCCACAGCACACCATGCTGTGACTCTGGGGACATCCCCATCACTCCCCTCTGGCACTGGAATGTTTCCAGAAGGTCATGGCAGCATTCCTGAGATCTGTGAGTGGATGGCCATGTAAAAGGAAAGGTAGAAGGAAGCATAACATAGAGAAAAAAAATGGAGCTGGGCTAAAGTTTGGATGGTGATGAACTCCAAGAGAAAAGGGTGGGAGATACATTTTTTTTGTTTGTTTCTGGTGCAGAAAATCTTCCTCCTGCTTGGGCACCTCTGTCCTTAACTAAGAACAAAAGAAAAAGAAAAATAGAAAGCAAGCAAGAAATAATAGCATGTGACCTGTTTTATTGGACTGGGTTAAGTGTGGGATTACAGGAGTGTTTAGAATGTTGAGCAGGGATCCATTAAATTCTTCCTTGCTGCTGCTTTTTTCCTGGGAATGGGAGGGATTTGCAGGGGGTTATTCCGATTAAGCATCCGGTGGAATCCTTGCAGCCTTGGTCAGGACAGGAGGCAGGAAAAGGAAACAAACCCCAATGATGGTCTGGTATTGTCAGTCAAGACAGAGTTTTCAATTTTAAAAAACTTTTTCTTGATAAATGCACTTCTTGCAGTGTCAGGAACAAAAAGTGAAGTGCGCATGATCAGCAGGATTTTTGGTGGGCAGTAGGATGTGAGGAAGAGAAAGAAATGAAGGGAGGGAGAAAGAAGAAGATGAAAGTATCAGGGCTCTGTAAGGGTGAACAGAGCAGATGGCTTCCTGCCCCCTGAAACTTCCACACTGCAAAATCCCATTGAGTGCAGAGTTTAATGAAGAGCTGGATATGAAAAAGAAGCAGCTATTTAAAGCCTTGATCACCTGCCATGTGTGGCTCCCCCAAACCCCAATGGGTATTTCTGGCCCAAATCACTTTTCCCTTCCCCCATGTCCTGGTCATGTTCCTCTTTCCTAAGAAAATGGTCTCATTTGTAAAACAAAAGGCACAGTGGCCATAGCTGTTCCTATGCAGGAGTGTCTGGGATTAAACTAACCAAACTGGAAGCAGGACTCCTAGAGTGCAGGTACGGTGAATCCTTTGGATGAGTCTCTAGACGTTATAAATTTATTTGTAATTTATATTTCTAAACTAATTATTAAAGAATGTATTCAGAGCAGGCAGCAGGCAGATGAGGGGTAGCTCCAGTGCCAGGTGTAGATGGAGCTCTGGTGGCAAGAGCAGGAGGCAAGAGGCAACTGCTGAGCCTTTGCACAACAGAAGGGCACAGGGACCTGTGGCACAGGCAGGTGAATGGATGTGCCAAGACATAGGGAGAAGAGGCCAGACTTTCCCACACACTCAGATAGTAAGGGCACACAAGCCGAGGGTTTCTTTTTTTGGAGATTCCTTGTCACTTCCGGAGTGACACCACCCCAAACTGATATTTTGCTCTTGCATGATTAAATTATTTGAAAGACCCAGATGTCTCAGACTGTGCTATGGGAAATCAGGGGCTGAACCAGTAAGGAAACCCAGTCTGAGTGAGTGTGGAGTGTGGAGCTGCCAAGGGGCCTCGGTCCCAGCTCAGATGGTGCAAGTGTGACTGCCAAAGTGGCTCCTGGTTTCTCTAAATAATTAGAAATATTTTATAGTTCCAATACATATTTCCAATGGAATGAATTTAATTTCTTTTGTGCCAGTGGCCTATGGCATCGTGCTGCTGAGGGTGCTTGGGGATATGACCTTTCTGATAAACTGTGCTTCAGGTAGTGAGAAAAGAGCCCAGAGCAATTAAAAACATGAAGAACACCAAACAAACAGTGTTCATTTGTTGATCTAGATGAATTATATTTTAAAAAATATATGCCTTCATCACAAATTATGGTTCATTCTCCCATTTCAAAGCGAAAAAAAATGCAAAGGAAATAATTTAAATAATTCAGATCTGCCTGGAAATATCTGTATAAACTGGCATCCATGACAGACTGGAAGTGTTAGTTTTGTGCTAGGGAGTTTCAATTGTTCTGACCACAGATGGATTTTTTTTTTCTTTTATATCTTTTATGTGTCCTACATGGAGAAAAAATTAAAAACCTGGCTCTACACCCATGCAAATACTGGGAAAATCAAGCTCTTTCCCCCATGCTATATAGACTATATGTTAACTGTGACATTGTTGAGGTTGTGAAGTAGTTCCAGAGAAGGGGGAAACTGGGAGCTTGATCTCCATGGTTTCACCTTGCTTAAGGCACTCTATACAAATTCCAGGTGGCAGTCTTCTGGGACGTTATATTTAGCTTTGTGCTTCTCAAAGAGCTCGGACAACTCATTTAGGTATCTTTGATGGACTTGATCAACTTCTTCCTCAGAGGGTTTGTTCTTCTTCTGCACTGGAATTGGCTTCCCAACTGGAAAAGAAGTAGAGGTGTTAGGAGGAGGCAGTGTCAGGTACCTCTGAACGCTTTGCTCGCCCTGGCACAGAGCTGAGCTCAGCCTCTCCAGGATGGACAGGTCAGTATGACCAGTTGTTTCCTGGAGCCTGGGAGACAGCACAGCCAAGCAGGGATGGTGGCTCAGATCCTGACCAAGCTCTTGGTCTCCAGGATCACACTGGTCCTTGCCTCAGTTTATCCATCTACAAAGCTGGTTAATGTCAAAGACCCTCTGTGTACCCTTTTGAAGTAAGAAGTGCTGTATCCCAATATCCCAATGCTGTCCCAAGAGCTGCTTCTCACATCTCAGATGTGCTGCGGATAAACACAACATAAATACAGGATAATAGTTGAGTTGGGCTTTCCAAGTTGTTTCCACATGGCCCCTGGGATCTGCATTGCAAATGGGGAAAGTGAGGAACAGGGGAGCCCCACACTACTTAAATACACTTGCTGTGAAGGTGCTTCCACTTTGCTCAGATTAAAGATTCTGTGAAAATATCTGATTTTTATTAGGAACCATTTACTTACTTACCTTTTAAAAAACATATTTTATTCATCAGAAAATCTAGTTATTTTGATTCCTATCTATAGAAGAGCCTTTTCCATCCCCCAGAGCTACCAGGACCAGGACCAGGTACCTGGCAGGGGACAGAGAAGATCCATGAGGTACCTGTCTTGCTCTGGTCTCTTACTCAAATTGTTTTTTGTCAAGTGAAGGAGGATTTCAACATCTTATAGGGCTATTCTTCATCCAATTAATGAAGAGCCCATGTGATACTACACAGCTCATAAAACCATTGAGACAATCCAAACAGGTAGTAATACAATTAGAAGTAATTGCTGGTTGTCAAACTTAATCAGTGGTGCAAGCACTAACAATGCCAAACAGTATTTTTAATTAAATTAATTCACAGAGCATCAGCCACACTGGTGGGCCAAGCATGGAGATGTTGAAAAATTTATTCAAAACCAAAGATTTTCTTGAAATTTCGTCTCCCACAGACATGGTCTCTAATCAAAACGGTTCACCTTCACATGCAAATAGGTTTGGATTTGCAGATGTGTCTGCACAGGACAGTGAGCAAAGCTGCAAACTGCTTGAGTGTTCAGAGAATCACAGAATGGTTTGGCTTGGGAGTGACCTTAAAGATCATCTCATTCACCCTTCTGCCATGGATAGGAACACTCTCCACTAGCCAGGTTGCTCCAAGCCCTGTCCCAGCTGCCCTTGAACACTTCCAGAGAAGCAGGGCAGCCACAGCTTCTCTGGGTAACCGTGCCAGGGCCTCACAGCCAAGAATTTCTTCCCAATATCCATCTAACCCTGCCATCCTGTTACTCCATACCCTTGTCCAAAATCACCCTTCAAATTCCTTTCAAATTTGCTTTTCAAATTCCCTTTTTCTTGGAGACCCTTTAGGCACTGGCAGGGTCTCTAAGGTCTCCCTGGAGCCTTCTCTTCTCCAGGCTGAACATCCCCAGCTCTCCCAGCCTGTCTCCCAGACGCTTCAAGCCCTTGGAGCATCTCTGTGGTTTCCTCTGGACTCACTCCAGCACTTCCTCATCTTTCTGATGTTCTTGCCCTAGAGCTGGAGGCAGCACTGCAGGAGGGGGTCTCACCTGAGAGGGGCAGAGGGGCAGAATCCTCTCCCTTGACCTGCTGCTCCTATTTGTGCTTGTAAAACCGCCTTGGAAGATGTTTAATAGGTTTAAAAAACCTATTGCAGTGGTTTTTGTCACTGTGTTGGGGTTGTCTGCATCTCACCGGGGTGATGAGGTTGGCCACATTTGATCTGGGGCTTTTCCCAGCACAGCCCAGATGGGCTGGGATCTGTCACGAGATCAAACCAGACTGCCAAACCAGTGAGACACCTGAACAGTTCAGAATGCTGCTTTGCACATTTCTAAGCCATCACTGTGCTCTCTGGCATGATGCTTCAGCCTGGCAGGAGGATGATACAACCCTGGGACTGCCCCTGATTCCCCAGTCTGGCCAGCCTGAGCGTGCCTGGCATGGTGTCAGAGTTGTGTGGATGGACTCACCCACGGTGCAGATGGGCCGTCGGTAGGGCATCAGCCCAAAGCTATACTGGAAGATGCCTCGTGCATGGAAGAGGGGCAGGGAGATGCCCATGATCTTCTGCAGGAAATGCTGAATCCTCCGCAGGCAGGAGCCCCTGGGATTATTCACCTGATCAAAGAGATCGTTCTCCCCAAAGGAAAAGGCAGGGACCAGGGGAGTTCTGCAGGGAGTCAAAACCAATAGGGTGCCATGATTAGCAAAGCCCATTCCAAAACCCCTTCATTCTTCTCCAAAACCCCCCATTAAGCAGCCACAGAGCCGAGCACCCCTTCCTCAGCACCGCCTTCCTTCCTCACCCATTCTGGATGGCCAAGCGCACAAATCCCTTCCTGTTCTTCAGCAGCAAGGTGAAGGATCCTGGGTGGGCATCCAGTGCCTCCTGTGCCCCACCAACAATGATGGCCAGCAAGTTCCCACCCTCTGGCTTCTGCAGCACATAGGATGCACTCTCCTTGTTAGAGGAGACGAGGCCTGGAGAGCAGAGAGGAAGTAAAAGTAAAACCCACCTGTGTGTGGTTTGCTCTGGACCTTTTTTCCTCATAACCTGTCTCTGGAGAGGTGCTAAACACTTTACTTACAGAGGTGAAAACCTCAGCCCAGCTCCCTTAAAAGGTACTAGATTTGCACACACCTCTGCACACAATTATCCATTTGCTGTCTGGCTCAGAAGTGAGAAGTGAGGGAAAAAATTAGGAAAAAAAATAAATGGGGGAACTAGCTGCACTTGAACCCTAGGAAAAATCTATTCCAATTTGTTGTCAAGTGAGACTGTGCCCAATTCTGAATAATTCTGAAGTCAGAGAAACATTTGCTTTAGGTCAAAATACACATACATTTCAGTGGATGGTGTTAATTGAAAGTGGAATTTGACAAAGGATTTGGTCCTTTGGTGTTGTTTACTTGAATAAGATAGAAATCTTTAAACCAGAAATGGCAAAGCAACATTGTTTTGACTATTAAAAAAAAATAAATCCCTGTTTCAGGGGCTGAAATAATTTGCACATTTAAACCTCATTGTGAAATTGATTCAATTGACCCGAAAATTATGCACCCAACTCGGACATTACAGTGATTAAACCTTCCTTCACCTGGGTCATAAGTCTCTCATATATTTCACTGTTTGGATTTCTCACTCTCCATGTAAATACTCTGGCAGCAGGAGCCATAGTTTATGTGGAAAACAGGGTAATGGACGCCCTGGGGTGCATCAGATGGAACTGGATGCTTATGTTTAGCCTATTGAATTCTGCCCACATTCAGCTGGAGAAGTGACCATTGCCAAGCCCACTGCTGAGAGGTGGAGGTCATCCTGCTGGTGTCCAAAACTCTCTCAAAACTCCCTTTTGCCTCTCTCAGTTTAATTTTTACCTGTCCCTTTTCCTATTCCTTTTCACTACATCTTCCCCCCACCACCACATTCCATTGCAGCAGCATGAGCTGCTATTTTCATCCTCTGTCTCTGGTTGCTGCTTCCCTGGAAGCAGCAGATGCTTCAGAAAAAGAGAGTTTTTTCCTCACAATTTCAAGCCTGCATATAATTTTTATGGAAAGAAACACGGGAACATCCTGGCCTGCAGCTCTCAGCATTTCTGTTCACAATTTGCTCTCCATTTTGCTGTTACACAGCACCTAGCACAGCAATGCCCTGAGCACAGAGACCATTGATGGAGCTGAACAACAGGGCTAACAGCAAGGAGGGCAGTTTTTAACTTCAGAGGTTTTGGGTTGCCATCTCGAATATCTGTGTCCATGAGTAGGATCCAATTTGCCCCAGATGAGGGAAAACAGACCCTTGACTCCTCTTCCCCATGCATCTTCACTCTATGTTCCTCAAAAAAGCACCCACACATGCCACTCCTTACCTCCACTCATCAAATAGTCCCTGAAGAACGGGATGCGAAACCACAGAGAAAGCATCATCAGGTGGGGAGTGATGCCTGGGAAGAGTTTGGAAAAGCCAGATGCCTCTGTGCAGAAATTGAGAAAGGCTCCAGCTGCCAGGACTCCATGGGGATGAAATCCCACCAGGTAGTTCTGCCGAGGGTCCAGCTCTGCTGTCTTCATCAACTAGACACAGGGATGAAGCCAAAAAGGGGCCAGAGTTAGTGCTGTGACCTCAGCAGGGTGGAACACTGGCTACAGAGAGCAGATAAGGCATTTCTGGAGGGGAATACCCTCCATGTACCCACCATGCCTTTCTATTGGAAAAGGTCAACTGGAACAACTCTCTCATTTTACACTGAGATTTCATTGCCCATATTTCCATCTCCTCCTACCCATTGGCCTAAAATGACTTCTCTAATGTCACAGTTCCTTATGTTGCCTTGAACTTGTCTAGGTGCTGTTGAGAAGCAACTTTGTTTAAAATGTCCTCCAATACATCACCTAATATAGGGAGGGAAGGGAGAAAAGGGTGATTTCTGCCAGACAGTACCTCTTGGTCCCACAACCAGAACAGCAGAGGGAGTACATAATGCCTCTGGTAGACCTACTACACAGCACAAGCACATGTCCCACCCAACAGCTTGGTGTGGATCAAAGGTTTATCCTGTTCCGAAGCACATGCCAAGTGATTCCAGGATGTTTTCACACATTGTAACTTTAAGTCTAATTCCCAGACATCTGACAGAGAAGCTGTTTTCTTCCCACTGGGGAAAGCCTGCAGGATGCCAGATGTTCGTGCCTGTGTTGGTGCCCAGGTCCATCAAAGAGCAGTGGATGTCTGCCCAAAGCTGCTGCAACTTTAGCAAGAGGGAACGGAGAATGGCCATGTCCAGCATTTTAGGGATGGGAAGCAGGGATTGCAGATACAGTGCAGCTCATGGCCAGCCCTTGAGAGCTGACTAAGCAGCTTGTTAAAATCCTCAGCCCATCTGAAAGTGATATTGAAGCCTGGGATCTACTACGTGGGAGAATGGGTACCACAGAGCAAGAGGAGATGGTTAAGGGGGGACAACTGGGATTTGAACTCCATCACACTTGTTATGGACTGCCCAGGGGAGAAGAGCTGGTGTGACAAACCCACCCTCCAGCTCTGGCACCAAGAAGACCTTGCCGTGCCAGCATCAGCCAGCATGTGCACAGCCCAGGCAGAAGCAGGCAAAACTGAATGGTGACATCTCTGCACCATTTCTGGGGATGCTGAGGACACTCACAGCAGGATGAACCTTTCCAAGGTTAGTCATCACATCATTTCCTCACTGAAAGGGTGGTCAGACATTGAAACAAGATGACTAGGGAAGTGGTAGGACCACGATCCCTAAAATTGTTCAGAAATGTGTAGATGTGGCACTTGGGGACATGATTAAGTGGCCTTTGTGACAGTGCCGGGGAACAGTTGGACTCAATGATTCCTAGAGGGTTTTTCCAACCTGAACAATTCTGTGGTTCTGTTATCACAGAGCCACCATGCCTTTCCAGACAACTCAAAGGCATTAGTGCTCAAGAACAACCAAAGCCCTGCGCATTTCAGTGTCACCCCTCCAAGTACCTTGACTCCATCTGCACTCAGGGTGCAGTTAATGGTGCATGTGTTTTCCTAGAAGCAGCTAGAACTGCAGGTTAATCATGAGAGTGTACTTTACTTTCTTCCATCATGGCTCATTTCCCACCTGTCTGAAAGCACTGTTGACTGTACATGTGCCCATTCAAGCACCTGCTCCTAATGAGGGGAATGGACAAACAAAAGCCCCACAACTGCCCAGGTGCAGAGGTCTCTAGGCAGGAAGAGAGGCAGATGGCTGAATCACTGAGTGCCCAAGGCCCCTGCCACCATTTGTTGTTTTTTGAGTAATCTCAGCTTATATCAATGTTTCCTGCATTCATCTTCGGTTTCCAAACAACCTTTCATCTCCACTTGATTTATAAGCAGGGAAGCAAGATGCTCAGGTGTGTTGGTGTGTGCAGGGAGACAAGAAGGGAGAACGCTGGCGAAAGAGGGCAGCCACTGAGCAATCAAATTGCCTTAGTGCGAGTTTGCCTGTGCTAAGGCACCCCACATATGTAAAAACACTCCCTAGGAAACATCCAGCTGCTGTCTTGATGCTCGCCCCAATGAAAGAAGAGGGAGGACAAGAAAGTAAAGAACAAAGGATAGTTCTTGGAGTGATGAGACAAGGGAGGATGGTTTTAAACTAAGAGAGGGACAATTAAAACTAGCTATGAGGAAGAAATTTTTTATTATGAGAATAGTGAGGTCCTGCCACAAGTTGCCCAGAGAAGCTGTGGCTTCCCCATTCCTGGAAGTGTTCATGGCCAGGTTGGATGCAGCTTAGAGCAACCTGGTCTAGTGGAAGGTGTCCTTGTTCCAGCAAGGATGAGTTTTAAGGCTCCTCCCAGCCCAAACCATTTTTTGATTCTGTGATAAGACATGGTCCTGGGCAACTGGCTCTGGGTGGCCCTGACTGAGCAGTGGGTTGGGCACGTTGACCTCTAGAGTTCTCTTCCAATGTCACCCAGTCTTTGAATCTGTGATTTTTGACTCCCTGCTCTGAGCCATGGGCAGCTGGAGGGTAACAGTTGAGTCCTTCATGATTTGGTGGATCTGGGTAATGTTTCTGCAAGAGCTATCCTCTGCAGTAGCCCTGGGGAAAGAAGGTCCTCGTTTTATCACAGGGTCTGCTCACATCCGGGTAATTTGGCCAAAACTCACAGAGAAATTGGAGAGCTTGTACAAGACTGAGAAGGAAACCTGTAGCAGAGGAGAAACTTGGGCAAAGTCTCTTACACCACAGGTCTAGACTCTACGCTATCCTTTTCCCTTTGGAAACTTCAGCACAGAAGCTCCATCTTCCCTTCTGGATTCTTCCCACTGTCTCGCTCTTTCCCTCTCCACCTGGCAGAGGTAAGTCTCCATTCCCAAACTTCCAGGAAAGTTAATAATGTGACTCTGCACAGCCTCCCCCTCCTGATGTCCAGCCGAACTGCTGAATGGAACTCGGCTTGAGGTGCCAAGGAATGGGACTATCCTCCATCCTGTCTCAGATGAGTTGTCTTTTCCACACCCTCTGGATGTGGAATTTCATTTGCAATTCAGGTCTTTATGAGTGAACTGAACATTTAATAATTGTCGAAGTACTTAAGGGTCCAACCAAGCTGGTGTGTGCATGAGCATGAGAAAACCCAAGGTTTTTCTGGTGGACTAGGAGCAGTTTCTCATCTCAGAGGTGTCTGAGGAATGCCAAGTTAACGTGTATGACCTGTGCTGTAAAAGCAGCTGTTAGCAGCTCAGGGTTGTTCTCTACAAGCTGAGCCATGGGTCTGTTGACTTCCTTGAGATTCCCCTTGGCATAGTCAAGATGGTGGCTGATGCCTTGGCTGCTGACAGCAGCAATGACCCATTCTCAAAAGTGTTATGAAGCCTTCTGGATCCCAGATGTGGGGTGGTCTTGGCCTTCCTAACAAATCAAATTGTTTAGGTTGGAAAAGCCCTCTAAGATCATGGAGTCCAAATGCTCCCCCAGCACTGCCAAGGCCACCACTAATCCATGTCCCCAGCTGCCATATCCACACAGCTTTTAAATGTTTCCACCACTGCCTTGGACAGCCTGTGCCAAGGCTGAACAACTCTTTCAGGGGAGAACTTAATGAACTTAAATTTTAAAGGATGAGGTCTATTTTATGCTTCATCATGCAGAAATATAGCTTGATAACTACAGTTTTTCAGGGCTTGCAGTGATTACTCTGTAACAGAAAACTCCCTTTATTCTGACTACTCAAATGAGGTCCAAGACATGGGTGAAACTCTGCCCCAGTTCCCCCAGTTTTCCCAGCTCCCCAAAAGATATGGTGGGACCTGCTCCATGCACTGTTAGCTGTGTTAGGGAAATGCACATGCAGACTTCGAGGAGCTCTGATAAGAGCCCATGTACTAGTGAAGGATCACAAGCAAATTAATCCAAATTAATTTTAAACTGGATTAGTTAAATGGCATTAACATCCCAAATAGATTACTAATTTGATGATAATGATGAAGGATTAAAGTACTCTTCATTTCACATTTGGTTTGGTTTAAATTCATTTTGGAGTGGAATTAAGATAATTAGAGTTAGGGCTTCTGAGTGAATTTATCAGCTCAGGAATTCAGCACTGGTTTAACCAGGCTGATTTAATTCATCCCTTGAGATGTGACTGGGTTCTCCTAGTTGTTCCCTACAGGCTGAATTGTCCTATCCCAAACCATGGAAAGACAGAGGACAGGCAATTCCCTGTTTAAGGCTGGTTGAGGAAAGGGTAGTGAGGCACTGGCACAAGTTGCCCAAAGAAGTCATGAATTCTCCATCCCAGCTGATACTCAAGGCCTGGTTGGATGAAGCTTGGAGCAACCTGATGTAGTGAATGGCATCCCTGCCCATGGCAGGGGGTTAAAACTAGATTATATTTAAGGTCCCTTCCAACCCAAATCATTCTGTGATTCTGTGATTCTCTGGTTCTCTGGTTCTCTGATTCTCTGATTGAAATAAAATTCTCCCAGAGTCCAAAGGTTTGGAGGGTGGTGCTCCAGAAGCCCCTGGAGGTGCATTGTCTGAAGGGGTTAAAAGGTTGTTAAGTGAGGAATTAATCGAGTTGAGATGAGTAGGGGCACTGCTTGGTGCATACCATGTAGTGGTCAGGGAGGACACGGTTCTGCCATATCCTTGCATCCTTAAGGATTGCTGAACACGAGGTGGGAGAGAAGGAGCAGCATGGCATTACCCCCACAGTCACTCAGAGAGCAGAGGAGGATGTGATGGAGAAGGAAGGGTTAGGAGACCTGATCAGCAAGCTCCTGGCTTCTTCATTTAAATTCTCCAAAACTGAATTGTTTTTCTATCCTTCTCTGGTCCCAAACTCTGTTTCCATGGATGTTATATTAATCTGCCCTTAATTAGGATAAACCTCCTTTCAACTTTGTACTGAACAAATCCTCATGTCTCTAGCTGTCCATGGACACCTCCCAAAAACATCTCTTGCAGGATGGAACATGCAGCCACTTTCTCTGTGGGAAGAAGACCAATAAAGATATCCAAAAAACCCAACCAAATCTGAAGAAGGACAAATTGTGCCAAGCTGAAAAGAAGCAGGTCACCCACCCAAGGGTGTCTGGATGGAAGACCAAAGGAAGGGCAAGTATCTGCCAGCAGCTGCCGAGGAGGATGGGTTTCAGGTCCCAGCAATGGTGAGAATCTGAGAGGGGCAGCTGGAAACAGTGAGATCTTTGAGCCCTGTGGTTTTCTCCTGGTGCCACGATGCCAGGTCAGAGCTGGGTTTGCAGCAAATATTGAAGAATCTGACCAGCCAGATTTAAATTGAGTTTGGATGGGACTTCACCACCCTCATTCCCAAAGCTGGGTAAGGATGGAAGCTCCAAAATGCTCAAGTCCTCCCTTCCTCTTGTAGGACTTCCTTTATCCAGTGGATTAGCAGTGCAGGGTGGGACACAGTCCTCCAATGGATCTCAGCCATGGCCCCCCTCTTAAGGACACTCCAGAACAGAAAAGAGAGGGCCAACACATGGACAGAGAAATTCCACAGAAAAGGATAGTGTGGTGGCTTTGGGCCATTTGGCCCTGCCTTTCTTTTTCCCTGACAATCCCTCTTCCAGCCAACAGAAGGAAACAAAGGGAACAGTCAAGACCTCTGGAAATCAGAAATTGTATTTAATGCCATGGGCCATGGCACAAGTCCCCAGTTACAAATAATACCACTCTTCTGTGAAAAGAAAGGAAACATTCCTGGCAGGGATTGGTTCAAATGAACTGGAACTATGAACTGGAACTATCCCCTCTACAGTGCCTTGCAATTCCCCAGAACCACAACACACTCAAATAAACTCCGTCACAGTTTGTGCCATGATGAGAATGATTGAGCCATGGGATGAAGTCTTCCCAAATTGCAGCTTTAAGGGTTCAGCTAATTCTCCAATAAATCATTTTAGTTATGCTAACAAAAGGCACTAACACCAGCAAGACCACAAGCACAATGACAGAAGTTTCTGCAGACAACAAGGTCCACCTGGCACTTAGATAACCCTAAGGCTTGTAAGAAATGTCCTGTGGCGCTTCACAAGGAGAAAAAGTGTGGTGAAGACCACAGGGACTTTCCTTGTACAGCAGGTTCTTTCCAGGCTGCCCTGAATAATTGGGCATCATTCCCCAGGCATGATTATCCCTACTGGGGTTGCTCTAAGTGATGACAGCAGAAAACAAAATATGTCCCTGTCTTGATTTAAAAGACAAATGTCTGCCAAGGAAGGTGGGAACCTTCCTGGAACAGTCAATATCCCTCTTTCCAAGTTATTATAATTTCAAAATTACAGGGCTTTCAGGAGAAAAAAAAATTTTAAAAATCAAAGTCGTGGAGCAGAGTACACAAACTCCTGCAGCACTGCCTGACCACTCTCCTCAATCCCTTTATGGAAGGAGGGCAGGAAGGTGAGACGCACCCCCACCAATCCTTGGGTCTGAGTTCACAACTTGTGGTGGCATCACGCCTCAACTCCAAAAAGCCCTGACCAGAAAAGCCCACTCCCCCAGCCAAAAACTCCCCAACCCCACAGCAACTCCACTGGAATGCCAGGAGACTTTCTTTTGTGTCTTGATCGCTGAATATTCACCCAAAAAGCCATCCCCTCCCCCTTCCAGGGTCTCCCTGATAAGAAAGGGAAGAAATTCACTGAGAAACCTAAAAAACCACAACAGTCCCCAAAATCATCTGAGACCTTAATTTGCTAGAACAGACTCATGACCCAAGTTGTGTGATCCAAAGGTGAGACATCTTGCCTAAGCCCAGCATCCAGCCCCAATTTTCAGTCAGCAAAAAGATGGTGACTTCTGTTTGAGGACTGTGGTAAAGATAGATATTGTCAAGCTTATGCTTATGCTTTTCCCATTTCACCTTCCTCATCTGAGGTTACCAAAGCACCGTGGCTGTATGAGGGAGGATGGTGACAGGATGGGATGGGGCTGGGGAGAAAAAGCAGGAATGTCCATTCTCTTGGCATGGGGACAGAATTTGTTTTTGCTGTTTGGGCTGGGTGCATCCTTCATCATAAAGATGCACTGATAAAGGATGAGGTAGGGATTATGAAAATAGAGATAGGGTTTGGGCAGCAGCAGGCAGATTACTGACTGCTTTTTGAACATAGCATAGATAGAGCAGTCCACAGCATCCAAGAATCACTCTGTAAGCAACATCAACACAGCTTCTGTTAGCACAGGTTATCTGTTCAGACATACTCTAGCTCTAACATTAATTTTAAACCTTTTGGCATATTTTCCACAGCATTATAATGCAGCTGAGCTCAGCCATGTATTGGAATTGAAGAATCATAGATTCATTTAGGCCATAAAAGCCCTATGAAACCATCAAGTCCAACCATTACCCCAGCACTGCCAAGGCCACCACTAAATCATGTTCCCAAGTGCCACATCTACACGATTTTGAAACAATTCCAGGCCAATTGAAGGACTATAATGAGGGTATATTTTAAAATAAATAAATAAATATAATTTTAAAAAATTAAAAGCAGAAGAAATCCAGATCAGAATAGATTTAAAATGCAGGGAAATTAAGCAGAAATAATTTCTCTGGGTAATGCATTGGACCCTGTCTTGGTTTCTCCCTGTAGTTTTTCTCATCCCGCTTTTCAAAACACTCAAGCTCATTCGGGTCCTGCCTGACTCTGATTCTCAAATCATTAGTTAAAATGCAGCCAGTTCCAAGGGGGATAGATCCAAGAGCAAAGTGGTACTTTTGCAAGGGTGGTGTTGGCAGAAGGAGCAACTTGCACACACTGCAGTGTCCTGGCCCAGCACTGGCATGCTCTGTGCTCTGCAGCACACTGCAAATTCACACTGCCCAGAAAACAGATGCTCATCCCAACCTCTCTTTGCTCCCAAGACAGCAAACATGCACAGGGATCCCTTAAAGGCAGTGTTTAAAGCTGTTTCCTAAAATAAGACAGCAGGCAGCACTTGCTGCCTCCAAACACTTCACCATGCTAAGTTTGCTGCTGGGATCTGGTAGGATTAGGAGCCATACTTAATCTTCCCAGGATGCCTAATTCTCCAGGGCTTAACAAACTCCATCTACACACAAACACAGCCCAGAGTCCTGGAAGCCAACCCAGTTTGTGTCCCCAGATCTCATTTCCTTGTGTTCCTTGTGCTGGGACTTTGGGCAAGCAGGGGTTGTTCAGCCTGAGGAAGAAAAGGTGAGACCTTAGAGCCCCTGCCAGTGGCTTTAGCCCCCTGCTTAAGGGGTTCCAAGAGAGCTGGAGAGGGATTTTGGGCAAGGGCCTGGAGGGACAGGACAAGAGGGAATGGCTTCCCACTGCCAGAGGGCAGGGTTAGATGGGATATTGGGCAGAAATTCTTGGCTGTGAGGATGCTGGATCCCTGGCACAGGTTTCCCAGAGCAGCTGTGGCTGCCCCATCCCTGGAAGTGTTCAAGACCAAGTTAGTCAGGGTTTGGAGCAACCTGGTCTAGGGGAAGTTGTTCCTGCCTGTGGTAGGGGGGCTAGAACTGCATGATTGGTCATTGAGGTCTCTTCCAACCCAAAATATTTCCTGATTCCATAATTCTATGACTGAGAAAACATTTTTGAGAAATAGTACTATGCGATTACTTGGTTATAATGCTCTCTATAGTATATCTCTTTTAAATTCTTCCACTGTCCTTTTATGGAACTTCCTCTGTTTCCTCCAGAGAGGTGGGGAGAAAGGCTCCATGGAGCCCTCCCTCACCCAGGGAGCTGCAGCCAAGCCCTGTGATAAATACCATGCTCCCTCTACTGGTATTAGTGCTCCTCCTACAAGAAAGGACAGACAGGGAATGCAGAGAGGTGTTCAGGGGTGGAGTTCCACGTCCTTTAGAAAGGGACAGGAGAAGGGTCGTTGCTGGGCTCAGCTGGCAGCTAAATTTCAGCAGAGAGGTTGGTCCAACACTTCACCAAGTGGTGGCTTATGGCCACAAATAATTTACAGAATATATGTTGCATGTAATTATTGCAGTCACATAAATCACTGAATTACTGTGTTGTTTGGGTTTGAATGTGATAAATAACATAGAGAATAGAAATTTTCAGTTCCCATGAAGTTGCTGAATAGAGCTTAAAGACTAACTAGCAAAAGAAGATAAAAGGATGTAAAGGTATGCACGCTGGATGATAAATGTAGCTTACCAGTGGAGGAACAGATAAAGAGGGCTACAGTGGATTTTCTGCAAGTTAGGTAACAAGAAGCAACAGCACATGCCCAAAGAAAAAGTTCAAGGAAAGGTCACCTTTAAAATGGAAATATTCACTGAATAGGACCACCAGAGATCCCTTTAGAGTCCCCTCCACAATCATAAAATAATTTCCAACAAGAGGCAGATGCATGCAAATTAGTTCTAGGAAAAGTGATGTTTATGTATTAGCTAGAAGACACTCTTTAATGAATATATGATTATAATGTTGTAAAGCCTCACCACACACAATAGATTAAAGGAGACGTCCTTGCAATGTGTTCTGCACAGATAAAGAATGCCTGCTTTCTAACACTTAAAATTGTGTTAGAAAGTTTATTTTCTGGCTGATTTCAGTATCAAAGGGACCTTAAAATTCCACTCCCTGCCATGGGAATGGATACCTTCCACTAGACCAAGTTGCTCCAAGCCCAGCCTGGCCTTGGACACTTCCAAGGATGGGGCAGCCACAACTTCTCTGGGCAACTTGTGCCATGGCCTCACCACTCTCATAGCCAAGAATTTCTTCCCAATATCTCATCTAAATCTACTCTCTTACAGTTTGAACTCATTTCCCCTTGCCCCATCTCTATGGTTCGTAATGAACAGTCTCTCTCCATCTTCCCTGTAAGGCCCTTCAGACACTGGAAGGTGCTGTGTGGTGTCCACACAATGTTCTTCAGGCTGAACAACCCCAACTTTCTCAGCCTCTCCGTATGGGAGGTGCTCCAGTCCCCTTATCAACTTCATGACCTCCTCTGGACTCGCCCCAGAAGCGCAAGTTCTTATGTTTGGGGGCACCAGAACTGTGCACAGTGTTCCAGGTGTGATCCTATGAGAGCAGAGAAGAGGGTTATTTCTGTTTGAGCAGCAAAGCTGATGGGCATGTCATCTCTGGTCCTTACTTTGCTCTGACTCCCCCTAATTCTTATCCCACACCCTACTCCATGCAAGATGGACTCTCAGGCTGGGTTCTTATTTTTTTCCTTTTTTCCTGGTGGGTTCTCTGGCTTTTTGGGCTCCCAACTTCATTATCCTGGACTGCAGCACCCAGCTTCTGACTCCAGGCGATCTCTGACCAGCTGGGTACATCCCATCTGAGTTCTCTCAATAGGCAATGTATTCCTGAAGGAATTATCTTAGAAATTCCCATTGCCTGGTCTATCCTTGAAGGAAGAGATTCCTTACACAACCTATGAGCTCTTCTGCTACATTGCTGTGATTTGTACCGACTTGTGATGGCTCTGAGGCAGGACTTGCTGGTGCTCCATACCATGCCAAGGGGACACCAGATAAAAGAGTAAAGGCAAAGGCCAGCCACATGTGTTAAATAAATCAGGGAATGTCACAGAAGTCCCTCTCAAGAGAATAGCAGCTCTGTGAGACTGCCCAGTGCACCCCCAGCTTTACCTATCCATCCCCCTCCTCAGCAGAACAGGATACTGACATTGCAGGACACCCAGGATCTCTTGGATTTTGGTTAAAACTTGGCCCTATGCCCACTGGGTAAATTCTGAGCAACCTGAAGGGCAGGAATGTTGCAGTATATAGACATGGAAAGCAAAGGTGAGATTTCCCTAACAGCTGGAATGCAGCAAGGTTAAATTGGTGTGGAAAAGCCGGGTGATTGAAGGATGAGATTTGTAAAAATGGCAATCCCCATTTTTTACTTTGAGTATCTGGGAGCTGGGAAGATTCTCCTTCAACACCAAACTCCCAGCACCCCATGCCATGACTGCTGGCCCCAGGCTGTATCCAGACTCCAAGGACAAAGCTGGTCCCTGGAACACTGAAGAGCCAGTGGACTTACCGTGATGGGGAAATAATCCCTCATGTACCTCCAAACGACGCAGTTCCGCAGGACGTGGATCCGCCGCCCGCCCTTGCTGGGCTTCTCCCTGTCTATCAGCCACCACGCAGCATACAGGGCACTGATCAGCCAGAAACGAGTGAAGAAGAGGCCGATGAAGGCAGCTGTGCAGCACTGTGCTGAAAGAAAAGCCAGCAGTGACTTGATAGTTGCATTGGGTGGACTTTGGGAGAGGAATGGTTCATTTGGAGAGGTATTTTGGTCCTGGGATGGAGCCTCCACTGGGCTTGATGCTGAATTTATCAGTGTGAAGGCACCTCTGATGCAGAGGTGGTTTCTTTTCTATCTGCCCCAGGAACCTGAAAAGACACCAAGCACCTCCCTTGTAGCAACCACCAATTTCTCCAAAGGCCACCATGTCCCCTCTTCCCAAAAGACT
Source organism: Rhabdornis inornatus (assembly GCA_013397075.1). Classification (NCBI taxonomy): domain Eukaryota; kingdom Metazoa; phylum Chordata; class Aves; order Passeriformes; family Rhabdornithidae; genus Rhabdornis; species Rhabdornis inornatus. The sequence continues at coordinate 863,374 of VWZS01002160.1, read as the reverse complement.
AATGAATCTCACTCCATTCACAGTGTTCCCATGGACCAGCTCTCTATCCCTTCGCTGTCTTGCTTTTCTCTGGAGTCAGACTAATCTCTGCAATTGTAATGGCCTTGTTTTACCCCAAAACTCCTGTTAATACCCCCTGATGATACCTGATATTTTGCAATGGCAGCAGAAAGGGTCCTATGTCTAGTCTGTACAGTCCCCAACAGCTTTATCTTGATCTAATGATTCCATTTTAATTGTGTCCATGATTTATACCCATAGATAAGATTTTACTCTTTACTGAGTTTTTTTATTATGGATTTTGGACCCTTTCCTCCACTACTCAGGTTCAGTCTCAACTCTAACCTTGGACTCTAGAGGATTTTCAGTTCTTTCAACTCTATGTCATCATGAATTTTATAAGAATGCTCTATATCATTCTCTAAGACTTCCATGACTTGGGGCTTTCTCCAGTCAGTGCCAGCTTTGATCTCTACCTCCTACCTCCCTTATCCCCTGTGTTTTGGCATTGGAACAAGCAAACAAAAGTCTTTGTGCAAACAAACATCACTCAGTACATAAAATCCCACCCAAGCCCAACACTGTCTGTCTGCAGATACTGGAAAGTGATGGTGGCCACAAAGCTGCCACCTGGTAAAGCAGATTTGTGTCTGGGAAGAGCTATGTCCTCTCCATCTGTCCCTCTGGAACCCTTGGTATTACTTGTGGAGGGGAAGACTGAGCTGAAGAAAACCCAAAGATTCATCCAAGTCCCTTCCCCAGCTCATGGGTTACATAATGTTTTGTATATTTTGTTCTACTTTGGGTCTTCATTTCAGATCCACCACCCAGGGCTGGAAGATATGAGGATGGAGATGCCCTGCTCAGCTTCAGCTTCAGCTATGATATAGATGCATCCACACCCTCATGCTCTGAGACATCTTTTCCATCTTTGGGAGTCACCTGATACCTGCTTTCTCCACCTTCTCTCAGGTGAGGCTTGTCAGAGAAGTGGAATAGGATGTTCTCATCTAAGACATTCATGTACCTCCTATGTGCTTTCACTTAAGGATAAATAAGTGGATCATGTTTGTAACTTTTTTTTTTTGGTGATAAGTCACCCTGATTACAAAGCTTTGCATGGAAAAGCAAATCCTTGCCCTTTTTCAATACACCGTCATGATGGTACCAATAATTCCTATGGGGGAAAAAAAAAAGCACAATAATCTAACAGGTTCCTAAATCCCCTTAGTGCTGAGATGGGATGCATGTCTTCCTGTAAGTAGAGACCTACCCACCAGGGTAGGCACTAAGAATTTTGCAGTGGGAAAAAAGCCTACAGCTCTCAGCAAAGCAACAGGTCTAACCTGTAATGCATTGTGCAGGTCAGAAAGAACAACTGCTCACAGCTGGTGCCACATTTTTAATGGAATCATAGAAGTCCCCTCAAATCTTCCAGGGATGGGGCAGTCACAGTTTCTCTGGGCAACCTGTGCCAGGGCCTCATCACCCACACAGCCAAGAATTTCTTCCCAATATCCCATCTAACCCTGCCCTCTGGCAGTGTGAAGCCATTCCCCCTTGTCCTGTCACTCCAGTCCCTTGTCCTAAATCCCTCTCCAGCTCCCTTGGAGCCCCTATAACACTGGAAGAGGCTCTCCCTGGAGCCTTCTCTTCTCCAGGCTGAACACCCCAGGCTCTCCCAGCCTGTCTCCAGAAGAGAGGGGCTCCAGCTCTTGAAGCATCTCCATGGTCTCCTCTGGATCTGCTCCAACTGGAGTCTCACAAAAGTGGAACAGAGCGAGAGAATCCCCTCCCTCAACCTGCTGCTCACTCTTCTTTTTCAAATGCCACAGACACAGACTTTGTAACTCTCGAGAACTGCATAGAACATGAACTGCAGCTCCAGGGTCCACGTAATAAGTAAACACAATTTTACTGCACCTGGGAGCCAGGTCATCAGGTCTGCTACAAAACTATACAGTGCCTAATTCTCTTCTTATCATACTGTGCAAAGCTCGAAGTACATTCTGCAAAGTGAAGGAGTAGTTCTGGTCCAAATCCATGCTTTATCTCACAATGATATAATTATTAATTTCTTCCTCGATTCATTTGCAATTCAATTTTCTTTTTCCCAGAGCAGAATTTGCAGTGACTTTCACTCAATATGAAGATTTGGGGATTTTTGTCCTTTTGAAACCTTTTGGTGCTCTGTGGGAAAGGAGCCCATTGCTGTCCCAGAATGGACTGTCAGTCTGAAAGTTACTGTAGATGGGACCAAAGAGACAGGAAGGTTCCAGAAAATGAACAGTTAAATCTGCATCCAAACCAATTCCAGCCTTAGGCAGGCACATGATAATTTATGGTCTGTAATTTGGTGAGGAGGAGGAGGAACTCAGTACCACTGTCTGGACACCGACACTTTCTGGGCCACCAGTGGCAGGATATGTGCCACAGAGCTCTGTTAGTGCTTCCCAAAAGTCATGTCAGGTCCCCAGACTGAGTCCACCACCACCAGTCCCACTGCTCAGAAGAAATGGGCAGGTTTGGGTATGAGGCTGCATACAGATGTGATCCTCATCTCCTCCTGCTGCAGGTCTGGACTCCTGTGCTGCAGGAATACAGATGGCCCAAAGGCACATACTAAATTGCTATAAAATGGCTTAATGGCCCTTACACAGAGCTGTTTCAAGGCAGACAAGGGCTGTAAGAGCAGGGTTAAGAGCACCATGCAAGTCATTGCAGATGCATCAGTTCTGTTCCCTGAAAACAGTCAGACAATTCTAGGCTGGGCTGAGATCAGCTGCTGCACTGTCTACACTGTCATGGGAGTGGAGACTGCTTCAAACCAAAACTAACACCAAAGGGTTCCTGACAAGAAGGAATGCCATGTGCAGACCCTAAATCTTGCACATCCTGATGAGTCCAGATTCAGGAAGGTTTCGCTATGGTTGTCCATGGTGAGGTTTGTCCCTGGATGAAGCATTCATAGGATGGTCCTGGACTCTGCAGTGCACCTGTTGAGCAGGGGTGCAGCAACTCTTCATAGTCCAGGACCCAGCACCTCACATCTCCACGACTATATGTGACTCATCAAAGAAAACACACATCAATGTGAATTTGATGGCTTTTTTGGATTTTTTCACAGATCAAGTGGTTTCCTGGGCTGGATTCCTTCAAAGAAGCTCACAGCAAAAATGAAGTGATGGGTTTCTTATGCTGAGTAATTTTGCTGTGAGCTGTAAATCCCTCTTCTGGACAAGAAAATGGACATATCACAGAGAGCATGAATATTCCGTGGGCTCCAAGTGGGCCGTGGGTTCCAAAGGAGCCACAGGCTTCAAAGAACATGGAGGAATTTTCTGGCTGAGTCTAAGCAGGGGCCATATCCCATAAAAGTGCTCCTAACCCAAAATTTGCTAATTCAGCCTGAATGCAGCCCACAGAAACAGATTTTTGTTATCACAACAGCCCCAAAGTGAGTCAGATTCATATTGCACTTGTCGGGAAGGTTTGCAAGATCATCACAGGATGCATTGGGTTAGAGGGATTTTAAAGACCATTTAGTTCTAGCTGCCCTGCCATGGGCAGGGATACCTTCCACTGAACCAGGTTGTCCAGAGTCCCATCCAAACTGGCCTTGAATGCTTCCAAGACACATGTTGCTGTGCCAGCCTGGAGTCCCTGATTGTGGCCACCTACACAGATACTGCACCCTTGGGCACAGCTGATCTGGCTGTGGACTACACTCAGCTGCCAAGGAAGCCTGATCTTGCTGCTACCACATGGCCTTTGAGCCAGCCCTGGTGACTGGAAGGTTCAAAGGCTGGGTGTGGTGTGCTGGGTCTGCAGAGGCAGCATGCCCAGGTCTGCTGCCCCTGCACTGGGTTTGTTTGCCACAGTTCAGTCCTGCACTCATGGTTCTGCATGGTGTGTCTGGATGGGTGTCCATGCCCAGTGGAGAGTGGGAAGGAGAGAGGCAGAAGGAAGCAGTGCAGCAGGCTTGGGCACCAGCCTGCTGATTTCAGTTTTCTGCAGTAGCCTGGTTCCACTCCATTACTTGGTCAGTACTCAGATCATGTACTGGGAAGGCAACAGGGTCCCCACTCCATGTCCTGCAACCCATTCTCACACCTTGCACTCCTCCTCCAGCAGCTGTCAGCCCCTGAAATAAATGGAACCCTTTGCCTCCATGCTCTTGGAGGAGCATCCTCAAGAAAACTGGCAGTACGGACCATGCCCGCCTGTTGTGAGTGATGCTGGAGCAGAGCTCCTTGCCAGCTCTGGAGCAGAGCTGCTGCCCTCACTCAGCATCCTGCCAGGAATGAATGAGGAGTCCCTCCCCCAGTGCTTGGCTTCTTAGGGGATGCATTTGCACAACCATAGCAACAGCTGCCTGCAGTCAGTGCTGCTGGGATCTCCGGCCCAAGGGCTGTGCAGCGGTCAGGGTGTTTTAGAGCCCTTTTTGTCAGCAGAAGCATAAAGCCTGTCTCCCAAACAAAGGAGCAGCCGGCAGCCAAATCCTGCCCACGGCAAGCCTGAGCTCTGTGCCTGAGGATTACGACAGTGGGTAATAACACCAGGGGTGTTTGCCAGCTCATGGATGAAAATAAGTGTATCTCTTAGCATCTAGCTTATGAAAATAAGTGTATCTCTTAGCATCTAGCTTATGCAGTTGTTAAACTGGGAGATTTTGGGTGGAAAGCTCTAGGCTTAAAGAAGCTTTGTAAAATAAACTAAAACAGCTAGAATTGCTTCATAAGGTTTTGTTATCACCTTTCTAACGCCCTTCTTAAGAGCATTTCTTAACCGCTTTTGGTTTCAGATTGTTATCACCAAAAGAAACCCAAACCAAACCCGAAAACAAAACAAAAACGCAATAAAACCAACCAAACAAATAAACAAACAAAAAATCAAATTTTGCCAGGGAAAGGTGATAAGCTCTTGAAGGTCAGCCGTGGGAGGAGGAGTTGGTTTGGGTCTCAGCCTCACTCAGAGCGAGCTGCATTTCCCTGCAGGAGGTAGAGCCTGTGTTTGCAAATAACTCCTACGGCCGCAGAGGATTCCTCCCTGCTGGCCATTTGCCGTCATTCTGCTGACTCTAGAAGTCATTTCCATCTCTGAAAAGTCAAGTGCCAGCCTGTTCCCAATCTCAAGAAGGAAAAAACCTTACACTGTTTTATTGGAAATCGCGGTTGAAGCTCCATAAGCCCCAACTGCATCCATGCTGGGAATGGGGATGTGCTGTTGGATCCCCTGTTAACCCTGTGACCACATCTCTACTGCATCCCAACTGAATCATGGACTGTGGAAGGAAATGCAGATGCTGGGACAGAGAGGGAATCATGGAGCACTCCAAAATGTCCCATTCTGGCCAGCTGTGTCCAAGGCTGCGTGGCTCTTGCCAGATCTTGCCAAGACACATTCGTGTCTCCTCCTGCCAGGTGTTCTCTGGTGGCAGAAGGTTGATCACAGGTGGGATCTCTTCTTCACTAGAATGTTGATCACAGGTGGGACCTCTTCTGCTCAGGTAGACCCCCAACAAGTACACAATGGCACCAGGGGTGGCTGTTTGGCGCTTCTCTTCCAAAAAAAAAAGGTAGCTTCACCCATCCTGGTGACCAGCAATGGCCCTTGGCCTCTTGAGTTGCCCAAACTGGGCTAATGTGTAGTTCAGAGGAGTGATACTTATGAGAGGAATAAGGGATTTATCTTTACAAACAAGCTGTGGGTCTGCTGGTAGATAAAACTAGCACTGAGAGTAAAAGAAACAACGGGAAGGATTCCACTGATAAATGGATTGAGAGAGATTTGTCTTTACAAACAAACTGTAGGTCTGCTGATAAATAAGATTGGATGCTGAGAGATGAAAGAAACAATGGGAAGAACCATAAATTCCATAGGAATTCCACTGATTGACACTAGGAAAAGGGCAGGGGGAGTATACACTAGAAGGGAATCTTAGGTATCAAATGTTCCAGGAAGTCTGTACCTCTCAAGTACCTCAGCCAATGGGGAAAGAGAGCCGGGAAATCAGGATTAAAAGGAGGCTGTGTCCTCCAAAAATTTGAGAGACCCCAGGGGAAATGCCCCATGGCCTCTCCCTTTATTCGAATAAAGTTACAGGATTCCTCTGTCTCCTTTTTGGACATAAACCTCTGGTGTTTTTGGATTACTTTTCCTGCCACTTAGCATGGGCCAATCCCATAGCATGAAACTAAATTTAAAGAGCTACACTGTCTGGACCAGTATGGCACAGTCCTCTGGTCCATCAGGTACTGGTGCAAAGGTGGCCATTCAGGCTCAGGTCTGTGGCAGATTTTGGAAGGGGCCATCTCAGAAACTGAGTGTGAGTCTGAAGCACAGCCTGTGCTTTCTGTGCAGGTATAGTTCTGGAGATGTTTGTGTACCAGTATACAGGTACACACAAATATCTGCTGTGTTTTGGGCTAGTCAGTAACAGTCTTGACACAGCAAATGGGGAGATTTACACACATCCCATCTGATATTCACAACTGGCATAACAATGGGAAACTCTGTGATGTTACCTTTCAGCTTGGCTCCTGATGGGCTGTAAATGGCCCCAGACATTTTACACTGATAACCTACCTCTGATCCTCCCACCTCTTTATTTCCCTAAAACTAGGAAACACTGGGATGTCACCTTCCAGCCTGATGGGCTGTAAATGTCCCCAGGCAGTTTGCATTCTCTGGTGATGTGCCTCTGTGTCTCCCATCACCATTTCCCTGTGCATCCAATCCAAAACTGCATGTGTGTCATTCCCATCAGCACCTGATGCCCTTCACCAAGCAGTGACTTCGTCTGCATCTCAGTTTGCTGATGTGTCTTTTCCTCAAACTGCTCGGGTTTTCTTGGAAAAATGACTTTTTAGATCGTGCAGGCGCATCTGGAAAAAGTGAAGTGTCTGTTCCCAGGGCTGCAGAGGCAGAGTTCCCAACACTCTTCCTGTGGTACCATTCCTCAAGCATGATAATTCTATTTCCCATCCCTAGCAGCAAGCAGAGCAACAGCTTAAACCAGGAAAACTCTAAACCTGAAAGCTGAAAACCCCACCCTGGTTTAGATGCTGCATCAGGCCTGTAAATATTCCCATGCACAGGCAGTCAGCCGTATACTTCCTTAGTGCCACTGTGCTCTGATCAGGTGGTGAGAAGCCAAAAACACTGGCAACAGGTTGCCCAGAGAAGCTGTGGCTGCCCCATCCCTGGAAGTGTTCAAGGCCAGGCTGGACAGGGCTCTGAGCAACCTGGTCTAGAGGAAGGTATCCCTGCTCATGGCAGGGGATTGGAACTGGATGATCTTTAAGGTCCCTCCAACCCAAACCATACTGCAATTCTATGGAAAGCTTCTCTGGCTTCTCAGAAAGAGGAAAAAGGGCTGTGTCTTACCCAGACCCAGGAAGCTGAAGATCCATTGGGCCACTGATGCTGTCTGAAGCCTTCTCTGCAGTGGCACAGACCGTGGAGCAAACTCAATCTTCATCTTGGGCTCTGCATGCACTTCTGGCAAGGAGAAGGAAGCAAGTGGCCCCTGCAGAGTGCAAAGTCACCCCTCAATATCTGCCCAGCGTTACAGGAGAAGGGATTGTGCAACACACACAATCACAGTGGCAGCTGGCACAGCACCATCCCGCACAGGGAGGAGAGGGAGGGAGGTGTCACGGACTTTACACCATCATGACTCACAGCATTGTTACATGGTGACAATGTCATGCTTCTGCCACCCAATGTAAACTCCATTCAGGACCCAATCCTGCCTTCAAGATCCCGTCTCTTTCAAATTTTGCAATATTTGGATGTTGGCAGAGACAATGAGGCAGGCATTCATGCCTGGTAAGCCAGTTTTATTTTCCCCCTTCCTCTACAAATAACAGCAGGAAGGGACAAGCAGAAGGGATGAGCACAGGCACGTCACTTTTGTTCTCAAGTGATGTGATGTGGATGGGTTTCAGTCTCAGCCAAGGAGGTGGGGAGACAACACAAGGGTGTTTCACTGCTGAGCAGCCTCACACCTCTGCCAAGACATGGATGGATGGGGCAGATGAGTTTCCAGGTACATCCTTGTACACATTTATATAGATGTAGAGAAAGGAAATACTATTCCTGTTTTGCATTTGTATCTCCAAGCACAGTCTGAGCCTCTGCCTTGTCACGTGCAAAGAGATGCAATTTACTATGTGGAAAGAAAAATTAGAAATTTGGGGGGAAAAAAATCCTCAAGGAACTGACAAGCCGCTCAGGTAAGCAAAATAGTCATCTCATGGGAGGGCTGGGAAAACCAAAGGTCTCGTTGTAACCAGGATACAGAATAGTACTCTGAACAGACTGCACTGAACTATGAGCAGTGTGAAAGGAACTGGCCACGTACAAAGGCTTCACTTACACGTCTAAGGGGCATTTCAAATCCCAAGGTCACTGCAGCCAAGACTAAAAACAACCTTTGGCAGAAGCAAATCAGAGATGTCAGCCGAAAAATAATCCCTCCCCTTTTGCCTAGGAAGGTACTGGGCTGCGAGGGATCTGTTAGACTCAGTTTTCCCAAATCACTAGGATAACAGGGCTCTGGCGAAACCCCAAGGGATCTCTTCCTAAAGGCATTGGTTGCTTTAATTGAGCTAAAACTGGTTTAGATTTCACCCAAATCTCTCCCCATCCTTTGTCTTCTACTGCAAATGTCAGGACCTGCCTGCTTCAAGCAAGCAAAGGAGGTTTTTAACTCTTTCAGCACTGTTACCTGGAGACAGGATGTTTCCTGGTGAGGAGCTATCAGAGATTTTCCAAAATTCTATGGGGAGACCTGTGGACCCAGGGCTCCTGGTCTTCCTGGACTGTGCAACACCAGCATTGTCAGAGAGGTGGATGGTGGGACCAAGGAGGGGTTAGACTAGTTATTAGGGAAAATTCCTTCCCCAAAACAGTTTTCAAGCCCTGGAACATGCTGCCCAGGGCAGTGGTGGAGTCCCTATTGCTGGAGGGATTTGGCATACATGTAGATGTGGCACTTGGGTTACTGGTGGGCTTGGCAGGGCTATGGGAATGGTCAGACTCAATGGTCTTGGAGGACATTTCCAATCTTAACAATTCTATGACTCTATGAAAAGTTGTTAAAGGGACATCTCTCGTCCAGTGATGATGCTTCAAGGTCTTTTCCATCCAGCACTCTTGTCCTTGCTGGAGACTAGCCATGCCAAGGAACTCTTGATTTTCACTAGCTGAAAAAGTCACACCTGTGCCCTGGGGACACCCAGACATGTGGGAAGCATTTTCTGCTCCCAGAAATTTCAGGCTAAGCCCTAGAGCAATTGTATTGCTTAATTCCAAAGCAGTTGTATTGCAGAGAGTCACAGGTCTTTGCTTGTGGCTTATTGCGACAAGGAAGCCTCACCTCTGGATTTAGGAGCAAGTCAGATCCTTGGAAGAGTTAAGCAATGCTCAGCTGGCATGTCCTGCTTTGCTGTGGTTATGTCATTTGCTTTTTGTCTTTCTACTTTCTTAATTAAGGAGAGAAAAATAAATACTTATGGAGGGCTTTGGAAAACTTCTGCTTAAATAAGAGAGGAATCATAGATTTCCACTCAGGAGGAGCGGAAAGAGATTCATCTCCTTGCTGATTGTAGATAAAATAGAGCCTGTGACTTAAAATCTCTGAATCACAGAATAATTTAGGTTGGAAAAGATCTCTAAGGTCATGGAGTCCTATCATTCCCCCAGCATCACCAAGGCCACTGTGCTGGTTTTGCATTAATTGGCATTTAGAAGAGGGCATTCACAAAAGTTCTCTTTGAGAACTTTCTCTGTGAGTTGATGGGACTAATTGAAAGCTGGTTTGGTTGTTGACAATCTGGGAAACCAATTGGAGAATTTGGTTTGTTTCCATGAACTTACATTTTGAAGTGAGCAAGCCCCACAAACGGCCTTTTTATTTTTTTTTCTGATAGGAGTGCAGGAAACTGCACTCATGTCCTCTAGAGCACTTGATTTATTGGTCAAATTTTCTTTTTATGCATTTCAATTATTCTCTTTATGCAGCACTCTGATATGGATTTGCTTTGGCTCCTATCCCATTTGGCCTTGAAACACTCTCACAACATATATGAATCATAAGCACAGTTGGCAAGGAAAGCAAGAACACCTCAGGCTGAACCTTGTGAACCCACCAGGCAGAAGCTGCATGATTATAAAATTATTTAAGATGTGAGAGGCCACTAAAACTCCCCTTTAAATTGTCACCTTCAGTGTTGTCATGTTTTCTTGTTCCTGGTGATAGATGTTAGGGGTGGGAGCAACTGGTGCTGGGACATCTCCTGCAAAGCAGAGGAAGTGCCTAGAGTAAATAGAGCTTTCCTGCATCTCTGGGGTAGTGTCTTCTGCATCTCTTGTGCATCTCCTGCACACTGGGATAGAGTGGAGCTGAGCACTCTACACAGAGGGAGCTGCAAGCATGGTCTGGCTCTGGCTTTGGACATGGACTCTCACCTGCCTTGAGCCCAGGGCTTCTCCATTCCTATAATGGAGGAAAAGGGGTCCTAAGGAGATGTGAGGCTCTGACCTGATTCTTCTTTCTTCATTTGCACCTCATTCCAGCTTTTGTCAGTGATCTCCTAGGAGCATGGGATGAGCTGCCATCCCCTTCCTCTGACTCTCGTCAGTGATTAACAAGGAGTTAGGTGCCTACTCTTGAGATGGCTACCACTGTATGGTGTGTGTGTGTTTTCCCTAAGTAAATCCACAGTCCATTCCTATAAAGTCTTGCCCTGAGCTTTGCCATGCTGTTCTCACAATGCCATAGCATTATTTCCTAAAAAGAATTGGTGGATATGTGTGTACAGGGTGTGGGGGAGAATGTGTACAGACAGCATGTGGTGAGATATCCGCTGGTGGTCTGAGAAAAGAAGCCAATCCAGCTTTGTCACCATCAGATCCCTCAGCAGAGATATAAACATCTGTTCACATCCTCATTGCCAGTCATCCTGCTCTTCATCCACCACAAAATGCAGGAGAAACTATAGAAAATGTCCCTGAATGGTCTCTAATAGCTTAAGTTTGACTGAAATGTGCCCTGGATTAATGTGAGGATGCCAGAAGAAGGTTCATCAGGTACCTTATTAATCAGCTTCCAAAACATCCTGGTTATCATTGCACAGAGGATGCTTGGAGCTATTCCTTGCCTCCATGCCAGTGAATCCCAGCATGGATAGGACCAGGAAACACTGCCTTCGGCTCTGCTCAGTCAGCAACAATTTTGGGGGCTGTAAAATATTGATCTTATTCTGGTTTGTACCACATCATGGTGCCTTTAAAATCACCAACTGGTTTGGGTTGACAGAGACCTTGAAGATCATCCTGTTCCACCCCCTGCCATGGGCAGGGACACCTTCCACTGGACCAGGTTGCTCCAAGCCCTGTCCAGTATTTCCACAGATGGATTAGCCACAGCTTCTCTGGGCAATCTGTGCCAGGGCCTCACCACCCTCAGAGGGAGGCATTTCTTCCTAATAATAAACTTTGTGGCAGGATCGTGCCCCAGACTGATGCAGTCTGATGCTGTATGACACCCATGTTGTTAGCCACCCCCTCAAGTCCCACAATGTGGCATCACATTTGGCCACACCCTTTTCCCAGAGGAGGCTGGAGAAGGAATTCTTATTCCTGCCATGGTGGCTGTAATTTAAAAACAGATTTTTTTTTTTTTTTAATTTTACTCCCATCGTCTCTCAGGGATGTTTGCAGCCAGCACATCAATTCCGCTGATTAGAGCTCATGGATTTTACTTGATGATGCTTTTCCATAGTTGATTCCTGAACGAGAATGAGCAGCCATGCTTCAAGATATAGATACAGATATAAATATAGATATAGATTAGATATATAACCATATATTTCACTGAGATTCTAAGCAATTTTTTTTAGTTCTGCAGCTTCTAACACCAGCTAGGTCTGCATGGTATCTGCAGAGCAGCAAAGTCTCCTGATGCTGCAAAACCTCACCAGGCAGTTTTGCCCATGACTTTCGTTATAAATAAAGGTGATTAATGCATGACTGAGTGTTTCCATGTGGCATGAGTCCAAGCCTGCTGCAGATGAGGGACTCTCATAAAGATGCTCTAAAGCCATTCGTGTTCCAGTTCCCAAATAGGTGCAAGATGCTGTGCAAATCCCTGTGTGATGGCACTGCTGAACACAGACCTAGGACATGGATTAGCTCCAGAGTGGGAGCTGTTGCAATGGGTTTGCACAGGCTTGCACCCTCCACAACACACTAGTATCTCAGAATCACAGAAACACAGAATGGTCTGGCTTGAACGTGACATCAAAGATCATCTTACTCCACTTACCTGCCGTGGGCAGGGACATCTTCTGCTAGACTAGGTTGCTCCAAGCCTCATCCAACCTGGCCTTGGATACTTCCAGGGATGGGGCAGTCACAGCTTCTCTGGGCAGCCTGTGCCAGGGCCTCACCACCCTCACAGCCAAGAATTTCTGCCCAATATCCCTTCTAATCCTGCCCTCTGGAAGTGGGAAGCCATTCCCCCTTGTCCTGTCATTCCAGGCCCTTGCCAAAGTCCCTCTCCAGCTCTTGGAGCCTCTTTAGGCACTGGCAGGGGCTCTGAGGTCTCCCCAGAGTCTTCTCTTCTCCAGGCTGAACACCCCCAGCTCTCCCAGCCTGTCTCCAGAACTGATGGGCTCATGTGATCATCTTAGTGGCCTCCTCTGGACTCATTCCAACAGGTCTGCATCCTTTTTCCCACAAAACTTCCCTGTTATATTAAGAACAACCCATTTCATTAATGTCTCTCAGTGCAACAATTCCTGAAACAGCAACACGGATGTACTTTGAAAGGTTTTCTGCAGGAGCATCCACAAACATGTGTGAGGCCTCTGTGGGCAGCAGTTCTCAGATCAAGATAGGGTTCACACTCTCACAAATCACCATGACAGCTTTAAGACAAATGAAATTATTGAGAGTATTTAAAAAGAAACTCAGTCTTGAACTTCACAAGCCAGAAATCTTGATCCCATTGCAATGCTTTGATTGCACATCTTCCTTGCAGACCTTGGGTCACCATCATAAGGTCATTCTTTTCCAATTTTCCTCGTTCCTATTTCCATACATTAATTTTTTTGCAATACCATAGTCCATTCAATGCAAAAGCTGTTTGCCATTAACCTGTAGTGTGCATGGAAACACAGAGCTGGGGTCTGACAGCAGCAGTCCTGGGGGCAGTTCTGGCACCTTCACTCTGACAAGGACATAGAGGAGCTGGACCTTGTCCAAAGAAGGGAATGGAGATGGGGAAGAGTCTGGAACATGGGGAGCAGCTGAGGGATGTGAGGGGTTCAAAGCAGGCTCCTTTTCTCCTTTCAGCCTGGAGAAAGGGGGAACCTTCTCACTGTCTTCAACTCCTGTGGCAGGACTTCCCCCTTACCACAGCAGAGCTTATCTGCTCTGTCCATTAGCTGGATAACTCAGACATTCTCCTCCCCACAGGAATTGATGGGATAACCCAGGCCAGCTTGCCTAGCTAGTGAGTTATTTCTCTCTGGCATCAGGGTGGAATTCCCAATAAACAGCTGGCCTTGAGAACAAGATGTGGGGAGATTAGCTGGAATTCCTGACTGAGAGACACTTCACTTTACAACTATAAAAGCTACACAAACTTTCACAGAGGCAGAAGCTTCCTGCACACACCTTGGAAATGCATAGGACTTCTCCCCAGAGTTAGGATGCAAATTCCATGGATGCTTTCCCAAAAACTGAGTGAAAGTATTCTATGTATACTCCCATCATCAATTTGGTGGTAAATTACATTGGATTGTAATCTATACAATTTCTTAGCTAGCTGTAATATAGGTACCTTTATTGTGCACTGTATTTTATGTACTAGTAGTTCTTTTTGTTTTATCCTGTGTAGTAAGTAGTCTGTTCAAAGTCTTATGTCTGTTAATTTTGTGCCTATTCAATAAATAATTCATTTTGTAATAGACCTAATCAGCCATTATCAAGAACTTGTGAAGAAGAGCAATCTGGGTGCAGGCCACTCCAAACAGAGCTACTGCCAGAAATCTGAGTCAAAGGCAGGACTTGTTTAAGCTCATCTCCATTCATACAAGCTCCTTGGAGGGAGGTTGGAGCCAGGTGGAGGTTGGGCTCTGCTCCCAGGTAAGAAGCAACAGAAAAAGAGAAAATGGCCTCAAGTTGCAGCAGGGGAGGTTTATTTTGGATGTTCTTCATGGACAGGGTTGTCAAGTCGTGGCAAAGACTGCACGAGGCAGTGGTGAAGTCCCTATCCCTGGAAGGATTTAAAAGCCACGTTGATGTGGGATTTGGGACGTGTTTAGTGATGGCCTTGGCAGTGCTGATGGAATGGTTGGACTTGGTGATCTTAGGGGACTTTTCCAACCTCAATGATTCTGTTTCAAAGCACAGCCTAAGCAGAGATGAGCACACCTATCACGAATGTGCAGGAGTACACCACACACTTACAAGGGTGATACATAGTGCATTGATGCCCCACAACACTATGGCTTGGGTTCTAACTTAGGAAATACTGAGGAGCTTCCTAAATCTTTAACTGTAATTCTCACTTTTAATTGCACTGGATGTAATAGCAGGAATTATATAAATCTGGAAGACAAAGCAATATCTGCATATAGACACCTCTAGCTGACATTTATTTATTTATTCTCTTTCCAAAGGTGGCTCTTTGAACCATCTATCCCCAGCACAGAGTGCTCCAATATCATTCATAAAATGAGTTTCCACAATTTGCCTACAGGTAAGAATGAAATTAAGCCATTCCAGGCAAAGACAAGCAAAGAAAACCCAAAGCCCAAAATCCTCAGGGCCTGAGAATTAACAAGGGGATACAAAGCATTGTAGAAGAGGAACAATCCCCCCAGGGATAATCCTGCCTTTCACTGCACTCCCAGCAGCTGCAGTCACTGATGAGTGGGAATTGCTTTTTCTCTTTGTAATTCAGCATTTGGGTGTGTGGATTTCACTGGTTTTATTGGAGTTCTGCTCCCAGTGGAAATGCTGACAGCAGTTGCAACGCTGACAAAGACTGGAGGGCTTCAAGTGTGGATGTGATTTGGGTGCAAATGGACTTTATTGGCACCAGGGAATAAAGAGAAAGATGCAGAGAAGAATGGAAGGGTTGAGGGAACAGGGAGGGACAGTGGGAGAATGCGATGGAGGGATGAAGGGATGGAAATAGAGAGGGATGGAGGGATGAATGGAGAGATGGAGGTGTGGAGTGATAGAGTGATGGAGGAATGAAGGGATGAAGAAACAGAGGGAGGAATGGAGAGAGGGAGGGATGGAGGGACTGATGGCAGGATGGAGGAAGGGTTGGAGGGCTGGATGATGGATGGGGTGAAGGTGGAGGCAAGGCTAGAAACGAGTGTGGGATTTGGCGCTGTGAATCCACCCTGGGAATCAGATTTCGGAGGAAATCAGTCAGCAGGAGATGGCTGGGGGGTGTTTTGGTTTGAGTCTGCAATGGCAAAAGAGGCAAAAGGAAAGAATAGAATGTGTGTGTGACAGACATGCCCACCTGTGTGTGTTCATATGTGTGTGCATGTCCACATACGTGTCTGTGTGCATGTATGTGCTTGCACGTGTGAATGCAGGTGTGCATAGCCTTGTGCATGTATGAGCACAGGGGTGCATTTTCACAGCTGTTCGTGTGCATGTTTGTGCCTGTGTGTACAGGGGTGAGTGTATGTGTACAGCTTTGAGTGTACATGCACGTGTTTGGATGTGCTTGCCTGTGTGTGCAGTCATGTGTGTGTACACACATGTGCACATCTGTGTGTACAAACGTCAGTGTGCACTGCATATGCACCTACATGAGAACCTGCACGTGTGAATGTGATTTGTGTGCTTCTGCTTGTCCACATGTCTGTGTGCAAATGTGCGTGTTTGTGTGTGAGGTGATGTGTGTGCATGTGCACATATGCCTGTGCAGGTGTGTGCACACAAGCATGTCTTGCGTGTGTGTTTGCATGCGTGTGTGCATGCGTGTGTGCAGGTGTGAGTGACCATGCATGCATGTGCATGAACACATGGGCACTTTGCACATATGTGTGCAGGTATGTCACCAAGCACTTGTGTGTGTGCACATATGCATGGGCATTTCTTGCATGTTTGTGCTCTGGTGCATGCCCATGCAGTTACATGCACACATGCATGGGTGTGTGTCCACATGTGTGCGCAACTGTGGATGTGTGCACACAAACAGGGGCACCTTTCATGGATGTGGGCAGGTGTGTGTGTGACCATACACGCATGTGTTTCCACACATGGGCACCTTTCATGTGTGATCAGTCATGCAGGTGTGTCCACACATGCATGTATGTGACTTGCCCATATGTGTACAGGTGTGACCATGCATGTGTGAACACACACAGCAGTGTTTGTTGGGTGTGCATATCTGCCATGTGTGTGTACAGGTGTGTGGTTGTGCAGGTGTGTCTGTCCAGGTGTGTATGAAGTATGCACATCTGTGCACACACACAGCCATGTGTCACACATGTGTGTAGCTGTGTGGATGTGCAGATGTGTGCACACACAGAGCCATGTGTCACACATGTGTGTAGCTGTGTGGATGTGCAGATGTGTGCACACACAGAGCCATGTGTCACACGTGTGTGTGGATGTGTGGATGTGAAGGTGTGTGCACACACAGAGCCATGTGTCACACATGTGTGTGGATGTGCAGACCTGTGCACACACACAGCAGTGTGTCACCCGTGTGTGTGGCTGTGTGGATGTGCAGATCTGTGCACACACAGCCATGTGTCACGCGTGTGTGTGGATGTTCAGATCTGTGCACACACACAGCCATGTGTCACACATGTGTGTAGCTGTGTGGATGTGCAGGTGTGTGCACACACAGCTGCGTGTCACACGTGTGTGTGGATGTACAGATCTGTGCACACAGAGCCATGTGTCACACGTGTGTGTGTGGCTGTGTGGATGTGCAGATCTGTGCACACACACAGCCATGTGTCACACATGCGTGTAGCAGTGTGTATGCAGGTGTGTCGCCCGTGTGCCTGCCTCGCCCGTGTTCGTGCCAGCCCCGCCTCCCCGGCGCGCCGCCGGTGCGGGGCGGAGCGCGGAGCTCGGAGCTCGGGGCGGAGAGCGGTGCGGGGCTCGGAGCGCGGAGCGGTCGCTCCCGGCGCGGGGCCGCCATGGCGTGGCCCTGCATCACCCGTGCCTGCTGCATCGCCCGGTTCTGGAACCAGCTGGACAAGGCGGACATCGCCGTGCCCCTCGTTTTCACCAAATACTCGGAGGCCACCGAGCATCCCGCCGCGCCCCCGCCGCGCCCCGCGGCCCCCATCGAGACCCAGCCGGGCGGCGAGGCGGCTGCGGGGGCCGGAGGGGCTGAGCCGGCTCCCGGTCCCGCCCGGCCCGGCCCGGCCCCGCACGCCTCTCCCCCCGCCGACTCCGTCATGCGGCACGACTACAAGCCTTGGAAGGTGCAGCGGCCGGAGCCCAGCTGCAAGCCCAAGAGCGAGTACCAGCCCTCGGACACTCCCTTCGAGAAGGAAACGCAGTACCAGAAGGATTTCCGTGCCTGGCCCATCCCGAAGCGGGGCGACCATCCCTGGATCCCCAAACCGGGACCTTCCCCCGTGCTGGCCCTGGACCGCGCTCCCCCGGAGAAACCGGCTCAGGAGAAGCGGCGGAAGGTGCACCTCGCTCCCGAGAAGAAGGAGGAGCACGCCGAGGTGGAGGATGAGCATCCCAAAGCAGCGCGGCCCGGGGATGGGAGAGAGAAGGGTCGGAAGAAGGCGGAGGAGGCGGGCGGGCAGCCGGCGGAGCCGAGCAGAGGCCGGGCGGCCGCCGATGCTGTCAATAGGCAGATCAAAGAGGAGGTGGCGGCGGGGGTCAGCTCGTCCTACAGGTGAGAAGACATGTCCCCGTCCCCCCTATCCATCCGGATCCCCAACCTTCCGGCCCTTCGCTGGCTTTTATCCAGTCCCTCTGTGCGCTTTCCCGGAGGAAACATTCCAGGGGGGCTTGCAGATTTCCTTCCCGGAGGGTGTCCTTAAATTCCCCATCTCTCTTGGAGTCCATGATGGGCAGTAGGTATTGTGCAGGTAGTGATTACATGGACACTTTTTGTCAGCGGGTTTGGCAGCAGGTTTGAGTGTCTTTGTGCCTCCCCCCCCTCCGCTGCATTCCAAAATTCAGAGACACCCACCACCTTGGATTTCCATAGGGGTAATATTTGGGGTCACCTCCGTGGGATGTGCAAGTCGCCTCTGGTCCTTTCCGAGCACATCCCTGGCAGTCATGCAGCAGCCAAGCCAAAGGCCCGGCACCCTGAGCACATCCCAGGGGGCCCATGCACGCATGGGGTGCCCCACACACAGGAGCCTCCCAGGATGCGTTCCAGGCTGGCCCACGCTCAAGACAAAGCATCTCGGGGATGCGCCAGGATGAGGGACACGCATCCTAGGCCGCTTGGGTGGGGCAGCCTTCAGATGCTGCCATGTTTTAATGCAGCGCAGCGGGGGATGACACATCCTTCTGTCCCCCCTACCACCTCCCCAGCCAACTGGAAATGGATGCCCTCATTTCACCTCAGCAAGAGACTTTGTTTGGGATTCGGAGTGTGAAACTGCTTGCAGCGAGCTGCTGTTGTTTTTTCTCTCCGGGTCAAGGCGTTCGATGTGCCGGGAATGCAAAAACAAAAGTGGTGGTGGGGTGGCTGCCCTGCATGTACGTTTGCAAGGAGGGTTTGCTGCGGTTGTGTTTTCCAGCACTTTCTTTGGCAGAGCCCACCACTGCCGAGACCAGGGTGGAAGCGGCACAGAGCAAAGCTGGGGGTTGTGGTGACAAAAGTGCGATTGCAGCCTTTTTGCTTTTCCATACAGCTGTGTGAATGCTGAGGTGTTTATGACTTTGAATGATTTATTTTCCCTCTTGGAGAGATTAGAAGTGACACCTGGCCATCAAGAGGGTAGTACATTTATGCAGATTTAAGATGAAGCTCTGACTTGACTCCTCTGTCCCACTGATGGCACAGCAAAGCTGACAGTCATCTGCTTTCCCCGCTCCCTAGGTGATCTTGATTTTTGCAGTCATTTGGCATCAGCTCTAAATCTCACTGGGTGATGCTGGAGGCTCAGATGCATCCAGGTGTGATGCTTGGCTGAGGCACAAGAAAATGGCCAGGGATTTTTGGGGGCTCTGTTTTGCAGGGGTGGAGGGTGTGGGGAAAGGGGTCTCTAGGAGTGACACAGCCCTTAAATCTGCTGTGAACTGAGACTCAGCTTTTTGTCTGCTCACCTTGCAAGGTCTGGGCTCATGCTGGAGATAGCAGGGCTAAAGCAGAAAGCTCTCCTGGAACTGGAGAGCTTGTGTGTTGTTTCTCTTCCTCTGCTACAAAGGATAATTAGATTTATTTGCATATTTAAATACAGATTGCTCACCTTCCTATCCCTCCAGTCTGCTCCAGCAAATTTCTAAGGCACCAAGCTAGGATTCCTCCCCAGGGAAAGGGGTTGGATCAGCAGTGATGTTAAACCTAGGAAGAACTAAAGGATTCAGCTTTCTTTGTGTTGCTTGCTGGCTTTCACAATACCCTTAGGGCTTCTCTTTCCACTTGGGAAAGTGTTCTTCCCCTTCCATGTTCTTCTTCCTTGCTGCATATTACAGAAGTGTTTCCTCTGACACTCAGCTGTAGAACATAAGTGCCTCTTCATTAATGCATAAGTGATGTATTGGCTAATTGTTCTCATTTTCTATTCAAATTAGGCATCTTCCAAGTGCTGTTTATTGTTTGGATGCTTTTTAAAAACCAAATTCTCCAAATCCTAATTACTGCCAAGAACCTGGCTGCTGACATGCTGGGTGGGTATTGAACATCTCCAAGGATGGAGACTCACAGCCTGTTGGGGAAGCCTTAGGCAAACCCAGCAGCCAAAAATTACCTCCTAATGACCTGGTGCTAGAGAGCAGTAAGGATGGCTTACATGGGGCTTTTCTTCCTCGTGCATGGATGAAGCCTCTCCATCAGCAGAGAGTGGGGGGAGATTTCCTTACAGTCCTCTGTCACTGCTGCAAATCAGTGTTTCCAAGGCTGGGAAACAATTCCTTGGTGAAACCAAAGAGCAGAGCAGTAGTTTTTATGCTCCACTGGGTATTATTTCCATGTGAGGAATATCTGAGAGAATGGAATATAGAGTAAGTGACTAGCCCAAGGTCATGGGGGAAGTCCATGCTAAAGGGAAGAATTCTCTTTTTTAACCTCTGTGTACCTAGACAGATGAAAACCACAGAGAGATGTGCCTGTGACCTCCTCCCAGGTCCACCCAGAGGTACAGAGCAGAGGTAGTGCCTGGTGGTGACATCCATGGAGGATGGAGGTTCCTCCCAGCCAGAGGGATGGATGATTAGCATTTGAGCTAATTTCACCTTCTGTGAGGCCAGAGTGGCAGGACTGTGAATGTCTGCTGGAGACTGCCTGTGCTCAGGGATCCCACAGAATAAATAGTATTTATTTCCAATATTTCTAGTATTTCTTTATCTTATTCATAGTATGTACATTATTTGTATTTTTATATTTATATATTCATTAACGATATTTTTTAACTATTCAGTTATACATGGGATTTATTTATGTACTTATTCCCACTGCTCTCACTGAGTGTGCTGTGATCAAGCAAGGTTCCAGCACTGAGGAGCCTCTTGCCTCAGTTTCCCTCCCCAGCACATGAGCTGCCCAAGTTTACAGATCACCAGGGCAGGTTACATCTCCTTCACCTCTCCCCTCTTCTCTTTGGTGCTGCTTCTCAGGGTGGTCTGTGAGGCCTGAGGGACCAAGGACCAGAGAATCCTTCAGTCAGGTCAGTGACCAGCGCCTTGAAAAGCTGCTGGTGGTGGATGAAGCTGTTTCTTGTTCAGTTCTATGACGTGAGGGGAGTTCTCCCTCTGAGCTTCTGGATGGGATGAGCAGAGCATTTCTCCCTGCAGCACCAGAGGATGGAGTGGGTGGACTTGACCCTGGGGGTTTGGGACCAGAGAGAGCAAGCAACAAAATGTGCACCCAGTAGCACGTTTTCTAGTGGATGTGAAACAAATAAAAGCACATTTGGCAAAAATAAAAAGAGGAATGAATGAATGCTTTCCATTTTTATTTGGAAATTGTGGGAAAATGACAGAATTAGGTGTTTCTTGCTGTTTTTTCCCCCTTCTTCTTTGTCTTGCATTCTGCTTCTTTTGTTACCTTTATTCCCTGAACAAAAAAGATACAAAAGGGAAAGGACCATTTACCCCCTTTGTAAGGTATCAAAATGAGTACTAAGAAAATGAATTTCCCCCTGAAAAGTAATATTGCAAAACCAGATTTTAAATTTTTTTAACCAAACCAATTATTTTTTCCCTCCCACCAACTTCCTTTCCTAGCAGAGGAAACAAGACAATAAAGGCTTCAATGGAAAATTTTGGACTACCTCTAGTATTAATGAATTGCCTGTTGCTAATGTTCTGTCATTCATCTCAGACCCTGGAGGTACTAAAGATGTGGAGCAAATGAGAATTTGTAGTAGCTATAGAGATGAATGAGTCAGCAGTGGAGACTTGCTGCCTGGTTTTCAGAGATACAGCAGAGATAATTTAGGGAGGGATGTCCACACAGGAAGGCTGGACCAAGATACAGAAGGGCAGGAAATTCATTCTCTTTCTTGCTTTGAAGACAGCCTGGGAGAGATGGGGGTGTTCAGACTGGACAAGAGAAGGTTCTAGGGAGACCTCAGAGCCCCTGCCAGTGCCTAAAGGGGCTCCAAGAGTCAGAGAGGGACTTTGAGCAAGGGCCTGGAGGAGCAAAACAAGGGCAAATGGCTTCCACTGTCAGAGGGCAGGGTTAGAAGGGATATGAGGAAGAAATTCTTGGCTATGAGGGTGCTGTGGCCCTGGCACAGGTTGCCCAGAGAAGCTGTGGTTGCCTCATCCCTAGAAGGGTCCAAGGCCAGGTTGGATGGGGCTTGGAGCAACCTGGTCCAGTGGAAGGTGGTCCTGCCCATGGCAGGGGAGTGGAACAAGATGAGCTTTAAGGTCCCTTCCAACCCAAGCCATTCTGTGTTTCTGTGATTTTATCTGACCTATTCTTGAAAATCTCGTGTGGAGGACATCAGTCTTGGTGAGAATGCTAATAACACTGCTTATGCTGTAAGATGGAAAATTTTCCATTGCCTTCTGAAATCTCTGATCAGATCCATAGCTATGTCTGTACTAGTAAATTAAAGAGTCCCAGGACGTGTTCCTGAGTGTGGAAACATCATGTACACTCCAGTTCTTGGAACTGTCCCTAGCCCTCTTCTCACACTGAGTTTGGTAGCATCCAGTCCCAAGCCAAGAACTTATCCGTATGAACAGTTTGGATGCAACCACCTTGGTTTTAGAGTTTAAGGAGGTTTAATAGCATGAGTGAGGGCTATCCCAGACTCCACTGCCAGACAACATTCCTGGGCAGATACCATTCTCCAAATCCTTGTTGTTTCAGTTATGAGAGTGTTTATTAAAGCAACTGTGTAGGCAGATGGATCCAATTTTCTTCTCAGATGGAAAGGAAGGGGCAGAATTTTTCCTTCCATCGAGAAAAGGCCGTGCAGAGAGGTGTTTGGCAGCTTTGGCATAGGCTGAGCTCTGTCTCAGGGGTCACTTGATACAGACCTTTAGTAGCAGGAGGAGACACGATGTCTGCTGATACCACAGGGACCAGTTGTGTGAGTACCTAATGGCTATTGGTCCTGATGTTCACTAGCACACAGAGCATGGAGATGGATGATGCAGGCTTTGTTGGTTTTGCATGGCGTGGTAGTGGAGAGGGTCACAGTGGTGGCTTCTGTGAGAAGCTGCTAGAAGCTTCCACCATGTCTGACAGAGCCAATTTCTGATGGCTTTGAAGATGGACATGCTGGGCCAAAGAGAGATGGTGGTAATGCCTCTGTGATAACATATTTAAGAAGAAATAAAAACAAAGTGGGCACAGTTGTTTTGTAGCCAGAGAAGAGGAGGAGATGACAACATGTGAGGGAAACATGAAGACACCAAGGTCAGTGGAGAAGGAGGGGCAGGAGGTGCTCCAGGTGTCAGAGCCAAGATTCCTCTGCAGCCCATGGTGAGACCATGGTGAAGCAGCTGTGCCCCTGCAGCCCATGGGGATCCATGGGAGATGCAGAGATCCACCCACAGCCCATGGGGATCCACAGGGGATGCAGAGATCCACCCACAGCCCGTTGGGATCCATGGGGGATGCAGAGATCCACCCACAGCCTGTGGGGGAGGTGCCCATGCTGGAGCAGGTGGATGCCTGGAGGAGGCTGTGATCCAGTGGGAGACCTGGTGGAGAGAGGGGGTCCCTGCTCCCAGGCTGGAGCAGCCTGTCCTTGTTGGACTGCACCCCGTGGATGAGTGAGCCATGCCACAGCAGTTTTGGGAGGACTGTCTGCCCATGGGAGAGACTCACATTGCGGCACTTTTGGAAGGACTGCTGCTCATGAGACTGGACCCACACTGGAAAAGTTCACAGAGAACTGTCTCCTGTAGCCTATCAGGGGAAGGATTTATCTCTCTGAGCAGTGGAAGAAGATCTCGGGTGATGAACTGACCAAAACCCCCATGCCTTGTCTCCCTGTGCTGTTGGTGGGAAGGAGGGAGGGGCTGGGGTAAAAAGGTGTTTTAAGGGCTTATTTTACTTCTCATTATCCTCCTCTGACTTTGTTAGTGATTAATTCACTTTGTACTTCTAAGATGAGCCTGTTTTGCCCTTGGAGTGTTTTCTCTCCATCCTTATCTCAACTCATGAGCCCTTTGTTTAATTTTTTTTCTCTCCTCTGCCCAGTTGTAGCAGGGGAGGGTGAGTTATCATCTGTTGTGGGTGCCTGGCATTTGGCCAATGTCAAACCACAACATGCAGGCAGAGAGCTATTCCACCACACTCTTGACCTCCTCTGGATGTAGTCCATCAGCTGAGAAAGACTGGCGGTGTCTCCAAGTTGGAGACACTTGCAAGTAGCTAGCTCCAAGTTGGAGTATGTGACAATGTATTCCCTGCAATCAGTTTAAGGTGGGCAACATCCAGCCCCAAAAGCCAACAGGGAGCTGCTCAGCAGTGTAGGTAAGACTGAATTTTGCCGCTTTGACTCTGTGCAAACTGGAGCTGGTCAGTGCATGCCTTAGGACATGGCAGAGGAGGAGGAAGAGGTGGAGATGGCATTCAGGTGATGGAGTCAATGTGCTTGAGCAACTGTTCCTCTGCTCCTGCTCAGCTGGGTCACCTCAGAGAGACCTTTAGGCACATGGAGCTGGATGGGACCTTCTGAACCTTGAAGTCCAATTATCTGGTTCATTATTTGGTCTTCATGAATAACACCCAAGGCTCTGTCTCAGAAATGCAGAATTTCTAGTTGCATTATGCCAGCAGGAAGGCTGTGCCAAGACCTCAGTCTCTGATGATTTTCAGCTCATTTCCAATCTGGGTCAATGGACACATTGCTGTTTTATTTGGTTTATTTCTCTCTTATTTTTTTTTTCTGTTTTATTGGCATACTTAGTGACTTTCTCCTGTCCAAATGTCACTGCTCAGTGTCTCCAAGTACGGTATCCACATCGTTAAGCTCTGTAGCTAGGAAGTAAAAATTTGTACTTCCTGGTATCAACCTTGTCTCTCTAGCTCTTCCTAGATGAAATCCCTGTTTCTTAAACAGAGATGCAGACTACTGCCCTTTGGAGATGAGGTCTCCATTTCTACTGTAGACTCATGAGTCATGTTTGTGGGCATCATGGATTCACTATGAATCCCTCATTTTTTCTTTGATAACTAGGATGTCCATACTGTTCTCCCTCTTCTCCTTCTTAGACAGTTACATCCCATGGCAAAAAAATTCTGGTGATTAATATCAAGCCTAGAATTAACTACTAATTTTCGTTCCATTTTGAACGTGTCAGTCAAGGTCAATCCCCTCCTTCCTTTGTGATTTCCGGATCCTCCTGCACATCGGTGCTCCTAATTAAATTGTGTCGTTAGGAGGTGTCATCAATGTTGCCCTACTTTTTTAGTACCAAAGTCAACCTTAAAAATGTTAGACACTGCTAACCTCCTTCCAGGCTGCAGTTCAGCCTTCCAACACTCAGCATTGTCATTTCCCCTGCCTGGTTTCCCATTCTGCTGATGTTCATGTTCACTGGCTTAATTAATCATTTCCCACATGGCCCTGGATAAAATGCTCTGCTCAAACCAAGCAGGTTTTCACATTTCTTTTGTCTCTTAAGTCAGTTGTCGTGTCAAAGGACATGTCAAACATCTCTCCTCCTCCCCTTCCACGCACTTCTGTGCCTGGTGAGACCTGCAGCTTCTCTGGGATGCAGGAGCTGATGCTGTAGGGCAGATCCCACTTCTGCTTGGTGGCTTCAAGCCACCACTGTAACACAAGGAGTGAATAAAGAGGAGAGAGATCAACTAATTTAGATTACCATCCTTTCTTTTTCAAATAAATCACTAAGAGCTGTTATAAATCTGTCTCCTCTCGCATTTAGAGCATGACCTTTCCTTTTCCTATCTCCTACCAGCTAAACAAGCTAAGTACTTCTGCATTCAATCTTACATCAATCTCACTGTTCTTTGCTCTAACCTGAGTGTATTTAGATTTATA